>OY735205.1:45158261-45190761 GCA_963457665.1 Thysanoteuthis rhombus | reverse complement strand
CCACACATGGTACTGGCCTCTCTTGAGTCAATTCGTTTTGACGATCAGACAGACATGGCTCTCAAAGAGAGAAACAATGAGATAAAAAGGAAGTGAAGGGAATTGGGGAGAAAGAAAAAGAGAGACTGGGTAAACTGGAAAGAAGAAGAAGAAGAAGACGAGTGTTAGACAGGAAGAAGGAAAACGAAAAATAAAGTAAAAAAGAAAGAAGAGCAAAAGAAAACGTGAGAGAATAAGAGAAAGTGCGAAGGAGAAAAGGCGCGAAGAAAAACAAAATCGTTAAAAAAGAAATATGAATATTGACGAAAGAAGAAAACGTACAGAAAATCTGTTGGTGACGAAGGAGAATAAAAAGAAAAAAGCTGAAAGAGGGTGAGGATAAAGGAACGGTCAGAAAAAAAGAGAATGAGATGAAGAAGGAAGAAGAGGGGGGTATGAGATAAGTAATGTCAGCTCAGGCTAAAAAGAAAGCTCTCACCATCGAATCGAATCATAGGGTCCTTTCTCTCCAGTCCTCATTTTTACGAAGAGGCTAAAAATGTTTGTTTTGATTATGCTTACGCTATTTTTATTTGAAGGGTGCAGATTTCAAAATCGATTGCGGCAAATTAAAATGTCTGGAGTGGAAAATCCAAGTTCATAAGTAATACAGGTGTCCCTCGATATAACGGGGGTGCTGGGGTCCAAGAAAGCCAACGGTATCATAACCGAGCCGCGAGAACCGGTTGCTAATTTAGACATTTTGGAGCTAGCTGAACATTTTGAATTCCCCCACCCCACCCATCACGAGGAAGCATATTGTAACGGGGAGTTCTGTGTTTTCAATGTTGATTTTTGAAGAGAGAAAGAGAGAGAGAGAGAGAGAGAGAGAGAGAGAGAATGTACTTTACAACAAACCTATTTCTTAGAGAAAAAGAAAGAAAAAAGAAAGAAAATATGTTCTCAACTTATTTACAAAAACCTCTAATCATAGATGAACGATGGTAAAGAGAATGTTATTCACCCAAAACTGATGAACATGTTTACAAACGTGAATTCAAATATATTTACATATAATTGAATCATTTTCCTTAAAATACTCTTCCTTTACGAATATCACAGTTTACACATGAAGGCCGTAAAATGAATCCGTCGAAACGTTGTATCAACATCAGAGATGAGAAGAAGAGATAAGATTATCCGATGTTAATGACTATTCTGAAAGATATAGACACACACACACACACACACACATATGTGTGTGTATGTATATATATATGCGTGTGTGTGCGTTTTACGTAAATTTTCTACGTTTAGCAAAGCTAGAGTTTTTAAACATCACTTATAGATTTATATTCCACACTTCCATTTAAAACTAATATTCTGATGAAGGACATAATCCGTAATTCTAAATAATAAACCATTTCAGCAACTATTTATCTTTAGTGTTGAGGGTGATCAATTAAAAAAATAGAGAAAGGAGTGACCAATGAATAATTTACTTCTCTTACATTTAAGGATGATTTCGAGGGAAAATCATCCTTAAATGTAAGAGAAGTAACTTATTCATTGGTCACTCCTTTCTCTATTTGCATGTGATACATCCATTTATACATAGCCAGCAACACCAACTTAAATACTGAGGAAACCTCTGTTGACAGTTTCAAAGAAAAATGTAGAAAACCTGCCTTTTCTTCGTTAATTTTTGCAAAAAAGGGAAAATTCGCGCTGCGAGTGAATGAAGAAGAAATTTACTGCGAGAATGAAAGTAGGGAAAAAGAGAAGACAAATAAAGTAACTTTTATTCGGATAATATGAACTCTTCTTCCAATCTTCGATCTCATCGATGTTTCGGTCGATTCATTCTACAGCCCTCTTCAGGAGTAAAATGTAAGGGAGGTGTCCCTCATTGGCCTCTTTCTCTGGTGGTGCTGAGTAAACAAGCAAGCAAAAATGAATTGACCGAAACATTGTGCTTACATCAATGGGAAGAAGTGTTCCAATTGTCGGAACAAAAGAATCTTCTTAACGAACCTTCTCAAAGTTATAGACGAAAACAAGCACATGGAATATACAAAACAAGAACAAACAAAAAAATTCATATTCTAGATTCAAGAACATTCGACGAAGGCCGGGATGTACACGATCGAAGCGTTGTGAACAAGTGTACAAATGAACACATAGACGAGGAAAATACTTTGACCATATCATACACAATGAGCGACCCACACCGCCTAACAAAATTCAAACAAGAAAAACAAAATTTCTCCATTTCTTTTGCCCTATTTGGAGGATATTTCGTGTTCTACCTGTAGGGTCTCCTCGAGTTACAAGCTGCGTAATTTGATTTCGACCAGGATCTACAGGAGTCAAAAGAGTCTTCAATTTGGTTGTTCTGTCAGTCAGAATTAAATTATTATCTACTCACCCACTTCCTTGCCACAAGCGGGGGCCCCGGTTCCATCACAGGTTTGATAGGAATCTGAGCCTGATTATACACCAATTATCCCTACCCCCACCACCCTGCTTGACTGACCCTCTCTACCTCCCACCGGCTGCTCTACACTCCTTCCTTATATTTGCAACCTCTCTACGCCGCCAACCTATATCTACCGCTCTTGGGATAATGTGATGTCAGCATTCTCTGATTAATCTATTAGGTCAAATAAATAAAGACGGAAAGAGAGAGGAAAAGAAAATGAGAGGGTAGTAGAGAATAAGGAAATAAAAACAAAACGTGAGAAAATGTATGAAAGAAAACACTCGAAATAAAGAGATGATTCTTGGAAAAAGAGAAAAACAAGTAAAGATGACTATGCACAGAGAGAGAGAGAGAGAGAGAGAGAGAGAGAGAGAGAGAGAGAGTGAGTAAGAGAGAGAGAGAGAGAGAAAGGAGAGGTGAAGAAAGAAAGCTGTAAAAAAGGGAAAAGGAAATTGAAAGAGAAAGATGGATATAAGGAAATCCAAACAGCAGCCATGACTTATTGAAAAGTAGGAAACGATTAAAAGCGAGTTCGATCCTCACAGTGAACTCAACCAGAATCATATTTTGGAAAAAGAACAACTCGAGTCAAAGAAAAAAAACAAAACTTTACTTATCTCAATCTAACCTCCCCCCACACACTTATGCCTAAGTTGAAGAATGAAGGTTCAAAAAGAAATGCTAGAACGATGGAAATGTTGAAAAAGCAAACCCCAATAATTGTTTATCGCTGTTTCTTGCATAATTAATCGAACTTCGGAACTAAACCAGGTAACAACAGGTTTATCCTCATTTGTACTGTTGAAAATTAGTAAAGTAAGCAAAACATTTCCTTCAAGAAAGTAAGTAAAATCTTATCTCCCTCTATCTGCCCCCACCCAGACGAATTAATTAGAATTGATGACATACAAAGATTTCAACTCAATCAAATCGTTACAAATATTTCTTATTGAAATTGGCTAAAAAAAATAATTAAAAAGAAAAAATGAGAAACAGGTTTGCTTAATCACTCGATAGAAACTGTCACACGGCCAATGCCGTTTGGTAGTATGTGGTATTGGGGGTGATCAATAAAAAAATTGGAAAATGGGTAATCAATTAATAATTTACTTCTTTCGCTTAAAGAGATTTGAATTAAAGAAAAAAAAGTGAAACTTACCGGACACCAGCTAAGTTATCAATCTAGCATAAACTTAAATTGCAAATTGAATCCTACACTAAAAATTAATTTGGGAGAGGAACATTCGAAAATCTAAACAAAAAAAAAAAAATTTCATTTAGACATAACCTGGAGAAAGGTTGAAATTTTCCTCCCTCTAGCTCTATTGACCCAGTCTGTACGCGTGGTACATAAATCATTTGTGCCTGACAATCCCTAACGGCGAACCTAGTTTGCTCAATATCACTTTACGATAGGCGCCCAATTTTCCTCCAAGAAACAAGCATATGATTGTTAACACATCTAAAATACAAAAGGTAAAAATAGCTTTCATTTCATACACGTGTTTGGTGATGTTCATTACAAGATGGAAATAAAGAACAAGTGGAAATCTACAAACAATCGTACACGTATATATATATACATAGACCAACTTCAAAACTGAAGGAACCTATGTTGAGAGTATTGGTAACAGTTACTGAAAAGTGTCGTTTTCTGAGGGCAAATACTGTCAGTCACTTAAAATAGTTATATTTCAAACATCGAATCATCGTAGCCTGACGAGTAGTCCGCCCGACCAACCAGTCACATAGGCTAGAAATTCTCCCCCTTTTGAAAGCCCGTGGCTGTGTGTGTATGTGTTGCCAGGTACACATTCTGGGGACTACAACCTTGAAAATTTCTATGGGTACACCATCAAGCAACATCTAAAAAGAAAAAAAAAATTTTTTAAAAAGAGATTTTTGGAGCTCTATGGTCATTTGGGACGAACAATGCTCAGGATTTGTGTCTCTATATTTTTGGATGATTAGTTCTGGTGCACGGGCAGGCTACGGTGATTCATTTATGTGAGCTACCGCTATCTCATTCCTTTTTGTCGGAGATTTTGAAATGGGTTGTTGATAAGACAAAGCTGTGGGAATATAAAAAAAACCTACATAACCTCGCCTCCACCAAAAATAAGGTCAATTACTCAAGTTTCGGGTCAATTTCTCTATCTGATATCGACGGGGAGTAAATGTCAGAGTGGGTAAAATTAGAAGTAAAGAAAAAGGAACAAACTACACCCCCCCTTATAACGCGGCCCATTATAGTGCAGTCCCCGTTATAACGCGGGTGGAGCGTGGGCCCCCAAATATTTAGATTTAATTAAAAAATAGCTAAATTGAGATTACAGCTCCGTTATAAAGCTGTTGGCTTTCAAAGACTCCCCAACACCTGAGTGATTCCTGTATACGTCATGTTTTAGCAAAAGAGAAGAATGCCTGTGATCCATGACAATCCTCTCCAAGATATTATCACATCGAAGTAGAAGCTAAACCTATTTCTTTTTCAGGGTGTCGGTATCCAGTCGATTGTAATTAACATCATTTTGTAGCAACTTTTCGGCTCAGATTAGATGCACAGAAAAATTAGCTCAGTCCGATGCAGAGATATGATCAAATGGTACCTAGTAAGGATCGCACTAATAACTCTATCAATAATCAATGGGCCTAGTTAGCTTAATATCATTTTACGACAGTCGCCCACTTTCCTGTTAAGAATCAAACATATACAGTAAACCCTCGATATAACAAATTTCGTCTTATTGAACGCGTTGACCCATCCGAAATGACATGAGATTTACCGAACGAAGTTCGATTGATACAGCTAACACGTGGACCGCGACAAACTTTCTAACTATTCACCGATTGGAGTTTGATAAATGTGCCAAACACGGGGACTACAACCAACTTGGCATTATGTAACTTTCGTGGCCCAAGCTTTGCGAACTCCAGATTAAGATCAAAGAGTAGTATCTGTTCGCAGTGCACACTTTGGTAGATTTATGCTGGTACAATACCGTAGCCGATGATGGCGTACTGAAGCTCAGTATTGTTAAGCAAAAGAAGCCAAAGATTCGTCCTGTGGCCACAAACAATTATTCGGTCCAGTCTTAGGGAAGCAGTGCGCCTCGTGGCAGTACCGTCCCATCGCACAAAAAGGGATGGGTCGGGAACTGCAGCAATTTTGGCATATCTTCCGTGACTGGAAGCAAACATTAAAAACAACCTTGTGTCACATCTCGCTCAAAGATCAAAGTGTTGTATCTGTTCTATTCAAGTCAACGAAATAGCAATAACTTTCCGTTTTCAATTTTAAACGTTATTATTGTTGTATTTTAACTCTTTTCTTTATAAATTTCGATTCAATTTTAATGTTTTTTGATTCACAAAAACAAAAGTAGTTTTGAATCTGACTAAGCATTCACGTTTCAAATTACACAGTTTAGACCACTCGCATTTCAAACTGAAAAAGTCAAGTAATTTAATTTCACTCATTATAACTCTTCATAACACATTAATTATTATTACATTTTGAATTAGAATAAATTATTGTTGGTTTTGAATTTTTGTAATTAAAGTATTGTTTGTTCACTGTTCCATATGCAAATTATTGTTTTATAAAATTCAACAAAACAATTGAAATATAACCATAATATAACTTTGTTTTGTCAATCGGAAAAAAAAATTTCATATTAAATTGAAATTCATAAAGGAAACAATTTAAATACAATTATAATAACGTTTAAAATAAAAAAAAACAAAAAAACAAAAACAAAACGGGAAACTAATGTTTCGAGTCGTTGACGTAAGGAGAACAGATACTAGACTCTGATCTTGCAATAAATACCGTAAAAGGCTTGGACGTTGCCACGAACTTTCTTATTATTTACCGAAGGATGTAAGGTAAGGTCGGAAATACAACCAAGGGCAACTGAACAGCCCGTAATTTACCAAACGATGATTGTTGAATGTGGAAAGCTACCGAACTTACTTCTCATTTACCAACGATATATATATATATATATATATATATATATATATATATATATATATATATATATATATATATATCGAACTTTATAGCGAGGGTTTACTTGTTCCTTAGTTGAAGGAAATAAAAACAACTGAAAAACTAGTTTGAAACTAGATTAAAATACACTTCAGTCAATGGCCAGTTAATTGGGCTAAATGCTATCCGAAGCATCGAGTGAGGATCGAACTCAAGCAATAGCTTGTTAGACGTGTTTCTTAATAATTGCTACAACATTGTACCCAACAATAAATAGTAGTTATTTACTAAACTTAACTTAGTCTTGTACAAGCTTTTGATAATATAGCAACCAGTGGGGATCAAACTGACAAGCAATAGCTTGCACGACATTGTACGTTGCTCTACGGTAAGCATCCAATAATAAATAATGGCCTGTTTCAACGTAATGTGCTATAAAAGTAATCACTACCATTACGATGGTGACTGGGGCAACCATTAGTATCATGAACAGGACTTCTGACATTAAAACTTGAATAGATTTCTACTTCTTCCACCACCGGTACTACAACTACTAATAATAATGATAATGACAACAACAATTATTATTAATATTATAAATACAGTTGATTTCAATTAGGCTTTAAATATGAAGTGTGGCCATCAAGAATGTAAATGTGACCCTGAGATTATGACACTAGAAGACCCTCAGAGATGGAAGAATGGAGAGAGAAAGGAGATTGGAAAACATAGAAAGAAAGAGTGAATAGAGAGATAATTGCGCGCTTTGGAATTATGAGGAAGGGGAAATGTGATAAGAAGAACCGAAGATATGACAGGAATATATATATATATATATATATATATATATATATATATATATATATATATATATGAATGAGGGGCTGGATAAGAACAGTGTGATGAAATGGAATAAAAGAGAGGAAGAAATTCCAGAGATGGGAAAGTAACGAAAGAGAACAGAGAGAATGACAGAAAGGCGTAGAAAGAGGAAAGGAGGAAGATAGAGTTGAGAAATACGAAATAATGATTTAGAGAGAGAGAGAGAGAGAGAGAGAGAGAGAGAGAGAGAGAAGAGAGAGAGAGTACCCAGGAAAAGTGATACAGAGAGAGTGAAAGGTTAGAAAAGAGACACGAAAAGAAAGGAAGGATGGGGTGATCAAAGTGTTAAGAAAGACCAAAAGATGCGAATAAAATGAGTGAGAAAAGGAAAGTTTAGAAAGAGAGTGAAAGAGAGAGAGAGAGACAGAGGGGGGGGAGAGGGAGGGAAAGAGAGATTAGAAAAAGGAACTCCAAAGGAAGGCAAGGGGAGGGGGCGAGATGGACAACGTATTAATCAAAAATTGCAAACAAGTTATAATTCTTCTTTCTCCCTACCAGGACTACCCTCACCATCAGCAGAAGCTTCCTGAAACTGAACCTTTCTTCTCTTATCACCATTACGGCGATCTCTCCCCATCTTCAGAAATCCCTACCACAACCCTCTCAACCCTGGGCTATCTTCCCAAACAACAAAACAATGCCATTAAAATCAGAGATGTGCACGTTAGGCAATATTCCGGTTATATAGCCAACAGTCAAAACCCAACGACAATTATCTTTCTATTTAAGTAGCAGGACATTTCCCACAACTGTCTTTCTCTCTCTGTCGCTTTTTCTCGGCCGGACGTGCCAACAGCCGGACATCTCCACTTCCTTCCAGACCCCCAACAAATGCCACAAAACAGCGTTCCCGACTCTTACCTTTTAATATCTATCCAATTTACTAAAATTTTACAATGCTAACCTCCGGTCACTAAATGAAAATGGTTTTGTAGCACTCATCCGGGTCCTCCATCCCCCTAAATCACTCATTTCGTTTCCTTTTCTGGTGCTGGGTGCTTGATAGTAAAAGGCCAGTTGACTATCAATGCAGTATTGACCAGTGGCGAGAATGTTCGTCGGGGGGGGGGCGTCGTTGTACGAGCCAGCTGCTGGCGAGGGATGCCAACAGTGCATGGATAATGACTGAAGATCACATAGATATAAAGTACACTTCAGCACCGAGTTGTCCAAGACGCACATAACCGACCACACGCCAGCCAGCCAGCCAGCCAGCGAGCAATGAAACCACTTGTCGGACCCCAGACCCCATTCACCATTCTTGATATTAACTGACCAAGTGATTGAACCTTCCGGACAGACGCCTGTCCGGCTTGGTAGATTTAATAACAAGGAAAATTTATTGCGTACCAACACGCCATTTGGTACTTAGATAAAAATTTGTCCCCTTTTTCTCATCTACTTCCTCCTCTACCCCCGTTCCCCGTTCCGATAGCCAATACTGTATATATATATATATATATATATATATATATATATATATATATATGAATGTATGTATATAAGTAAGCATAGGTCAGTAAAATTGAGTATAAAGTGGACGATGTTTATGTATTTGAGGCAAAATTGGCAATTTTGTTAATTTACGACAAGATTGTACGTCACATCTCTCCTTCCATCAATGTGTACGTTCAAAGATGGTTGCTCGTCAATTCATCTCTGAAGATTCCCACTTGTCAATGTATTTTTGTTCTAGGCACACTTTAAACTATCAATCTCCACGCATAATATTCAGCAATGTGTGTTTGTAAACTGTCACGCTAAGTGACGTAACGGACGTAGTAGAATAGAATGATATGTACTGATGATGTAATAAAATGCTGCGTTTAAAGAACAATAAAAAAAATTCAAAGTGATAAAAAGAAAAGACAAAAATAATGAAAAATTTGCTTGTGGCCAACGGAACACCAATCTCCAATCTCACTGCAATGTAAATTTCCGTTATCCATGTATATAAAATGCAATGAGTATATCCATACATCTAATATCTGTTGTCATTTTTGACTAGTTTATGTATAACAAAACAAAGGCATACCCTCCACACACACACTAAACTAGTTGAAGATACTCAGACACTCACAGCAGACACAAACTAATTAGTGTATAAATGTGAGGAAATTACACACACACACGCCTACATAAATAATATCCTACTCAATATGTACACAGGATTTGCTGCATGATGAAGTGTCTGTTAGAAAAATAAAAACAGAAGCTCTAAAAACATTTACTGCAGTCTGCTGCTCATCCCAAACCCTAACTACAACGCTGGAGTCTTTGGTACTCATATTCCCGTCCAGAATAACTGATTATTGGTCCAAGTTTAACATTCGGATACTTAGTTTTTGGATTAAAACAAATAAGAGCGTCACTTAGACCGGCAGTAAATACTGTAGAAATTCGCATAACACACACCCATACATATTCTTCTGTGTGCGTGTACATAAACATTGAAGTCAAATAATCCTTTTGATACCCAAATAGACATATATACATGCAGCTGAGTACATACTTATGCATGTTTGTTAGTATATATAATTCGCTCTATGGAAGGATAGAGGATGCTTGGGGGTTAACAGACGATCTTGCAGGATAGAGGGAAGCGAGGTAAGTAGAAATCAGTCGAAAGGTTTCGGAATAAACAGACAACCAAAAAGAAGAGGAGGGAATAATAGACATTACAATTAATGGCTCATCGTAAAAATATTGGACACGAAAATTGACCGAGATGGTTTGATGCCAATATTGCACACCCGATTCCCCTGACAGAAAGCGTCCAGGGACAGGGAAGAAGGGTCAGTCGTCTGTAATTAGAAAGGTCCGAAAGCAACACAAAATCCAAGAGGGCTCAGAGTCAATGGTATAAGAGGAGGGCAATTCCGAAGAAATGGGATGCTTAGGGGGAGGTGATGGAAATTAAAAGACAATAAAATTCAGAATTAAAAGTTTTTTTTTTCTTAAGGAAGAAGAAAAAGCCAAACACGCGAAATAAGGAGAAAGAAGATGAAGCTAAAACAAAGCAAAGCAACGAGAGACAACTTGAAACAATGGAGGATCATGCGTGACAAAATATCCTGGATCTAAGCTTTACATTGAATAAATATAATAAATTAGTGCTTTCGTATAATATCCCACCTTTATACTCTTTGATTCATTGTTTTGCATATGATCGGTGTGACTAAAATATCTGTATTTATTTATTTTAACAAACTCAGGGGTTGACATTCCGCGAACAAACAACATACATCCAGAGGTCTGACGTATATTAGCAAGAAGACGTTGCTATGGGATCACCATTGAGTCCAATATTGGCAAATACATACATGGAACACTTTGAAAAATGACTTTTAGAACTACACCATTGTGACATGTCCATCCACTGGCCACGCCAGGAAGATGTACAAGTACTATTGAACCATGTAACCCAATAAGACCTTCAAAACAGTTCACAGCGGAGGAGGAGACGGGCAATAACTTGCACAGAGCAGGGTTACTAGACACCTGTATATCGTGAGTCAACATTCGTCAGCTGACATCTGGATTTTGATTTTGATTTCATGCACGTACCAAGGTATGTGTGTAGATATTTTTCTTTTCTTTTGAAACTCCGGTGGGGGATGAAAATCTAATTAGAGTACAGTCACATCACCAGGTATTGAACCCTACGCTCTGCAACCACGATTTGAAGCTTTCAACAACCCAACCATCAGTCGAGATAGCACGTCGCTGTCATGCTTTTGTCTCCAATTATTCGTTGTCTCTTTGACAATTAAAGCAAATGATTTTGTTGATGACTCGAAAAAGACATCTGATGACAATGGCAACATCAGTGACAGGTGGGAAATTGCATCTCGCGCAGACAGAGATAGAGTGATGTCATTAGAGATTTTTTAAAAGTGAAGGATACATTGACTATTTTCAATTTTACAACGCGACTTTAGAATTAAAACAAAAATGAAACAAAGCCGAAATTTGATTAAAAATAGTCTTTTACGTGACGGAAAGCCCTTTTTTTTTGTTCAAGGATATTTTAAAGGTGGTTAAAATGAAATAAAATCTTTGCAAACAAAGAAAACAGAGAAAGCAAGACAGAAAGGTAGGTTAAGAATAATTAGACAAATAAAATAAATTTAGCATTAGTAAAAGAGAAACAAATTTTGTTCACAGCTTGTCTTTCTTTCATCTCACACTTACGCCCACACCGAATTAATTTATTCTTTTATTGTTGAAAAGAAACGAGAAAGGCAACAGAGTGCGGAAAAAGAAGATGAAAGAAATGTTTAATTTTAAGTTAATTGATTTGATAAAACAGGAAAGTGAACACAGGTACACTTTATAGAGAAGAGGTAAGGGAAAATTGACGTGTAACGAGGACAGGTATTTAAACGTGTATTATATGAATGAATGAACGTGTATTAAAGCAGCTGTTCAGATTTGTGAATAAGTGTAGTTATGTGAATGCGCATTTATGTAATTGAGCACTTTTGTAAACTTGTATTAAGCTGAAGGCGTAAAACGAATTCTCAAAAGGTGATAACCATAGGCAGCTGTTTAAGTTCCCTGTGGGTGCACTAATACACGTTGAACAATATTTATACAGGTGCCTATATCCACACACACATTTGTAAGTGTAGATATTCCGTTTTGAATTGTATCTGTATACAGGGAAGGACACACACACAAACACGCGTACAAAAGCACGCTTTGAGTAAGTGTGCCTTGAAGTGATTAAATAGAAACAAATAATTTTATACACACACACACACATATATAATAGCATGCATATTCACTGACATGAACTCTCGCTCTCTCACACACACATTATATATATAAGTGTGTGTGTGTGTGCGTGCGTGTGTGTGTGTGTGTATGACGTCAAATCGGTGACATTTTTACATTGAATAAATGCGTAATTTTGATTTGATCAAAAAGTCCATTTAATCAAAGCATAAAATAACTACTTTTTTTACAATGAAAAGTTCGTGGAATCAAACTTTTTTTTTTACAAAAAAATAAGTAAATATTTAGTTTTAATTTGATCATAAATTAATTAATTAATCAAAACAAGGATATAAAATAACTATTTTTACAATTATGCATTCACAGCGAAATCGAAGTTGTTTTTTTTTACAAAAAAAATAAGTAAATTTCGATAATTTGGTATCTTCACCGATTCGACGTAATGCATGTAAATATTAATGATAATTCAATCGATGACTTGAGTTCTGCTGTTTACACAACTCTTCAGTAGATACACACGCAAATACACATATCTGTAAGTTCATCTATAAGTATATCTATCTGGATTGAGTATTAATAGCAGCAATTCTACTCTACATTGGGAGGCTGACGCTATAAAATCTTCAAAATTTGGGAACAAAGCTCTAACAAAAAACTCAGAATTTCCTTACTTCGATTGTAAAGCATTTTATATTATTATAATCTTACGTTTAAAATATTCAGCTATTACTGCATGTGTAATTTTAAAATAAGATGATGGAAGTAATTATGAAAAACATATCAATATCGCATAATTATTTGATTCAATATAATTGGATATTGTGATGTTAATTCCCATCCTCTTCAGAACATGTGAAATGAAGTAACAACCACCAGTAGTAATACTTCTAAATTCTTTAGAAATTCTGAGATAAAGAATTGTCATCAAAAAGACAGTTTTAGTAGCCCAATGGTCAAGGCGCTGTCCATGAATTATTGTCTGTGGGTGTTCAAGTCTTTTATGATGGATTCATTTATTCAAATTCCAACAGTTGGCTTTAAATAGCTGAGAATAGATCAGTCGGAAACATTGGAATAAAAATAACAAAAAGATGGAGTATTTAGTAGAACACTAATAAAAGAATGGGGAAATATGTGTTATAATGTACACCATCTTGAATGAAAAGATATTTTTGAAATTCACTGAACACATTCTTCAGTTGTTCTTCAGTTTAAGTCATAGCAAAAGAACTATTAGAGAGTGAGATTTCGTAGAGTAAATTAATGTTTTAACATGATCCCATTTTGCTCTTTGTCAGATATTTATATCTTAACAGTTTATACAAACATCCACAATGTCTCAAGTTGTTTGAAGTGTGCATTGTATGCGTATGCCGTGGAGTGAAAGAAAAGTGATGTACCAAAGCAGAAGTGAGATATTTTGCGTTAGGATTACTTCTTGAAATAGAATATAGGGGTTCAATCAATGATAGGAAATTGCCATCAGAAATCGACAACAGGGCCTGAATGAAGAATTGTCACTAGAATTCCAGCATAATATTTGCAGGTATAGATTAATGCTAGAGCATCTGATCTCAAGTTCTATCGTGGATATTGAATCAGTGATACCAATTCCCTACAATTCATCCGACATTAAGTCACGTGATGCTGTTGGCAATCTGCAATTGGTAATTCAACAGAGTATTGAGTGAGTGGTCGAATGCAGTGCGTAAATATTAGTGAAAAAAAACAAACTTCAATTAAACATCTTATTTTCATCTTTGTTTTGGTTAACAGGTTGTTTTTTCCAATTATCAAAGAATAAATATTTGTTAGCGAAGGAAATTGCAAAAACTAAATAAACAAAAACAAATAGATAAAATGGAAAGAGCAAAAAAAAAGAACAGAATTATTAAAAGCATACTAATAAAAAAAAAAGGCTATGTACAGAAGGGAAACCATAAAATAATACTAATAATGATAATAAATTAAGAATGGTTACTGATTCTATTGATGGACTGCACTAACTCTCCTCCTTTCTTTTCTCTCGCCCATTCCTTAGCTCGTTCATTCACTACAAGGGATTCATGGAGTGAACGGGTCTGTTGAAACACCCCTTGGCTGCTATCCAGGTGCAGTAATTACCAACAGCAACAATCGTATTTCCTTGCAGAATTTCAAAGAGAAGTTACCCGGTGCATTTGGCACTAACAGTAAACGGCTGCATAAAAGGAAATCAGCCTTGCAAACAGATCTGATCATTCAATAGAAAAATAATGAGAGACCGTGAAGAGAGCTTGGTTCATAAATCGACCAACTGGTGCATGGCACGTGTTTCTATTTGCTCCACAGCAGATGCTTTCGAGACACCAAAAAGTCATAAAATTGTAATAATAATTACATAAAACTATTACGCAAATAAATTATAGCAATCTAAATTGTAATATGTACTAATAATTGCAAAAAGCAAAAGTGAATTGAAACAGGTCTGTTTAGTCACTCAATAGAAACCATCACGTGACTACCATCTTATGACAGCATGCCATGTTGGGGGTGATTAATTGAAAAATTGGAAAGAGGTAGTGATCGAAGAATAAATTATTTCTCTGGCCTTTTGATGGGCAGTGATCACTATAAAAGTCTGAACTTTCAATAAACAATTGTGAACACTGCCAGACGCAAACAAAGGGACCAGTTTAACATAAACTTACATTGTAAGTTGAAACCCTCTACTAAAAATCAGGAGGGGGGGGCTTAAAAGAATAAAAACAGACATAATAAGGAGTGATGTTTAAATTTTCATCCCTCTAGCACTATCGGTGCATTCTGTACACCCGGCATATACTTAGTCAACTCACTAGACCCAGTGAATAATCCCATCTTAATGTTGACAGTTCTGATTGACAGCTTCTAATAGAACACAGATAATCGTTGATATAAAAATTCCATAGATCATTTAGACATGAAAAAATATGCTAAATATAATAGTAATAAGTTACAGAAGTTCATCATTTAATGGTTGCGTTCTGCTAGAAAGTTTATACAAAATGTTTATTTCAGAGTTATGTCTAGAGGGTTGAAAATATATATTCATCCCCATCCTTCACATAAGAATTGGTAATAGCCTACTCTAGGTGAGAGTTGGTCTTGGTGTAAAAAAAGTTCAGGTTATTATTAGACCTATGAATTATCACTTAAAGGTGGAATTTGATGATTTAACCACTGAACATTGCAATTTTGTATCTAAAATTTGTTAGATCATATTTCAGTCATCAATTAGTAAGTTATGCATTGCAAATGAGTTCAAATAGATTTCAGTGGCCAGGAATTAAGGCAAGTGTTACTGACAGAATAAGGTTATTATATGAATAATTGTCAATCAAAAATGTTCATTTCGAGAGTTTTCATGTATTATCTCACTGAATGAATTTTCCCATTTGCTTCAAATTTTCCATGTTCTTACTCAGAATTTTTTTTAGTATTTTCTTACCTACTGCTTCAGGTTGTGTTTCATCGAATCTCAATCTGAAACTCTTCTTCCTTAATATTATGCATTACTGCAACAGTCTCCTCTTCACACGAATATACACTCTAATGGAAAGAAATGTTTGTTCTGTCAAGAAATTACTATAAGTGATAATGTTTTTATTGTTATGCATGCATTGTTAATAATATCAACAACCATTTAGAGATGTCACTTATACACTTCTTGTTTTGACATTGTCAACACATATGCATGTAGAAAAAAAATTGAGTTTTGTAATTAAATCAAAACTATTACAATTTATCTCTTAAATTCATTCAAAATATAACTTCTAATTGAATTTGTTTTCCTTTGACCACTTGGTGAATTTTTTCTCATACAATTCACAGAGGAGTTCCACTATTTTTTAATTCTATCCATTGAAGAGTTCCAGTTCAGTTACAAACAGACCGTAAATTCAGGAGTTACAAACCACTGGTAGCATTAGTAATAATGTTGCTTCTCTCTCCCCAAAGTGAGTCTGAGTAAGGAAGCTCCATGAATACAAAAATAAGCTTGGATTTTAACCTAAATAAACTAAGCCATATCAACTACAGAACTATGACCCAAGACAAGGGGGAAAAAAAAAGGGTCTTTTTGAACAATTGCAACCAGATGCAAATATAATTCCGTATCTTTTTGACTTGATTACCTCCCCTTTTTCATCATCTTCTAAACTTCCCTTCCTTTTAATGTCTTATCATTCTTTAAAGTGTCTACCCAGGCATGGAATCCCATGGTGCTTTGCTAACCCAGATCATTCACCCACATTACAAATAAAAAATATCCCCCTCTGTCATAGAAAAATCCTTATCCTTACTTCCCCAAATCCTCAAGTCACCATCAAAAGGGAAAAAAACGAGTTCCAAAGATATTAAATTTTGCCCTTCACTGACCACATTGGGTCTGAAATGGTGATTGAATTAATCATCTTCTAGGAAACCAGTCCCAGGGGCAGATAAAAGAATTCTGTGGAATTGGTACCTTGTTATCAGGAATAAAAGAAAAAAAATTAGAAACACAAATATCCTGATGGTCAATAACAGAGATAAGCCAGGCTGCTGCAGGGTCAATCTCTAGTTCTACTTCTATTCCCAAAGAAGAAGAGAACTGCAACTTTTGTATTGTATATATGAATGAAAAATCATGAAAATGAATATTTTTCAGGACAGATGTACTCATTATTTAGAATGAAATAAGCCCTTGTGTACTTGTAACATTGATTTTCCTAAAAATGTACTATTTGTCAACTCGGTTCAGTCGGTAAGAGAGCTGCCTACTGATCAATTGGTTGTGATTTCAAATCAAAGTAGGGAAAAATTAATCTTATATATCAGTTTGGTTTAAAGTGAAGGGACAGATAAACAGAGAAGAGTTTACCCCCCTCCCAACCCTAAGTTAGGTGAGGGATGTTCTTGCTGTTGTTATCAATTTTGGGAAAGATAATTTCAACTTGAGTGTCCGCCATGGACAAGATTTTGACAAAAGGTAGAAAAAATAGGATGAATGGGGAAGAGAAGAATCAAAGAAGGCATTAGTTGTCAAGGAAATATTCATTGTCATAAGGATGCTGCAGTTCTTTGGATTAAGTGGGAAATTGTGAAGCAAACGGATAGATAAAACATTAGCCGACTAGGTTGGAAAGACTGGAATGGTAAAAATGATACACATAGGGGTCGGGTTAATCACTCAATAGAAACTGTCATTTGACCAGCGCCTGTTATGGATGATCAGTTGAAAAATTGGAATAAGTTATTTCTCACCTTTTGTATGATCACTAAAAAATTTGAATTTCAAAAAACAAATGTAAATGCAGCCAGACACAAATTAAGAGACCAATTTAGCATAAACTCATGTTGTAAATTCAACACCCTTCCCAATAAGAAGCCAGTTTGGGAGAAAATTTTGGGAAAAAAATAACTAAGGGACTGTTTTTCTAGACATAAAAGTAAATGTTCAAATTTTTAGCCCTCTGACTCCATTGGTGCAGTCTGTATTTGTGACACATACATAGTCAGACAGATCCACTTAAAAACTGCAAAAACCTACAATGACAATTTTGGCTAACAGTTACCAATACAGATACACAAATGCATGCTCCAAAACGCACACACGTGAAGATATATATAAGGCATACATATACAGCGAAGCATAAGTACATACACACACACATTGATATAAACCTGTTCAAGGGTTGTGGAAAGAAATTAGAGACGAATAGAGATAAAATATACATTACATACACTAAATCATTCATTCACTCTCTTCCTCTCTATATATGTATATAGAGAGAGTCTAGAAAGCTTTCCAGCTTTGAACACTTAACATTAAAAAAAATTTTCAATTCTTTAGCGACATTTCGGTCACCCATTTCCCAATATCTGTCAATGCAATTTATATAATTTTCCTCATTGTTTCTTTTGCCTGTTTCCTCAACACTTTTTCATTATGGTACAATGTATTAATTGTCACTTGTTGGGATCATCAGTTGTTTACCATATAACTGTTTCAGGCATAACAAAATAGTTATAGGAACAAGGCACCCCAGCAGTATTGATCAAACACCCCCCCCTTTATTACATAGTTCATGCCAGACATGTAGTTTGTCATTTTATATAAGGTTTTATGAATATTGCATTTTGATATCATCTTATTTTATACATCCATTTTTTGAAACAAGACTTACATAGGTTACCCTAAAAGCGTTTTTACCGATGAGGGATCAGTAAGTATAACAACTGTTATATAAATGCACATAGTTACACTCATTCACATATACACACACATACAATACAAGCACATATACAGAATAATTTATATATCTGAAATGTGTGCAGTATATTTATATTCATATGAATGTATGCACACATATACACATATTCCTTTTTTTGAAACTACAGTCTTCTTTTGTTATTGTTTTTAATTCTAACCCAACCATATTATAATGGCTTTGGTACCCAAAATGGATAAGGCATGGCAAGCTCCTGTTGTATAAAATACTCGTTCTCATCAGAAACTGTTTTTATTCTAACCTCCTGTGATATGGAAACCAAAGAAAAGATCAGCTAAAAATATTGTAAGAAAAAGCTTCAGAATATAAAGAAACAAGTCAAATCGATTTTTTTAAATATACATTGAATAATAAGAATTATTTCATATATTTTCATATGGAATATGAAAATATGAAAAAACTATTTTTGTGCATAAGCACTATTGATTTCTATAGACTTATTTTGAGTAAATTTGAAAATATTTAAAACCATTTTTGCCCAAACCATGTCAATATTCCCTTATATGTGTTTATAGATATTGTATGCTTGTGCACACACACACACATATACATACTATATGCTTGTATAACCAATCACACATGTTTGTATGTGAAGGTATATTCATATTTTCAAAGGTATTTAAAAAAAGGCTCCTATGAATTCAGAAAGACTCTAATAAATAAACCCAAACTCGACTAAAACAATTAATTTTCAACACAAGTTCCATCCACTTGTTTTGTATTTCTCTAAATGATGTTTCCTGCCTTTTAATCAGTTTTGATAACCTTTTTGATACCCTCTAATAAGTTTACACACCCAAAACCATTCACGCAAACACACACACATACATATGACAAACTATTCTTATCTCATTATACAAGATATGCAATGATATCAACAACCATATGCACACAGTAAGTGTTCATCAAGGTATCTATGGAATGATAAATATGTATAAGTACTATTTTAGGTACACAGAAAGAAAAAGAAATATATTAGTTTTATTAGTGTTATGATTAGTGAGGATTGACTTCAGCAAAATAATAAATTGAATTCATACTTCAGGTGGAACAAATAACCAGAAGACAAATCAAAAGAATTATTTTATTTTGAAAGAACAAATTATGAATCATGGAAAATGAACTTTGGTTCTGGAAGTCCAAGAGTGAAAGTGTTTGTGTATGGGAGGAGGGGAGAATATCCTGAATGTTTTTTCGATTTGGCAAAAAAATGTGAGGTTGGATCTGGCAGACACATTTTTTTTCAAATTTATATAGTAGCAATCAAAAGGCAAATACTGGAATAAATCATTTGTTTTTATGAGTTGGGTTTTCCAGATATTCATTTTGATTGCTAAGAGGAAGCCTCGAGGTAAGGAGATGGAAAAAAATCATGAACAGGAATGAAGGTGAAAAAAATGGTGTAAAATCTATAAGAAAAAACAGATAGGAACATGGCTATAGAAAATAATAAAGGCCTACTCCATTATAGCACGAATGGGTGGTGGACCCCAAAATATTATTCTAGCTTGTAAATAGCTAGATCTAGTTAAAAAATGGTTAAATTCAATCACAGCTCAGTTATAAAAGGGGTTGGCTTTCGTGGACCCCAACATCTGCATTATAAGGAACGATTATTATGAATATTTTTGACAGTCCTACATCAGAACATTTGACACAGAGAGAGACTACACGCAAATATGGTAATAAATATTATAATCTTATCAAGTTATCTTTAAACCTTGAAATTGGTAAATTGATAAGATTATGTACTATACATAGAACTTTGTCCAGTAGACCAGAGGTTTCCAAACTATACGCCGTGGCACCTTGGGGAGTCGTGGTTAGCTCCCAGGGGTGTTGCAGGAAATTCAAAAATTGAATGAACATAAATGCAATTGTTCATTTTTTTTATTGCTGACTTGACGTGCCATGAAAAAGTCCTCATTTCTATAGGGTACTGCGATTCAAAAGAGTGTGGGAACCTCTGCATTAAACAATTGAAGGATGAATTGTTAACTCCAAAAAACATGCTAAGTAATCAATATTCAAATTAACAAATGATGCACAATCAGCCCATAGCCTAATGATAAAAAAATGAACATTTATTTCACATAAAAATATTTACTTTTCGACTGAATCTGATCCTTTGCCTATGAATTTGATTAAGCTGTAAATATCAATCACATAGACTGAACAATGTACAGTGAAAAATTCAGCAAAAAAGTATGTGACAGGCTGTGGACTTATTGATCCACTTTCGCAGATACACACACACAAAAGCTTGCAAACAAATTATGTAACATTAATGAGAAGAGAAGGAATACAAATACATCCTGAACAGTGTGGCTAATTCATTCAAAATATTCTGTACTGTTCAAAACCACATAATTCGAGGTTTTATTATAATTTGATGGATTTTTTCTGTTCGGCTTATACAGAGTCACATTAATTCATACAGTAATACCTTGACCGCCCAACATCAAAAACTGCATTATTCAAGGTGTTGTTGGATAGATAATGAGAATCAAAGAGAGAGGCAGAGATAATATATCTATCGAAAGCTGAAGATTTAAAACTCATATAAAAACTTTGATGAAGAAGATGATATCTATAAAAATATATTAGATATACCGGGATACATTCAACTGTAGGCAGGAGGTGGGTGGGAAATAAAATGATGCTTTCTTATAAAGAATTGGGCAAAGCAGAGAATGGTGAGTGGGGGGGTGATGTTTACAGATGTGTCTGTGTCGGTGAGTTGGAGGAAAGATGGGGGTCGGTCAAAAGTGGTGATTGATGGCCAGTGGTCATGCAATGCTTATATTTCTCGCTGTTGGATAGTCTCTGGCCTGATATCTCGGTTGGTGTTATATCAGCCGTGGTGAAAGTGGATATATGAAAAATTGAACGGCATTTGTCAGGCAAAAACAAAAACATTTACTAAATTTGGGATGCCATTGAGATTGGGGTAGTAGTGGAAGGAGGAAAGTAGCATAAGGAAGAGAGTGAGGGAGAGGGGGAGGATACAGGTTGAGGGAGGAAGAAGGAAAAGAGTGATGATATGAAAGAGAAGGAGGAAAGGGATGGGAGAAGAGGAGGAGTAAAAAGGAGAAATGAAGAGAGTAAAGAGATGAAGGAATCAGATAGAGATAATTGAGAAGATAAGAAAGAAACAGAGAGAGTGGGGGGAAAAAAAGAATGAAAAGGGAAAGAGCAAAGAAGGAAAAGAAACATACTACGAGGGGGGAAAAGAAAGATAGAGGTATTAGAAGGATAAGAAAGTTGGATGAAAAAAAAAAGAAAATAAAGAAGATAAAAAAAGATAAGAAATGAGAGAGAGAGAGAGTAAAGGCAGGAACAGAAAAAAGAGAGAAGAAAGAATGAAATGAAGAAGAGCAGGTGAAAAAGTGTAAAAGAATGATGGAATGAGAGAAGGAGTGAAAACATAAAGAGAAAAACTTAAAAATGAGTGTGGAAGATAAAAAAGATCAAGAAAGACAAAGGGTGAAGGAAGAAGAGGAAAGAGAAGAAAAAGAAGAAAAAGAAGAAAAAGACTGTGGGCCAGTAGATAATACAGTCTCTGTTCTGAGCACACCTACCGTATAAAAAAACTTTAATGCAATGCAGAAGGAAACATTAAGAGTCAGACTTTACAATCTCAGATAGGTTATTGGTATAAATCTCATAATAATGAATCCTCCTCTTGAGGAAGTCAAACAAAGCCAGCAATTTTATTCTAATTCTATTGACAATAACCAATAGCAGTGTGAAAGACCAAACAAAAGGGAAGTAAGTTATCTAAAAAGGTGGTGGAGAATATACACTGAAAGAAAAAACACATGTGAATGGTTGTGGCATTGAATTAGAGGCCACTAGCTCAACAACTAAAAAATCCTGCATTTATACAACTTACTTACTAATGTCAGGTTAGTCACTCTGGATGAACTGTCATGAGAACAAGACATTTTGGCAGCAAGCCATGTTGGGAGTGATCAATGAGTAAATTACTTCTTTTGTCTTACGTAGGGCTGTGATCACTAAAAGATTTGAAAAAAACAAAAAACAAACCAGTGTGAACACTGCCAGACATATATTAAGAAGACACCAATTTAGCATAAATTTACAATGTGAATTTAACCCCCCATCCACACCAAAAACCTATTTTGATGGAGAAATTTGAAAGAAAAAAGAAAAGAAAAATTTCTTTCTGGATCTGGGTTAATTTTTAGCCCTCTAACTTGATCAGTATAGCCTGTACATGCAACACACATGCAGCCAGCCAGCAAACCAACTTAAGAACTGAGGAGACCTCTGTTGAGGTTAACAGTCCTGGTTGACAGTTTCTAAAAACTGACAACAAATCTGTCAAGTTTTGAGTATGGGACAAAAGACCATATGGTATTATTCCGGAATATTCTTGCACCAAGTTTTAAGCTCAAGAGACAAGAAGAAACGAGAAGAAATAATTGCAAAGT
The DNA here is from genome assembly GCA_963457665.1 of Thysanoteuthis rhombus. Taxonomy (NCBI): domain Eukaryota; kingdom Metazoa; phylum Mollusca; class Cephalopoda; order Oegopsida; family Thysanoteuthidae; genus Thysanoteuthis; species Thysanoteuthis major. The sequence goes on along the minus strand of OY735205.1, from coordinate 45,167,934 downwards.
TAGTTCCCTGCTTGGTCAACAAGAAGCGACAGAAATAATCAGAAAAGACAAAGTGAAGAGAATGTGTGACCAGGTAGGAAATACAGGGTTTCTATTGCCGCAATAAATATTCATTCTAGGAGTGAGAAGAAAATCCAAATGCTGAAGAATTTTCTCTAGAGAGAACTCAACATGCATCTTAAGCAAGGTCTTCAATTAAATTCATGGCTTGAGGAGTTTTAAGGGCTCGGGAGGGCAAACAGTTTGCCGGCTTTGGATACTCCGCTGCTGCCCTTAAGCCAAGAATCTCATAATAATAAGCATTATGTGTTCGGAGGAAGGGGACAGTTGTTGATGTATATAAGAGAAATGTGAATGTATATATAGTAGTGTCAATATGTGTATGTGAGTGCTAGTGGGGCATTTGATATCTATGTGTGTGTATGTGCATATAGAAGTGTATAAAAAGAGTTTTATGCACACACATGCGTGCATGCATATGAAGTTGTGTATATATACATACATACATACATATATATATATGTATGTATATGTATATATATATATATATATATATATATATATATATATATATATATATATATATATAAAAACAGAGACACTTGTATGTATGCCAAAAGTATATATATATATACATATATATATACATACATACACACATATATATACACACATGATCTGTCTGGGAAATATCGAGCCATTTTGAATATCCTGACAAGAGGTTGCCTTGATATAACTTGGCATCCAATCAGAAGGGAGCTTACTTTACAAGTGAGTAAACACTCCTTTGGTTTTATATATATATATAAATTTGTTTGTATTCAATTGTGTTTGTGTGTACACATTGATCGAAACAGAGGCAGATATTGAAAAAATTTCGTGACAGTACTCGGATTTGAATGTTTGACCTGCCAGCCAGGTTTCAAACACTTCACTGATTACGCCATCCTTAGTATGTGTGATGAAAAACTTGAGGCAAGATCCTGACTTTTATCTGTTGTCAGTCATATGTAAACAACCCTTTTCAAATAACAATATTCAGTGAAATTTTTTAAATAAATTTTTATGATGAATTTTTCAGAAAATTAGTCACACTGAAAACTTTTGCACACCTTAATTTTCCTAAGAAATAAATGCCAGATTCAGTAAGTAGAGAAATTATTCTTTTAATCTTTTAGAGCAGGATTGTACTGGACTGTTACTTTATCAATGAGATCTATCAAAAAATTTCCTTCAAACTTAACTAACAGTCACAGGAAAAGCTTTGCAAACTACATTAACCTGCCTGAGGGTGCATGGGCACCTATGCAAGTCTGCTCAGGAGTCTGCATGAACCTGCCTGAGGATGTGCAACCCCCACACCAAAATTCAATAGCACGTTAGTACACTCAATCCATGATTGAGTTTTGCAAGAAAAACATGTTTAATTTCTGCACTGTCAAATGCAAAGCTATTTCTCCATTGGTCAACACAGAGATTCTTACTGACAGCAAAGACTTATATAAAAGTACAAGCAGAGAATCTGGGCAGAGAATATTTGACAACATTAAAGAGGAAATAATGCTTAATTGTTGGCAGAAAAGTGAGTAGGTTGGTGTGTTGTAAGCAAGATCCCTGGGCTATGTCGGGAATCCTTGCTAGTATACACAAATTCTTTTAGAAAATTCTATTTTCATTTATTCATTTTTTTCTCCTCCCAATTCAGAGAAATGAATCAAGATACCTTTGCACTGACATACCAAGATAATTCAGGTGAATATAATTTCTTGCTCGTATACAAACATACCTATCTATACACTGGAGTTTTCATATCTATGTATCTATCTGTGTATCCACCCAACTTTGCATGTATTACCTGAATACTTGCTTCTGTATGTAAGCATTTCATTCAGTCCAAATAACATGGAATTAGCAATTAATACAGAAGCTAATTTGCTTTCATTCAATGTACCCAAACCTTCTGACTTATTAAGACTGATTTCTCCACCTGTTGATCAGCACAACAAGGCCTCCAGCTGATATGAGATAACTTTTAATATCGACCTCTATATTTACCCACTCAATTACTGATGAATAGCATGTCAACTTGTCTGTATCAAGTTACAAGTCATAGACAAAGATGATTATTCATTTAGTGTGTTTTATATGGCTATATGACAGTTATATTATGTAACACACACATATACATATAAATATATATGTATGAGTGTGTGTGTGTGAATTAGTAATAAATATGAGTCACATATCTTAATTACTCTCTTTCATTCAATGTATATACGTATAAATATATAAGCAAATACACATGTGCATATATATATATATATATATATATATATATATATATATATATATAAGGAAGAGATAGAAAGAGGGAATGTTACAAAACTGATCTCCAAGACCCTTCTGAGTCTTTGAGGCTCAATCCTTTATTTCCCATTGCCATAGCCCTGTATCAAACTTTGCTAAACTTATTGTGTGTGTGTATATACATATATATAAATAAAAAGATACATAAATATATATATAAAACTTAAAACTTATATTTAAATCTGAACCCCCTCCCTCAGCTTGTTTCTTCTAGAAACTGTCAATAAAAACTGTCAGCATAAGTTTCTTCAGTTTCTGAGTAGGCTGGCTAGTGAAGCTAAAGGGCTGAAGATTTCAGCATTTACTCCTTAATATGTTTAGGGAAAGATGATGTTTAAAAAATAATTTGACCCCCCCCCTCCACTAATCGGTTTTCATTGAGGGATCAATTCAAAATTTTAGGTTATGCTCATTTGATCGCTCAGTTTGTTTTTTAATGATCACTGCCCAACAAAAGGTGAGACAACTCATTCATTGATCACCTTGCTTACCAGTTTTGTAATTGATCATCCCAACACGGCATGCTACCAAAAGACCTGTTACGTGACGGTTTCTTTTGAGTGACTTCTTTTTTTTTTTGTTGTTGAAATTTCATTGATTTTTGAGAACTTATACATCTAAGCAAAATATTTCGGTCCATTTAATTTAGGGCATACATCGTCTCTTTCGCACACACATTTTGTGCTCGTACAGGCACATTATATATTTCTTTTTATAAAAAGCAAGTCCATTATTGGGGTAAACGATGTGAAGGAAAGAAAACTTCAACCTCAATTGTCTGTTCTCACACTTTATATCTACTTAATAGGTAAAAAACACACACACACAAAGGAAAAAAAAAAGAGAAAATAAAAAGGAAATGCGTTATTCAAGTGAGAGGAAGAAAAGGAGATAGACCACAGCAGGTCCGATTACAATATGAACCTGTATTGAGATGGAAAAAAAAAAACAGTCCAGTTTTGGAGGGCAAAATACAGACGTAAGAATATTGCAGACGACAAAATAAAGGACATGGAGAGAGGGCATTGTTCAACCCTTCGACAGTAAACTTCACTGATATTCACCACTTATATCAAGTAAACTTACTTAAAGGAAATGAGTTTGCATAGTAATTGTGCATGTGGTATACATGGAGATTTGAGCAAGTCTCTTGTAATGGTGCCCCAGTTAACTTTTTTTAAACTTGACTCACTCTCTCTCTCCCCTCAGACAGACGGACAGACAGATACACACACACACATTATATATATATATATATATATATATATATATATATATATATATATATATATATATATATATATATATATAGCCTAAACTTTTTTACAAAAAATAAATTTGTAGTTTTAATTTGATCAGAAGTTTATGTAATCAAAAACAGATTGTAAAGCAACTATCTTTATTATAATCAAAAGTTTATGCAATCTAAGTGAAATCAAATTTTTTTCACCTCCCCCGCTAAAAGAGTAAATACGTAGTTTTAACCTTACTTTTACAAAAAATAGACACGTAGTCTCAATTTGATCAAACGTTCATTTAATCTAAACATTAAGGATATTAAACGACTATTCTTTTACGATCAGAAGTTCATGTAGTTAAAGTGAAATCGAACTTTTTTTTAATAAAAAATAAATAAATAACGCCAATTCGTCAGTTTCGCCGATTCGACGTATCATATATATATATATATATATATATATATATATATATATATATATATATATATATATATATATATATATATAAATACACACACACACACTGTTAGCCAGAAAAGAGCGAACAAGTCAAGTTCTCTGATGTCTCTCTTCATAAAAGCGAGAAAATGAGATAAAAATCAACGTTACTCATTGAAAACGAAGTAAATTATCATTGACTGAAAAACAGTCACCGATCATTAATGCCAATCAGAAACGAAATTTGTATTTTCATTGACCATAACACTATATTCACAAGAAATAACAATATTATTACCAAGTTGACAAGTTAGAAGTTACTAAATGAATGCAGCTTACCAGATAATCTTCCATAAATAAACATTACATGGATTTCACTTAACATCGTTACACTACAAAAGCCGGTATGTAACCCTAATGTTAAAAGAGGTAAGAATGTACAATAAAAGTGTACATGGGATAAACGATGTCAGCATTACCTTCCTAGCCACTGATACGCTCAACAGCCCACATTAAGTCCTTACCTTTACTGATAGATAGAATGACCATGATCTCCTACTTTGCTCACTCCAGTGACTATTCGGTAATACTAAATACACTCGGCTGAAAGTACGAATATAAGCTTCACTATTCAAAAAAAAAAAAAAAAAAAAAAAGAGAGAAAAAAAAAAGCACGAACATTATACATATTCTGAAATTTATTTTGAACCTGGGAACAACCAAATCATTTTTGCTCATCATCCAGTAACAAGGGGGTTAATTCCCAGGATAAAAGCATGATTCTTGAAATTTAACCCGCAACCGATCATTAAAAATCAAGCCGGAAAACCAGGCAAAATAATAGGGTTTTTTTCCAAGTATCATACAAAACTTGTAGAAAATCCTTACGTGTGTATGAAGGTAACTAAAATTATTACTACTATCTTCAATTGCACACGCACACACACAGATATACATGCTATATATTGTTGTGATGATGATCATCATCGAGTGTCTCTCTATTGGGATTTTCTGCCAGAGCAAACAAAAGGTTCCTTAAATTGCCCTGAACATAAATTGCCCTTTAGAGGTCGAAAGAAGTCAGCACTATCTGTTATGTTCATACTGCAGCCAAATTAGCCGTGTACACATATTTGCAGCTCATAGAGTGCAGTCGTCTCCGTTAGATTCAAAAATACCAAAATCCACCACCTAATCCTATGTTTACCGTGGGGTCAAATTGCCCATGTACACACATTTTCAGCCTAAGGGTGTAACTGTTCAGATGTCGATGAAACAAAGTTAAAATGACAAATTCTCCGTCTTTAAAGTATTATGTGTGTGTGTGTGTGTGTGTGCAAACACACAGATGCGAGTATTACATGTATATAAACATGTATTTACTTCCATATAAAAGATAAAGAGAAATAGATCATTTTGGATTTTCACGTGAAAGTATTTTCGACACATGAAAAGTCATTTGCAAAATTCTATTCATCTGATCAAGTTTTGATAAAACTGTTTTGAAATGTACATTGAAAAATTAGTGCAGATGCAAGTGTGTGTGTGTGTGTGTGTGTGTGTGTGTGCATGGAAAACATTGTCAATGTGAAAGTTGCAGCAAACGGAAGTGATTTCTACCACTTCCAGATCACAAATGACAAAAACGCTTGATTAAACAAAAATACTCGGAAATCAGATCAAAAGAGACTAGGCGGAAAGTCTGCCAAAAATAAATTCAAATTCAAATTTGAATTGTCTCAACCAATTATAGAAAGGCGAATCACATTTATGGACCAATCATAAAATTGATTTGAAGCCTATGAAAACAGATAAATAGGCGATAGAAAGCCAATTTCACTCATTGTACGCTTGAATTCCACAGAAGGCTGTATCACCCAAAACAAGAATGTATACTTCCACTCAGATACAAAATTTACAAACACATTAACGTATTATGATGTGCCAAATAATCAACTCTTTCACTCACCAACTTTTCCACGGTATGGGATGCTAAATCAGCCATTTCCTGGTTAGATCTAGCCGACTTTTCCTATCAAGCCGAGAGCCAAAAACCCGACCATTTAAAAAAATAATTTGCTGATTTAATTTTACGTCGAACTCAAACATATACATTTAGTATTTTAATATGTTTATGAAAAACCTAATTTTGACCGAAACTTTTGCTTTGAGAATATTTTCGTAGTCAGATACCAAAACTTATCTGCAAACCTACAACAAATCGGGTAAGTTTAATGCATGTAACTGTACAATTTTTAAAAAAAAATCTATGATTCATTTTGGTGTCTTAGTATATAGTTATTTCATATGATGATTTGACTGAATTTTATTTCATCGGATATATGTGCTTATAGGTCAATGGTTAGGATACCTGATTACTCGCAGACAGATCGCACGTTCGAATCCGTGATGATTTTAAAGTATATCTTACTTCTCAATAGGTCAATTGTCATCAGACAACATATATACATATATATAAGGACATTTGTAGCTATGATTTTATTTAAGCTATAAGTTGTTGAGAAGTGTCGATTTTTAAGTCATTGTGTGCAGGCAAGTCTTTTTTCTTTCAAACTATAGAACAGTTACCCATTCAAGATAACTAAGTCTAAGGTAATCTTACACACAAGAGGAAATTTTTGTAAAATAATTGAAAGCATACACGTGTAGGTATAAAAATTATGTGCGGGTCAGAGAGAGAGAGAGAGAGAGAGAGAGAGAGCGAAGCTGATATATAACTTGGATCTCAAAACCGGCAGGGTGTAGGTCAGTGTGGGTGTGTTCATGGAAATAACAGAAGGCTTGGTTGTATTTGAATGACAATAGACACCAACAGCAGAATGTATCTCAGAATCACATTAGGGGCAATGTGTGTGTCTCCGTTTGTATGCATGTATGTATATGGCCGTGTGAATGCTGAGGTGAGGTTGGAGGTGGGAGGGATAAGTGGCAGGGCGGACGAATTCGTGAGTCTTCATTCGTCAGACAGAGATTACAACGAAATAAAACGAAACTCGATACAGCTTTGTGGATCGTTAACATTATAAAATGTGTTAATGTGAGCCAAAAAGACCGAGAACATAGAAGACGGCGCTCAGAGTGGACGAGTGGATGGACCGGTTGATAGAACCATGGAACCATACGGACGGTTTGTTGGTCACAGGCAATGAGTGAGATTTACTTTTCAAGTTACCGTCTCCTTTCACCCTCAACCGCACAAGCCCCTCCCCCATCCAAATAACTTTTCTTCGTAAACAGCTAGACAAGGTGAAAACAGATAGGCACAATAAAAGTATGGACAAGAGTGTTAAGAAGATAAACTTTACAAGTAGAGGTGTTACCTGGCATCCTTTTAACTACTTCTCTTGTCAGAAGACGGTTTAACGCTAGAACGACACAAAACGCTAGGAAAAACATTTACTTATATGATGATTATCAAAGGTAATATCAAAAGGAAAAATAGATTAAAGAATCATTGAATCCTTATTGGCTCCTGTTATCCAGAGGGCAACACGTCGAGAAATGTAACCTTGTCCAATTTGACACTAAGAATCTTTCTAGTGACTGAATTCGTGTTGCACAAAGTGAAAAACAAACATACTAATAATGGCCTCGGATACTAGCATGCTACCTATCGCTCAGCGGCAAAAGATATACTACAGATAAGTGGTTATTTTGTAAGAAATATATTTCCCGCTCATGAACTCTGAAACAAGCTGAAGGCTGATATCAAACTTCGCTGTCACAAGAAGACTCGATAAGTATACAAACATGTATGAAAGATTATGCGGTTCGAAGTGATGAAAACGATAAATTGAATTTTCAATACACACACAAAAGAAAAATTCAATTGACACAATAGAAATGTAAAATATAGTGGGTTTGGAATCATAACTGATACGCACGAAAATTGTATCACTGAAATTCGAAATCTCTCACCAGAAGCTCATTTTCAAACGAATGTCTCAAGCCAGAGATTATTTGGAGAAATGATCTTCAGTGAAAGTTTTGGAATAATTTTTTTGGTGATTACTCCAACCTGAGGAAGAGTTAAAGTTCCATTGAAACTGCTCGGGGGAATATGGTAGATACAAATATGTGTACTTTGAGGTTCAAATGATTTTAAAGCACAAGATGAAAGAATACAGACTGATCATAACAGAAAAGAATACTGACACACTTGAAGCACTCTTCCTTTCAAAACTAACATATTCTTGAATACAAATTGACTGTGAGTATAAAACGAATTCAGAATTGAGCATGAGCTTCCAGAAAATCGACGGACTCGAATATAAAGTTGGCTATTATGCCATAAGATCGACATGAAAGATATCCACTTCCAAAGAATATACTGTTTACGACACTTGGTCAGCTGTCGATGTGACAACATTAATTTCTTTCATCTTCATCAAATCGATTGTCGTTTTAAGGTCGTAAAAGTGAAATTCTCCTCAGTGATGACGACTCTGCCCGAAAAATAATTTCAAAGGGATATCATACAATATGTACCGTAAACTACCTATTTGCAGGCTTTCTATGACTTCGTGGATAATAGCTAAATACACACGAAATCTGTTGTACGCCCAGAACCGGTCCGATGCATAAAAGAACTAAAGGCTTCTTAGGGACCCATAGCCACCAGAGGTACCCCTTAAAGCCAGCAGGAGGGCCAAAGAGGCGGTGGATGGATCAAATTCTGCTTGGGCCGGCCCTGTGAAGGCAGATATGAACCCTAAAGAAAGAACTTCATCGATTCAGGTGAAGTAATGGCATCTATTATTACCATTTTGACAACGAAGACAGAAAAGGAGAAATGATTTTGTCACAGAAAAATAAGCAGACAACAGCAGTCACCACCTGCAACAGCTGGGAAGAATGAATCTCAAGAGAATAGCTGACCGAGAGGGTAAAATATGGGGGGGGGAGTATCGCAAATTTATAACTGTTAGGGAAAGTAATTGCCGGAAGTAAATAAACATTGTGGATGTTTACACACTGCTGGAAGACAACTTCCATATATACACCTTTAATTCAATAAGAGACCATCGGACCAGAGCCTCCGAAAGCAATTGTACAAGCCGGTGCAAAACTGTTCTCAACCTCGCCCCATAAACACTGCACAAATACCCTCGCCTTTTAGCCATCCTGTTTTTATCTGCAATACAACCCTCTCACCATACTCAACTATATTCACCCACCGGTGAACGATAGAGTCAAGCTATTTTGTTAATGGGAATGGACACATCGTATCAACTTGAAAGTTTTGATACATAGCTCTCCTAGAGAAATTCTCGAGCCCCCTTCTTAGGCTCTCCTCCTAGGGTTTCTGGGCCCCGTTGGGATGCACCGACTGCATCAATCTCAGAGACCCAAGTTTTCATTCTAAGTACTCAACAAGTGATACTCTAACAACATACTCATTTGAGAAATTGGGGGAAAAGTGAAACCTGGCAAAAAAAGGGCAACTGTTAACCGAGTACTTCCGGAATTTTCCTGTTGACAATTCTTCATTTCAGCTATTTGATTGAATTGGCACTGGAGAATAGCCGGTGGCAATGTTCCAAAACGGGAGTCTTACTTTCTCAATACGCATTCTAAAACAAACTAAATCACATTGACAAAGCTACAGT
>OY735205.1:45105761-45155761 GCA_963457665.1 Thysanoteuthis rhombus | reverse complement strand
ATGGCCAGCCTTCGAGATCGAAGATAATCGGAGGCTATTCCATGACTAAAGACCACGATATTGTCTCAAAATCTGATCAGCGTATTGGTTTTGCAAGAAAGTAATAGTGAGCTCGCAAACGAAGCCTTGTTACAGAAGGGAAACAAAGGTAAACAAAATCAGAAATTATAATTACTGGAAAAGAACATGCACCCACACTTCATGAAACCATCATTTACATGAATTGGACATTCACTGCCATTTTAGTATGAGGACACTTGGAAACATATGACGTATAATAAGCACTATTTTCAATACTTATGTTTTGACAAAGAGACACAAAATCTTCTAACATTTACGTGCAGATTGGTTGGATTAAAATACAACTTTGTGAACAAGATCTGAAATTCAAAACATGGTCAAAGATTGTTTTTTTATGACGCGCCAATGGTTATTTGCCGGTTCTGTGATGTTGAAGTTACGTTCAAAATTACCTGCCAAGTTTTTTTTTGTCTGTTTAGTGACTTATGCATCAAGAATCATACAAGTTATTAATTGTTGTCCCGATCAAAAAAAAAAGCTAATATGAGAGAGAGAGAGAGAGAGAGAGAGAGAGAGAGAGAGAGAGAGAGAGAGAGAGAGAGAGAGAGAGAGAGAGAGAGAACAAAGTAAGTGACATTCTTGGGAAGTATAAAGAAAATCTATTTATCATAAAAAACAAGGCGAGAAAATCTGACACTAACTTTATGTACACAGAAAAGGAATACAGAACACGCAACATCGAACAGAGCAACTTACACATACTATGATTTAGCTATTTATACGGTGGGCCACTTGGGCGATGTGTATTTTCACCCTCAAAATAAATAGCATAAAAAATAGGACATTAGCAGAGAACCAAAGCTGCATATATGCGCCCAGCCAACAACAACGAAGCAAGAGGACCAACAGTGATGGTGACCAATTCACACTACTAATATTCATTCACCCATGGTATTTATAGACGATCATAAGATAAAAGATATATCTATGAGGTATTTTAATAAAGCAATGACGAATGTGAAATCACTTTGTAGGGATATTAATAATTTGCCTGTTTTATTTAATTACTTTTTCAGTCAAACATCCGTATAGATATGAATCTGTCCGATAATTCTCAGAGTAGATTTAGGTGACCTACTAAGAAATAATTGGTTTCTCTGACCAGACGACAATATTTGTACAGGCCTCCCCCGTTATAACGCAAGTGCTGGGGTCCACGAAAAACCAAGCCGCAATCAATTTAGCTTATTAGGAGCTAAATCTAACTATTTTGAAGCTAGATTGATATTTTGGGGTCTGCTATTCAACCGAGTTTGAACAAGGCTTTAAAAGATTCAATTGGGACTTATCATATGATGAACATTCGGATGGCCACAAGTAAATATTAGAAGGAGTAGTAGCAACCATTTATCCCCCTTCTTTAACCTCTAAACTGGGAACACCCTCAATGATAAGGATATAAATATTCTTTTTGATGAATGAGAAAATCCCACTGCTTCAATGCAATGCAAGGGAAACTCTAGCCTTAAATTGTTACTCCACTCAAGCCATCATTATGCATACGCATTTGCTATTCTGAGTTGAAGTCAAATGTTACGCCATAATTAATTCATCATTTTTCTTGTGCCCTTTCAAAAACTGGCATTTTTCTAGCTGCGTCCACGCATCTCTACGAGACACTTTTTGGTCGATCAGTCGGTCCCTAATATATAAAATATCAATTTTCTCAGCTATAACATGTTGGGTTGATATGAAAATCGGTCCAGACCTTGGGGTGACCCATCCTCATCTTTCTCACCCCCTTCTAACATATCTAGTGATACTAAAAATTAATTTTCTAAGCCGTATCATGTTGGATTGATACGAAACTTGAGCCAGATCTTCGGGTGAATCATCCTCATCTTCCTCTTCTTGTCATTATACATATGTATGGTTGACACATAGTTGAACTTATGGTTCTTGTTTATTCAACAAGTACACAATGCTTGCGACCAGAAAGGAACATATTATCCAGCCAAGCGCTATCTTTTTATCTATTTCCGAGTGTATTTTAATATGCATTATATACCAGCCTAAAATAGTCCGTTATCTATGTAAAAAATATTCCAGGACCGAAATTGGTATCAAATTGACACTATCCATGTACTTTAGTCTGTTCGTGAATTCACCTCGGTCTGTTCATATCCGTCTACGTATCATAAGGCTGTTCATAGCAATCTATCCCTGTTTATGTATCTCTCTAGGTCTATATGAGGGAACGGATGGGAAAAAAAAGAGAGATTTTTGTATAGTTACCATCAACATTAGTCACACACACATGAACACATACAAGCACGGCACGTAATTCATTTTCTGCCAGACAAAGAAGATTGATTGATAGGTCTGTGCAGTAGGCTTAGTAACTCGGATTTGACGATCTTCACAAGTTGCTAGGTACATACGAGTGCGTATATATATATATATATATATATATATATATATATATATATCAAAGAAAGGTGATTAATAAGAATCCTATTGTATAGAATTCAAACAAATCTGTCCTCATGACTCAGTACGAACCTCCTGTGTTCAGAGGTATTGTAATTACATATCGGTTATTATGGGAACCTAAAATGTATCTTATTCGATGGAAGACAAAACTAAGTGATAACCATTATTTGAAGAGTAGAACTACTGACCTCAAAACCAAGACCCTTACTGTAAAAAACAAAAAACAAAAAAACATCCAACTTGCAAAATAATTAGACTGGTGAGCCAAAACATTACGACCAACCAAGTGCTCAATAAGGTGTTGGTCCTCTACATTACCACAAAATGGCTCTCACCCAATCAGGCAAAGACTCTACAAAACTTTGAATGTTCCCTCTGGGGTCTGGTGGCAGGGTATCAACAGTAGGTACTTTAACTACAGCAAGTTAATTGGTGCAGGTTCTTCAAAGTGAACTTGTTCGTTCAACACTTTCCATACATGTACAACGGGATCGAGATCCGGGGAGTTTTATGGCCAGGGAAACATAGTGAAGTTTTCATGTTGCAGATATCATTCTCGAGAAGCTTGCCCAACTGAAAGACGCAGATACCATCACAGAAAACTGTTGCTATGACAGAATGTACCAGGTTCTCAATGATCTTGAGGTACGTGGTACGTGACAAAATGCCTTCCGCGTGAATGATAAGGCCCTGTTTTTCTCAGGAGGACGAAGTATTGAAGCCAATGACAAGTATGGGTTTTGAAATTTTCATACTTCAAAATGAATTCATTTCAAAAGTAAATTTATCATTTTTTTAATTCAAGGTTACAATACAGTCTTGCTTTTTTTTAAGATATTCATGCAAAAGTATTGATCTTCTTGCTTTTGTTTATTGGGTACATTATGATTTTCCATTGATTACACACTCATTTTTCATGGATTAGTATCTTAATTTATTGGAGGATATGTATATATATTTTTTACTTATTCATACAAACATACATGCATTCGAATGTTTTATTTTAGCAGAAGCAATAAGTAAGAAAAATAAACTTACCTAAATTGACGAAGGTCGGTCACAATGAAAGAGAAAAAAAAGAAAAATAATTGAAATTGATTGATGGGTTAAGTCAGACGAGGTTTCATAATTGGCGAAAAATCAAAATAAAATGTTTTTTTTATTTTTATTTATGCGTCAAAATTCCAAAAAGGGGGAAAATTAAAAAGAAAAAGAAAGAAAAATTTAATTAAAAAGTTGAGCAGTCGTGGGTTGACAAAAACAAAAAGAGTGACGAATAATAATAATAATAATAATAATAATAATAATAATAATAATAATAATAATGATAATTAGAAGAAGAAGAAGAAGAGGTGGCAGAAAAAACAAGGGGATAAAGGGCTGAAAAGGAGGAAGATACAGAAATAAAAGAACAAGAACCGAAAGTTCAATTAGGCGTCCACAATAAAGTTTAAACGTCAGTATTGCCGGATCAGGTGACCCTGGGTGGATTATTCCAAATAAAAAAACCCCACCTAATCAAGAAACAACTTCCTATCAAGTTTCAAGTAAATCTGACTAAAAAAAGCTGAGGGCATCGATTTTAAAACCTCAAGTTCAAATGTCATCATCTCAAGATCACAAGGCCTTATTTCATCAGTAGAGAAGCATCTTATTAACGGACACCTTTCTGCCAAGTTTCAAGTAAATCAAACTTTTAACAGCTGAAAAAAAGCGACTTCGACACATGCAGTTTAAACGACATTAGATCACGAGACCTTGAGTGGGAGATTTTTCTCGGTAAGAAGCATCTCATCAAGGGACACCTTTCTACCAAGTTTCAGGTGAATTTTACTTGAAACAGTCGAAAAACAATATGACTGATCTACTCAGCCTATTACTGAGAGAGGCGTGGATGCCTTTGAGAATAAAGAGAAAGAGGTGAAAGGAAAATGACACAAAGGGATGAGGAGGAGAAAATGAGGAAAAGAATGAGAAAGAGGAAAGTTCATTCAATCTTATTAAACAAGATGAAGTTGTTCATTTTTGTGTTTAATAAAGACAATTACATTTTCACAAGACAAGTAAAGATACAGATTAGTAACGTCCAACAAGATGTCTTCGTTGTCGACTCAATCCCACATCAGTCACAGAGAGAGAGAATAATATTCTCTTACAACGGCAAAAATACACGACATTTTTCGACTGATCTTAACGTACATACTCCAATTTCCAATGAACAGGATAAAATGATGGAAATAGTGAGGTGCAACGTATACCTACTTCTCAATTTCCAGGTATGTTCAATGTCTACTAATGGAGACATTACCGTATACCTAGTTCCCAAAACCCAGCTGTATCGTATACCTAGTTCCGAAAACCGATTTCTATCTCTGTGTTGCAGTCTCGACGGAGTGTTCCAAGTTTCACATGAATACATTCACAGTTCAGCTGATGATCCAAATAAAACACCAATTAAGTTCGTTTTTCGGAACATATAAAATCAATACGTATGGTTTAAATGATTAAAAATGATCAACACCTGTCCATATCACACAAGCAACTGGCCATGGGGTCAATAAATAGACACCTTCCTGAATTTCACTCACTTTTTAGGATGAGTTTTGAACTGAAGAAACGTTAAATTAAATCAAGAATTCTCATTTTTACACTATTTCATAGCCTAATAATGTTACACAGCGATTTTGTTAATTTTTGTATCTTTTGAGAGCTACGTGCAGTTGTCCGCACAAAAGAAAAAGAAGAAGCAAAAACGAATTACCCGAACACTCACCAGCACATAAACACTGACAATCTTGAAAGGTTGAAAAAATAGAATTTTTATTTTACTTGCTCTAACAAGGATATTCAAACTTTAATGTCATTTTAATCAATCATTTGTTGTGTAGATTCTGTTGAGGTTAGATAAAAACACACATGCTTATCAGATAGAGCAGAGAGAACGTCATATACAGAAGGCATTTCCATGTTACAAAGTATATTACATTTCAATTGAAGAAAGTGAGTGTCAAGAAAGAGAAGAGAGGAGAGTAAGGATTGTGAACCAAGTCCAGACACTGATAATACACTAATGTCCAACGGAGAGGTATGAATCCAACTCAATTTGCGCAGTCCCACCCTCGTATGAGTCTTGATACTGTCACATCACGATAGTAGACGCACAAAAGATTGACTGTATGCATGAACACACATAATAACCAAGTAGACGGAGACAGACAGATAGAGTATCTATCTCAGTAGAAGAAAAGTGTGTGGAAAACTCATCACAAGGGAAAAAATCCCCCGTTTACTCAGCAGCAAATCGAGTACCCTCTAAGCCGTGTGATGAGGGTGGTGGTATCGTTTCGAAGACGATGGCCATAAAAACTTTCAAGAGTGAAGTCCTGGTTTCGACCAGACTGTTGCACGCAAAGGAAATCGAAACTCCATCACCAGCAGCTCATATTCCAATGAGTGTTACCCCTCAAGAGACTGACGCTTTACCTCCATCTATCTGTTTATCTATCCTCTTCCTTGCCACAGGGTGCGTACGTACATAAGCAGAGATATACCAAAAGTTAATTCATAACAAGAAGTGAGTAAGGTAGCAATGATTCAACTGAGGCGGCGTCATCAGCAAATATAAGTTCTCTGACCTGCTGATAGATGCTTCGGACAGTGATGCAATAGGCAGCCATAATTAGACTAAGTTACAAACAGAAAGATATCCATTAATACAACCGAGATACGAAAGCATGTTGTCAAAGAGAAAGACGGAAAATATACATGTAAACAGACATATGTTTAATATAGATAAACAAATGGACAGACACTAAGATTAATGCTCAGAGATAGACTGATTAATTGGGCTTTAGATAAATAGATAGAGACAAATCACTCGACTAGTAGATTGATTGATTGCTAAAACATTTATAAAGGTCATTCGAACGCGTTGACAGTAAGGAAAAATCACGCGTCTTTGTTGTCTTGAATCCCTTTTCATTTTGCAGGAACACGGACGAGAACGTTGTTGTTTTAGAAACAGTAGCCAGGCGGATGTGGGGTAGTACACGCCAACCTGAGAGCGAACCTCCCTTCTAGAAAGTTCGTTCCACTGTTGCACAGAAAGAGAGAGAGAAAAAAAGCGAGGAAGAGTGAACCTGTTTCGATAGGACCCACGGGAAAACTCACAAAAGCTTAATTTCAGTCTCTTCACATCTATCCCGATCAATCTATTTCTATCAGTGTTCATATATATCAGCCTTAATTATTTCATATCAATCACTTTATCTCAGTTTATTAACACTTGTTTATTTCAGTCTGGGCAGACTGGGTAGATTAAGTACTCGCCGGATTCCCGATGGTGCCTGCACTCGGTGTTCGTGTCAAGACACAAGAAAGGGTTTCAAATAACAGTTTTTGAAAGCAGGCTCTTACTAACAGGAGAAGAAATATGAAAAGTACGCACGTGAATTTGGTGAGCAAAAAGGTATGAAACTATTAAAACGTCTTTTATAAACGGAGCAAAATCACTTCGAATTTTCTTCAGGCCAAACACGAGGCAAAAATATCAAAAGGAATCCATCGTTAAGCTAAGAGAAATGGCGGCAATGAGCAAGAATCATGACTTATTTTCAGGTGGATACTATATCAACAACTTATTTCCATTAAGACATATCCATATTTTCGTACAGGATGAACACAAATTGCCGAGACAGATGTTCGTATTTATTATCAATCTTAATTTTGAAACAGTTTCAGTTTTAGTTAATTTCATTGTTTATACTACAGATTAAAACGATTTCTTCTAATCAGGTACACGATAGGGCTTGGTTTGGGGAAATAAGTATATGGTAATGTCTGATTTACAAGACAATGATCATACCCCCTCCCCAGAAATTGAGAAGTAGGTATACACCGTGTCCCCCTTCCCCATTTCCATCCATGTGTTAATATCTATTCTGTAGATTAGTGGTATCGAAAATGGGGTTCGATAAATAATGCTCTAGGGTTCGTTGCAGCGTTCCCTCCCGACCTGACATTGCAAATCTCGTGGCAGAGAAATAACATCACCCATTGCACAACTATCGAAAAACATTTATTGGACACAGTTCCGTATCCTATATAAGAATTCAAATAAGTGTCATCAATTTAGAATAAATATGATTTTTAAAGGTCAAAAATTCTTAATTATTGCAGTTCTTTGATTAGAGTCTAAAAACCAAATGATGAAAATCGGGTCCGCCAGAAAATGTCCTCTATAGAAGGGGTCATTGAATATTTAAAGTTATGAAATCACAGCCGTAGATGAAAGACTGGTAGCTTGTGTTTGGGTGTCTGTTAGGGATAGAGAATGGACTACTCGAAAGATTCAATGAGGATAACACGATTCGTAGGCAAAAAAGACGTTCTCTTGTGCAAATATGCTCGACTATCCTGGTAAACGATAACCTCATAAGGGATCAGTGTGGAGTTATCTCTTTCAAGAACTCTTCAAATATCCTCTTGAACGAAATCTTCTCGGCTAAGTATTCCGAGGTCTACAAGCAGACAACAAGATTTTGGATTGAGACAATTATATTTTGAAAGTTATGACAAGCCCAAGTTTCGTCTGTTCAACTCTGGCCGTATCGGAATGATATCATTGAATGCAAGTATCTCACACACATACACACACAGGCACACACACAATAATTGAGTCATTTTAAACAGGAAAGCAAATACCAAATTACATGAAAAATCTATAATTAAACTCAAAGATATAAACTGTACGTCCTATTCGCCAGTTAACAAAGTCACAGAAGAAACTATAAATCATTTCAAAAAGGAGACTGAAAAAATGTCTCTTCGTGCCCTTCCTTAAGAATTTTTTTCAAATGTTGGCTGGCAGTTGAATTGTTTATGACTTTTTACGAGTGTTTTTCAATCAAAATGAACGAATAAAGCCCCCCATTCCCAAGCCTCGCCTACAAGATTATCACTTTACAGATGTAGAAAGTAACACTGCCGTCAAATGACTTGACACCTGAAAAGAACTGGGAAAGGAGGAGAAAAAAATGATGTCAATCTGTTAGACTCATATAGGCAGATCCTCTACACACACACACACACACACACACACACACACACACACTCTCTCTCTCTCTCTCTCTCTCCTCGCTTCCACCTCAATCTATTTCTCTCTCTCTCTCCTATTCACCATCACAAACGTCTTCCAATATCCAACAAATGTGACACCGAAGTAATCGTGATTGTCACCTGACGAATACATACAACAAAGAAACAAAATATCGGGGTAAAAATCAGTTCGGGTTTTTATTTGCAAAATTTTGTTTACGTTTGCTCAATTTATATTCACTAAGAGGAAGAAAAGTAGAATGGACGGAAGAGAGACGCATAAAAAGGGAAGGAAGAGAGAATGGTTATTTGCTACTTTTTATGCCAGCCATTTCTGCCAATCCTGCCAACGAACTTCTGACGAAAAGGCGACACGTGACGGAAAAAAATAACAACCAACAACAACAAAAAACAAACAAACAAACAAAAAAACACTCAAAACTTTTATAGGAAATATGTTTATTGCAAGAAGTATTTAACCCATTCATAAGAACGAATGGAGGGTTTTAAAATCAAAATATCATTTGTTTTCTTCTTTTTTTTAAACACCTTAAAAAGAACATGTTCTAATTTCACTAAAGTATTTTTCCTCTTTTTTTCTCTTTCTCTAATAACTGACTTGAAACCAATTCCTATATTTAGATATGAAATTCGCACATCGTTTTCTCGGGAAAACTTATCTTCATTATAATAAACTTCCAAATCTTTCGAAACGTTACATAAATTGAGAAATCTAGAATTCAATGAATAAGAATGGAAAAGGAGAGTAAATGAATGGAGCTATGAAAATGACACAGTATAGCCTTCATTTTTAGTCGATTTCTTCGGATCAAGATTATGATAAATGAATTGAAATAAAAACACTAAAATATTTTCAGTAAATGTTTTGGGAGGAATCCAAGCCAAGGTATTAATTCTTCTTCTTTCGATCAATTTTTTCTCATTGGCCAGCTTTGGTTTGAAATTTACTCGATATCCCTCACTTTTCCTTCGCTTTTTATTGAGACAATTTAACTTAAAAACAAAGCAATAAGAGTCTTAAAATTACTCCATGTATTTGTCAGTCAACAATGAAAAGCAGTTCTCGAACAGACTTCGGGAAAACGCAGAGAAGGGAAAAGCATTCAGTGTCACACTCAATTCATTTCTGATAAAACCAAACAGCCATCTTCCAAACTTGACTAATACTGGGTTAATTTTTACATCGTTAAAGAGTCAGTTTACAAGTGGATTTCTTTAAGGGTGGATATTTTAATAGTTATACTAGGCAGAGGCATCAAAATGTGCAGATTTCGAACGTCGGCCACGTTTTCTTTATGAGCTTGTAATTCCGTAACGTAACAAAGAAATGAACAAAGGTAATCCATTTCCACCGTCTATTTAATTTGTTACAAAATTCGACGCCCTAACTTGCTCGGAGTTGATGAGACAAAAATAACGTACAGAAAGATTTGTTACAAAATTCCGCGCTATTTGGCCCCTATATAGATAGAACATACAGTCCTATTGTAAGAGAACCTATGATACCTGATGAACCCTACTGTCCCAAACTCGTTACTTGCTCCCCGATCCCAATATAATTAATCCAATGAAAGACGTGATATATCTGTGTCATATCTATAAAGTCTTGTAAACCATGACATCATAACGTGTAAACCTTTCCCATGTACCTATAAATTGGCATCCTATCACAGACGACTAAAGAGTTGTACACAGTATTACTAACAAGTAACGCATTGGAAAATGATGAGAGATAAGAAAACAATCCTTTAAAAAAAGATTTCCTTAATTTGACTTTGTTTTCATTTATCAATTTTCAAATAAGACATACAAAACAAATGAGGGAAAGAGGGTGAGTGGGACTGAAGAATCGTAACAATCCGTTAATAAATTAAGACCTTAGTTCCAAAACGCCATAAGTGCCAAAAAATAAAATAAAATTATGGGTGTGAATTTTAAAATCTCGTTACGAGTTGAATAGGACTAAAAAAAAAAAAAAAAAAAATCAAATCCATTATTTGATTTTTCCTTCTCAAATGGCGCTTATCGCGTTTTCGAACCAAGCTCTTCAGATATTTACTAAGCTTGTTTCAGTCTGTCTCAGCACATTGTAGAATGAGGCGGAAAGACTATGTCGTGCACATCTTGCGTTTGTGGAGGTCCTCCTTGCTTTGAAAATTGACATTCGAAACCCTAGCTTTTACCTCGGTTTGAACGCTGACCATGGACACCGCAGGAAATGTGCAACTATCTCAGCCACCAAATAGTTCAATCTTAATAGTTATTCACTGAAACTAAGCCTGGCATAAGGACATAAAACTAAGACATTCAACGAGAATCGAACACGAGTTGTCTTGTCAGGCCTCGATCTACGGCAGCGTTCATCTTATGCCTCGTTCATGCAGATTATCGATCGGAAGTTCAGCGATAATGGACAGGGGCAGAGGGCTGTAGATGGGTTAATATTCATTGTGAATGCATTTGCATTCCGTCTCTAATTAGATATCAGATCGATGTAAACTAAGGGGTCGGGATACAGACTTTTTGTAAAAGTATCTGTTAATTGCACATTTCAGCCTTTTAAAAAATCACAGTAATTAAAACACTCCCTAAAGAGTGAAACGGTCTTAAATGAAACTAAAGGAAGTAGGTCTAGAGACGAAAAGAGCAATATTCAATAAATGTTTTGAATTATCTTTCATCGCTTCTTCGGCTCATTCTCCGGCCTTCTCCAGGTGAAATTTTTCTACGGTGTTGAGTCGGTTGTTAGAGAATAAACTGGCTGAATTATTGCGAATTGGAAAAAAAAAAATGAGAATAGTTTTTAAAACATTAGTGAATGCTAACAATTCACATCATTTTGTCTTAGACAAAAAAAGAGATAAAGGAATTGGAAAAAATCAATGGTATTTCAGATTTTACAAGCGTGCGAATAGAATGACAACAATGGAGATGGATGAGATTTTCATGACTTAAGTCTAGATACCCGCTCCTAGGTTCACATTTTAACAAGGTGATATAAGAAAAAATACTCGTCAATCAAAGAAAAGAAACCAAGACGGAGAGGTTATCTCGTCTAACGGCAATTTTGCAGAGGAAGACATTTCCTTATTTCTTCAAAGGGATTGGCGTAACACAATCTTTCGAAAAAACACGGCTTGATAAAGGTCTATACCAAAGTTTAGCTGAACAAAAATATCAACCAATTGACTTTTGACCAAAAGTGCCGTGGATTCTTCACCAAGGAAGGGATAAAGCGTTTGGTGTGTTCATTACGAAAGTCATTCTATCTCAGAGTTAGGTCAGAATGGTAACGAGAAAAAAAAAAGAAAATTACTTTTTAGGAACTTCAAGAAGAATTGAGGGAACAAGAGAGATAAAGTGATTCAACACGAATGGCAGTAGGGGGAACAGATTCGGGAGTTATTGGGAAATAAATTGGGAGAGTTGAGCAACCAGATAACGCAAGAAGCATTTGCAATTAGCATTGTCCAACTCTCTCTCTCTCTCTTTCAGTATTGAAAGAAATACAAAAAGGAAAAAAAAAATATATCAACGAGTTTTTGAACGTTTGCATTATTTTACTCCCATAATTCCTACGTGGAATACAAATCATGTTTCGTTTGTTGTCATAGTCCAGTCCAAGAGTGAGGCTGGAGTTGACTTTGTTTTTCTACCATAACAACAACAATCTGCACCTTATTTAGGGGGGGGCAAATCTCCACCATTTACTTGAACCCATCATTAAAAATGAAACCAATCTATAAAATTAAAATTTCCCTGAAGTGATCAGTAGGCGTCTTTCTTACCGACAGAGCCAAACTGACAAATCTTGCATATCTTCGAATTTATTTATCAGATGAACAATACCAAAGTTGCAGTAACCATTTTAGGTCGAACTAAAATTATATAGTGTTTTTTGCAATAAAAGCTATCGATAAGAGTGAAGATATTTTGGAAATATCATTAGTTGTAATTGTTAATCAATCACCAGGAAAAGTTGAAGCACACAATAGTTCGATAGGCCAACCGCCGGTATTCTTTGGATAATGATGCTTAGACCCGTGGTTAACACCAAATCGGCGATTACCGATCATGATGTCGTAATCTCATATTGGTCTTTGAACAATGTCTTATAATAATCACATAATAATATCTTCTGTCAACTAATTTGAAGATGATTTATTAAAGAAATCTAGTAAATTTGCAAGATCTTCCAAATTGATCTTTGAAATAAATGAGATTTTTTTAATACATTAGCAGGCCATATCCGATTTCCTCACCTTTTCTTGATGGACACACCCAGTTTGTCGGCAAGTTCGAGGCCTATACCCCAATAGTTTGGGACAAATTGAAGGCTAGTGTCTAAATAAAAATCATTAGGAACGTCCCTGAACAACGCCCTCACTTTTTGTGCACACACAAGACAATGGTCAAGATGACCTCACAAGAGACAGGGACACTCCTTATTTGGTACGCCCCTATTGTACCGGTATCTCTCGTGAAAACGTACGCAAGACTCAACCCCAAGACACCAATTGATAAGATTAGTAAACAGTGAACAAATAACAATGAAAAGCAGACATTTTTCTTTAATAAAATAATTTCAAAAACGGGTCAAGCCAGCTGTCTACTAGCGTTTCCAGACAAAAAGTTTTAGGGGGAAAAAAGATACTTAGTCTTCAAAATGAGAATTCGAAAGAAATATGAATGAGGGAAGTTGAGATATGAAGAAATGATGACGGAGAAAAAAGTAAAATGTTCGGAGAAAAATTCGAAGGTAAGATCACTGACAAAGGAAAACAGGAAGAATGAGAAAAAAATGAATATTACTGAAATGGAGTAGAATGAAAATGAGAAGAAAATAAAGATGAAAAGTGAAAGAAAAACGAGAATTTAAGAGTGAGAAAAGAAAAGAGAGAATTTTCAAGAGTAAAAGAAGAAAAACAAGAATGTACGAGAGAAAAAAAGTGAGACAAAAAAAGAGATAAATGAACTTGAGAAGGAAGCAAAAATGCAGAAGGAGAGGGAGAGACAGAGAGATAAAAGGCAAAGAGCAAGAGAAAAAGAGTGAATATAGAAGAAACAGCAAAACAGAAAAGAAAGGGGGAAGATAAAGAAAATAAAAACAAGAAACCAAAGGGACAACGAAGAAAGAAAGGAAAAAAAGAAGAGAAAAGGAGAGAAATAAATGAGAAATGGAGGAAAAAATTGGAAAAGGTAGCGAAGAGGAAGAGAGAAAAAAAAAAGAAAATGGCGAAGAAGTAAAGGAAAAGGAAAAGGAAAAGGAAAACAAAAGAGGAGAAAAATAAGAGGATGAGAAAAGTACACAGTGTGTGTGAGAGAGAGAGAGAGTTGGGGAAGTATAGAGGGAGAAAGCGATGAAAAAATAGTGAGAACAGGAAAAGAAAGAGACGTCTTTATCCAATTCATCTGTGGTGGTTGTATTTGAAAGCTAGCTCTCGCCTAGAGGTCAGGGAAACTGAGATTGATGGGTGGGTGGGTGTATAAAGAGAGAGAGGGGGGGAAGATTACCAATTATTCGTCCAGTTAAGTAATAAAAGAAAGAGAAAAAAAAAACTAGTATTGAGTTGGCAGGACGAGAAGTTGATAGTACGCGAAGAGTTGATTGTGAGTTGAAATAGTCATCTTGTTTACACTGTTGTAACAAACAGGCACCGCTTGAATAAGCGTAGGTCGGGAGACGCACACGCACACAAATACTTACAGCTCAGAATAGGCACAGGTAAGAATATAGATTGTCTATAAGGTAAGAAAACAGTTTTCCGGTACAACCCATGAAAACACGATATGAACATGAAACGTACAAATACAAAATAAACAGGTGTGCACACACACATACATACACACGCACCTCTGGTAGTAATTGAAACTATCATAAGTAAAAATGAAGTTATAAAAAAAGTGCGCTCGTAAATTAAATCTCTCCCTCTCTATTTCAACAATACGCTAAACTAACCGGGTTAATCATTCAATAGAAATCGTCACACGCCCAACGTCTTTTGGCAGCATTTGGGGGTGATCAAATAAAAAATTTAGAAATATTGAAGATCATGAATGAGTTACCTCTCTCGCCTTTTCTCCAGCTGTGATCACTAAAGTCTGAATTTTCTAAAAAAAAAGCGTGAGGGACGCCAGACACAAACTAAGGGATCAATTTAGCGTAAACTTACAAGGCAAATTAACCCTTCTGCACTAAAAAAGGGAGGAAGAATTCTCAATAAGCAAAAAAAAAACAAAAAAAAACAAAAAAAAAGAGAAGTTTTTCTCGAGACATAAGTAAGTTTAAATTGTCAGCCCTTCAGCTCCATTGGTGGTGCCGACACACACGACACATAGGGCCAGCAGGCTAACTTGTAAACAGAAGAAACCCATGTTGACCAATTTTATAGATATAAGTCTGGTTCGAAGATTCCTGATTCAGTTCATCTGTGTATGTCGGGATGAAAAATGTACCCATGTTTATTAATGTGTGTACTATGGTGTAAAATATAACTTACATATGCCTAGAAATGGTATTTACATCTTGTACAAGAAAAAAAAAAAATAAAAAAATAAAAACAAGTGAGAATGCAAAGAAGATCGTATTGCACCAATCCTCCAAATGTGCAACTGGCTGTCTGGCTTTGAAATCAGCTTTTGTAATGCCGGTTTCTTATCTGGGCTTCAGCATTGAACAGTGACGGTGGAGAAAAAGGCGCAACAACCTCAGTCACTAAGCAGTCCCAGCCGACAAAACACACACACACACACACACTCATGGAGTGAATGAGTACGAAAGTGTTGACAGTAAGTAAGTAGCTGCAAATCTTACTGCAAAAAAAAAAAAAAAAAATGCTGTCGTTGGGCGACAAGAAAGGGACAGAAAAACGCAACGAGAATTGAGAGAGAGAGAGAGAGAGAGAGAGAGAGAGAGAGAGAGAGAGAGAGAGAGAGATAGAGAGAGAGAGAGAGATAGAGAGAGAGAGAGAGAGAGATGAAATAAAAAGTAGATTTTTTTCTTCTGAAGCACGTACTTTGATGTCTCTGTAACCCGTAATATCACTTGTAAACAAACACGTCAAAACTTTAATTGACTCTCAAATGATTACAATGCGCCTTCTGGTTGTAGCAGTGAGGTAGGGGAGGTGAGCGTAATGAAACAACAATAATCTTTCAGTTGTATTTTAGCGCCAATAGCATTATCTGACGAAAGTTTTTTTTCTAAATCATTGCCCACTGACCTTACCGCTACTCCACCATTCCTCCGTAAAAGCTTCGGTATATCTTTTTTTTCGCTCAAATCAAACATTTCTGACAGTAGCGATAAATTGATGATTAAAAATCGAATTTTCGCATTTTTAACCAAAAGTTTGTTTCACTCAATCTCTGTTGTGTACTGAAAATCAGAGCAAAAGGGATTATCAATGGTCAAGAAATAATAGGATTATTGACAGGACTATTATAAAGGATAAACTGGATCACCCCGCTTGATTTATTATTGGAACAGGAATGTTATTGCTGTCGTTAACTTATTTTTTTCGTATCATTTTTTTCCTTTACTCCTCCTTAATAATAATGACAATAATAATATTTATGACAAATGATCGAAAATGCTTTGCTTATCAAAAATCAATAATAATAATAATAATTATTATTATAATAATAATAATAATAATAATAACTAGTAATTATCATTACCATTAGGAGTAGTTGTAGTAGTAAGCCCCCCCCCCACTTTGATTCGCCATCACCAAAGAACATTATTATAACTGGCGTTGATTTTATCTTTAATCATGCTTTGCTTCAATCCCTACTTCTAATCCCCCGCTGCATTAGTACAAGCTACCCCAGTCATAATACGAGTGTTGGGGTCCAAGAAAGCCAACCGCTTTATAAACGAGCCGCGATCAATTAGGCTATTTAGGGGCTAGATCACTGCTCTAGTGTCCACCATCCACCCGTGTTATAAAGCGAACTGCGTTACAATGGGAGAGGCACGTTGTTGTTGTTGTTGTAGTAGTAGTAGTAGTAGTAGTAGTGCTACATTCTTCTTCACATAAAATCTTTATTCCTTTTCTTCACTTCATTAATTCTTATCTACATAATATACAATTATTCATTCCTCTCTTTTTCTACGTGAAGTCATCACTGAATAGCAATTCTCATAAAAATTAAATTAAAAAAAAAATCTCCATTGAGAATAATGACAATTAAGTATAATATGATTGTTTCATCGTCAACGGGGTTGCATGGTCATTTCATGGTTTTAGTGCAACAGTAACACACTGGTCAACGGCGCTTCAACACATTCAACAACCAAACAACACCCATCTTCTTTCCAGGTCGTTCGTACTGCAAACTTTTCTGAAGCATATCTGTTTATCAACAAAAATAAACTGAACACGGATCAACCTTCAAAGGGGTTAGAATAGATTTTTCATAAAAAGATTTCGGTGAATGAGTGCATGTGTGTTGTTGGAGTGGGAATTCTGGGGCATGGATGTTAAATTTATCCAGCGACTGATCTTTGATTTGAAACCATAACAGTTTCCAATTAAGACATTATCACTTGTAAAGCCAAGGTTTTTGCTCACTTACTCTTCCCGCTTGCTCATTCACTCTCTCTCTCTCTCTCTCACACACACACACACAGAGACAGACAGACAGACAGACAGACAGACACATACACTCTTATATAATATCTCTCACCCGGAAACTCTCACACGGACACACACACACACACACGTGACCTCCCACACAGAATACACACCTGAACAGACACCACATTGTCCCAGAAGTCACAAACAGGTTCAAAAAATCTAATATTCATTTTTAATAAAACTATTTTTACATTTGGTCAAATAAGATTTACAAAATGCAGGAAATTATAATAGGCAGAAATCTTAGAAATAGAACTTTTTTCTATCTTTAGATATATAATGAAGTTTCATTTCTCAATAACGCTGATCATAGGTATATATATATATATATATATATATATATATATATATATATATATATATATATATATATATATATATATATATATATATATAATTGTCAGAAATAGATGTATATGAGGGTCGACAAATAAATGTATGGTTTTTAGTTGGATTTTGATCTGAAATTTTCACAGTATAATATTCCAGCTGTGTGATTAATAATTTGCACCGAGCACACACAAGGAATAAGATTATGGCGGGAAAAAAATTGTTGAGTTAAGTAAATGCTCTGTCATTAGGCTGAGGACTTATTGATGTGCTTACGTTACCTACGTTTACCTCACGTCGAGAAATAATTGCCCAAGTACCCAGACAACGGCCCATCCTCTCTACCCCGACCTAGTCAGGACCAACTAATGGAGGGTGTGATACTAAACGGACACTGTACAATAACTCTCTGAAAGAACGGAATAGGAATATTAAAAATCAGATTTTTCTTATTCCAACTCCTCTATTCATTCTTTTCACCTTTTCAAAAAAGAAGGAAGAAAACAAAATTTGTAATTTACACATGAAGTCAGGCACACATCAACAAACGCAACCGACTGACTGGGCGCCGCCGCAGAGTACTGGGTGTGGGTAAACCCTGAACGAAGACGGGAACATTGAAATAAACATTAATAACAAGGTACTATAAACAGGCAAACCTGAAATTAATAGCAGAAGGAGAGAGAGAGGAGGAAGGGAAGAGAGTGAGGGTAAGGATCAGCAGGGTAGAAAAAGGGTGAAGAAATTGAGAAGAAAAAAAAGTTAATTAGAAGGCAGAGGTGATCGAAGAGGGAGAAGAGAATTATATGGGAAAACGGTGAAGGGGAGGATTAGGTGAATTAGAAAGGTAAATAGAAGAGGAATCAGAGAGAGAATGAAAAGTTGGAATAAAATGAAAAAAAAAAAGATGAAGAAAAGAGAAAAGAAGTAGATAAAAAAGGTCTTGGGGAAAAACATGAAAATCGAAAGCAAAAGAGAAGAAAAAAAGTTATCAAGTTCTGGGGGTTAAAAAAGATCGTCTGCTTTTTCCATGAAAGAATTATGAAAATATGAGCTGGTGTAATGAAAAGTTAACAGATCAGAAATAAATAACAAAATAAGTTCAAGTAAAGATTTAGGAAACAAACTTGAAAAAAAAAGAAAGAAAAATAATGAAAATGAAAAGAGAAAAGTAGAGACGAAGAAAGTACATAGAAGGAAAAGAAAGGAATGAATAAAAGAGAAGAAAGCAAGAGGAAAGAAAAGAAATAGAGAAAAAGAGGAAAGAAGGAAAAGGGCGACCAGATGAATATCACGAAGAAAGAAATGAAAAAAGCGAGACGTCGAAGACGAAAATATAATGAAGAGGAGAGCGAACTGCTGAGAATGAGAAAAGGACAACGAGAAATATCAAGGAATACCAAAGCAAAGTCGAGAAGAAAAGAATGAATCTAAAGAAACTTGAGGAGAGATAGAAAAAGAAAAGAAAGAGAAAAACACATCCTGCGTAGTGGTGTAGTGGGGAGGGGGGAGATTAGAGCGTTACGTGAAGCCGTATTTCTGTCAGGGTCGTGGCGAAGACGGGGAACTAAGGTTCGGGTCGCATGGGTTCCGAGTTCCTGAATGATGGAGTGTGTGATTGAAGGAGGAAGAGTGTTGCCTATTTATAAAAAGGCTAGCCATAAGCAAGCAAAATAGTGGCAACTGCTGATAGTGGTGAGAGCGACTTGAATTGAGAGCCTAATTGCTGAGACATGCAAAGATTACGGCAGAGCTGACTGGATGAACAGACGGACAGAGAGAGGCTGAAATGAAGACGGCTGACGCTGACGGTTTCATTCTCAGAGTAGGAGTGCGGCTGACATAACGGTTATCAGCACGGGAACAGGAATCTTCGTCAGACGGAGTTCGAATCGAGTCAGCTTCATGGTCATTTATACTACACTCTTCCTCAGACATCTTGACCAAAAAATGCCTCGACACAGATACGCCATAATAGTCGTTGGAGAAAAGAGTGGGTGGGTGAGCACCCGAGAAAATCATTCTCCAATAACTACCTTTTATTTCTATTATTATTCGGACTATCATCTTGGTTGTTTTTCATACAACGTTTCGGCCGTTGTACTCTACAGCCTTCATCAGGTATCATCTGGTAGGTGTGGGGAAGTAACGAACTGAACCCTTTATTTAACCGACGGGGGTATATAGACCGCACTCCCCTCTTAGCAGTAGTAGTATTTTCGAATTATTATTGTCATACGCTGGGATTGAACCTAGAACCATTAGATTATTAGGAGTAATTCTGTTTGATTCTCTAACCAGCGGATAGTCCGAATAATAATAGAAATGATAATAATACCTCATCTCAAAAATTCAGAGAAACACTACCTTTTACCTACCCAAGCAGTAGTACACCCTATGTCAACCCTGAGAAGATGAAGAGATGTCATGAATAGAATCACATTCAGCCAGTCTCTCTCAACCACAACCACACACAATTAAAGAACTAATCGAGACGTAAATATTTAAACACTGCTTTTCAAAAATACGAAGTTTTCCAAAAGTTATGAAATTAAAATTCATCTCAATTTTGTAAATTTTATTTAAAAATAATATAGACTCTCCATCGCAGTCAATAATTGAACTATCGTAGCGTTAAAATTTGGAGTCATGTAAAAAAAAATCCCATCGAAGAAATGATCCGAATAAAATCTATTTATGGCATCATTGGAGTTTTCCACTGGAAGACATCTAAGATAGAGTAAAAAAAAAAAAAAAACAAAACAAAACACAGGAACATAGAAACATCTAGATTCTGGAGAATATAGATGTTATCAATAAATCCATCAAGGTGAAGCCCCCCAACACACACACACACGCACAAGCTTTTTGCCAAAAATTTAAAAAAAAAAATAGAAGTCTGGTGGAGTACCAGTGCAAATTTTCAAGCCTGTAGACAAAACGGTATGACCCAGTGTACATAAACATTCACACACACACACACACACACACAATATATATATATATATATATATATATATATATATATATATATATGTATATATATATGTATATATATATATATATATATATATATATATATATATATATATATATATATATATATATATATGAATAAACCCTTCGCCACCTTTGGTGACTATGGTCGTTCGATAATTGCCCATAGTACATTATAAACCACTGCGTGACTTTTGAGGCAGACTGCAGAAATGAGATTACCATTTTTTAGAATTTCTAGACACAAGGATGATATAAGAACAAACTAAACAGAAAACAATTACAATAATTCTACCAACACATACTAACAGCAGACGTGGATCCAGGGGGTCAGGACAACCTCTGTCTTTTTTTAAATATATATCTAGATAAAGGAATTCGGTTCCTGTTACTTTACACGTCGTAAATTGGAAGTAGTTGTAATCTTTGGCCCTCTAGAATGTAAAATATGGTAGTTAAAAAAGTCAGACAATAGATCCGAAAAGTATAACTATGCAACGTCTTAACATTAACTCCAATTTACGACGTGAAAAGTAAAGTGAATAAGAGAAGAACCCAAATAATCCCAAGTAATCATAAATTGGTATTAGAAACCAAAAGAAATTATACCCATTAGCTAATTAAACAGTGGGGTAAAGAAATAACACCCACTGGTTGAAAATCCAGGATCCAACTCCCGTAATGCGATCAAAAGGTATAAGAATCTGTAAATTGGAATAGAGTAACTACCAGTTTTTAAGTATGTAATCTTTGAAGAAAAAAAAG
The DNA here is from genome assembly GCA_963457665.1 of Thysanoteuthis rhombus. Classification (NCBI taxonomy): domain Eukaryota; kingdom Metazoa; phylum Mollusca; class Cephalopoda; order Oegopsida; family Thysanoteuthidae; genus Thysanoteuthis; species Thysanoteuthis major. The sequence continues at coordinate 45,134,396 of OY735205.1, read as the reverse complement.
ATTTGTGCCCTAAAATGCTGTGATTTAATAGCGCACATTGCTTGAGAGGGGATCGAACCTTACTCAGGAGTTACGTTAGCGACACCTCTTCGTTTCTGCGGGATGATAGGCAATTAGATAGATCAAGAGTTACGTATACACACAAAGATAATAGATATAATGCGTATACATGAATGTGTGTGTGTGTGTGTGTGTGTGTGTGTGTGTGTGTGTGTGTGTGTGTGTGTGTGTGTGTGTGTGTGAATATGGGCGCTGTTTAGAAAGATGGTGTCGCAAATCATAAGTGAGGTTCCTCAGTGGTGGCTCATACTTGTGGCTTCATGCCAAACCAAGTTTATTAGTTGTAGGGATGTGAGGTAATCCGACAAAATGGTGGAAACTACAAGTAAAATTCAGCTTTTATAAATAAAATGCCCAATGTTTGAAAACCAAAAAACAAAAACAAACATAGTTTGTTGTGGGGTTCCATCAGTATAATTATGTAAACGCACCCATTTTTTGTAGGCGCGTGCGTCTATATAAATAAATGAATATATATATATATATATATATATAATGTGTGTGCACGTGCGCATGCATTATGCCTAGGTATATGAACAAATACGCGAAGAGGTGAGTGCGTTTACATAATTAACAAACAGAATGATTCATTCGGAAACAACTGAACGGGGGGTTAAGTTACTCAAACAAAGGGAAGAGAAAGTAATTTGTAGAGAGAAATAAAGAAAAATGTCAATAAATTGAAAGGAAGGTAATAGAAAGAAAAATAGATAAACAAAAGAGAGAGAGAGAGAGAGAGAGAGAGAGAGAGAGAGAGAGAGAGAGAGACTGAACGAGACTCTGTCCGGTCAGTTGAACTCAGTGTAAACTACTTGGGTTTTGAAGATGAGCAGATCATTATTGTCTCCTCCGCTAATAAGAATTTGACGAGTGAATTTCGAAGCTATTTTGCTGCGTAGAGGTTGCGATACAGTGTAGGTGTGATGGGGTTGCAGATCTTTTTGGCAAGGAGCAAGGGAGAAATGAATGAAGATGAGAAAGAAAGTGATGAAAAATTACCAAGTATTTATACAGAAATGAAATTGAAGGAGAGAAATAGAAGGGAAATGTAGATAACTGGTTTTAATTGAAAATAAGTCTTCGATGCATGAAAACAGAAAATCAAGTACGAGTTGTTTGTTTACTTAATAAGTTATAAATGGACACAGAGCTCTGTTTAGGTGTGGGGAAGCGAAAATCATTATAGAATCGAAAATAGCTTCTGATGACACTGTACTATGAGTGTGTGTGTGCAGGCCCATAACAAGCGGGAGAAGGGGGCCACTGGGTTGGCCCTCCAGACTTTTTGTAGATTAAAAAAAAGGGAAAAAGAATAAAACCACCCCGGGCTGCATTTAGTTTGGTTACCACTTGGCTCCGAACATTTTGTGTGAGTGTGAGTGTGTGTGTGTAGACACATGTGGAAAGATATACACATATAATTTGTGTATATATTTATTAATGGCATGCGTAATGGAGTTGTAAAAACGTAGACATTTGTAAATACAGGTAGGTTATTAGAAATCATGGTACATAAACTCAATTAAAACGATAGTTTCATGGATTTTATATACCAAGGTTTCTAATTACCAAGTAAATACAGAAATGTCTTGATTAGTGCGAGTTTTGATACACTACAGTAAAGGTATTGTTGTACAAATTAATGTTATTAAGAATAAGCTGAAAAAATATTGAATCATTATAAGATCTTGAGAAGTATGTTTGTGTGAGTGTGCACACACACACACACACACATACACGGTATATTACAAGTACATACATGAAAGCAACACTTGGATTGTAATTTCATGTACCTACAAGTACATGTTGAGATTCTTTCGGGTGACCTGAAAGGTAAATACGTTCTCAAACTTGTGTTCATTTGGATTATTTTGGGAATTCGAATAACGTCACATATCTTTCATTCTCAATAAGGAAGTTTCAAAATAGTATGTAGTAAATGCCCTTACGCTGGCTACGGTAACAGCCGTCACTGACTGGGTTTCACATATCACATATTTTCTTTCTCTACAGAAATGTGAAATGCACTTAGAGGCAACAAGCTCCCGAAGTGGCGTCACTCACCTCATCATACGCTATTTTACTTATAGCTGGGGGGGGGGGGGTCATTTCCCAAAGGCATTAGTGCCAGTCTCAGTAGGTGTTTGAACTCAGCGCGCTGTTAACCGTTCGGCCAACGGCACTTACAATGGTACTCTATAAGATCAGTTAATCCTACAATCTCTCTCTCTCTATATATATATATATATATATATACGTGTGTGTGTGTGTGTGTGTGTGTGTCAATGCACAACATTTGACACTTGTATAACATTAATGTGGAGATGCGACGTATTACGGTCATCAGAAATCGGGATCAGCAAGTTCGAATTTCGCTTGAGACTACTTGTGTTCACTTAGCAGTAATACCCTTGGGAAATGCATGAATCCGCTTCTCTCTGCACTCTGTCCCATCGCCAGATCGCCAGATATCTCAACCAAATGTTTTTTCAGACATCACATGATGATTGACGGAGAGGAAAGTGGACGAGTGAACAATGGGGAAAATGAAAACCACTCTCCCATAACTATGTTATCACCCAAACAAAAGTAAGAGCCAAAATCCATTGTCAACCTTGACCGGGGGTAATATGATATTAATGCGCATGCCTACGCGTGGATAAAGATACTGTGAATAGCACCCACCATTTTCCAACTTTTGGGAGACGACACAACATTTCACTTACTTTGAAAGGAAGAAAAGGAGGATTAAGTGACCTGCAGATCATAGGGCTATTTTTTTTTATAACTGACTTTGTAAAGAAGTCTACTTCATACTAATACCAAATCGAATTTTCAGAAATATTCTTCAACAGGTGTATTTGCGTTAATATAGGGGTAGGGCTGTGCCAAGAGAGCAATATGGGGGGGGGGGCGACAAAGGGTTTATAGACCCAGCAAAATTTCGGAAATCCTGCAATTTTGGTGTAATTCAGACATAAAAATGCTCAATAGTTGCAGAATTCTTTTCAAAACGCTTCATTCTTACTTTTATATTTTGTTTTATACTTTCCCCCTCTTATCTGCAAAAGGTTTGGGAGTTGGCCCCTCCCTGGTTTCCCCTCTTGTTGACGCCCCGAGTCTATGAGCAGGAGAGAGAGGAGAGTAGAGAGGGAGAGAAATCTTTAAAAAATCTATATAACAAGCATTGAAGGATTTGTTTAAATGGGCTTGTTAAAAATAAGACAGTTGTGTCAAATGAGCCAAATTCTGTTCAGCGAACGACGTTAATTGTAACAGGTTTCTAAATTACGATGAAATAATGCCAGATCCGTTCAATTCCTTTGTACGGGAGTCTGTCTGGTTTGTCCAGAATGGCCAGAGTGAACTAATTGAAACTCGTAAAAGTTTTTGAGTTGAGTTAATGAGGCAGGAGTTTGTATATCAATTTGAGGACATAATGGCAAAAGAATGCGGTAGAAAACACTCCTCTGGGCATAGTTGGGATATTGGGCCACGAAATAACATAAACTGAAGAGAATAATGAAGAGAGAAAAAGGGGTTCGAAAAGGGAGAAATACAGAGGAAGGCAGAGGGGGAGGAAATGTGTTGAGCAAATGACTGTGAGACAAAGAAGAAAAGGAATGAGCGACAAAAAAATGGAATAATTTAAAAAGAATGAAGGAAAAGACAAGGAAGTACAAACGAGGAGAGAAGAAAAAAATCAGTAAAAGAAGAGAAAATAAGACGAGAGAGAGAGAAAGGGGATGATGAGAGAAAGAGAGAGGAAAGCTGTGAGAGAATAAAAGATTATCAAGTAATAAGAAACTTTGTCCATCAGAAAATTCTCAGACATAAAATTCTTTAAATTAACAAGTTGTGTTAAAAATGCGACCAAACTTGAGAACTAGCCCACCCAGAGGAAAAGGTATCGTGTGTGTGAGAGAGAGAGAGAGAGAGAGAGAGAGAGAGAGAGAGAGAGAGAGAGAGAGAGAGAGAGAGAGAGAGAGAGAGAGAGAGAGAGAGAGAGAGAGAGAGAGAGCAATGATGAGATGAAGAAGCTGAGGAAAATAAAAGAAAAAGATCAGAGTCTGGGAAAATGCGTGTGTGTAAAAGAGACGGAATGAAAGCAGAAAAGAGCGGTAGAGAGAAAGAGGGAAAAAGAGAGACGGAGAGAAAAAAAGGAAAGAAGAGAGATAGATAGAGAGAGAAAAGGAAAATAGAGAGAAAAAGGGGGAAAAGGGAGATAGAGAGAGAGAAAAAGGAAAAAAGAAAGATATAGAGATATAAAAAAAGAAAAAAGAGAGATAGAGAGGAGAAAAGGAATAAAGAGAGAGGAAAGGAAAGAGAGAGAGAAAAGAAAAAGAGATAGAGAAAGAAAAGAGATAAAGAGAGGAAAAGGGGAAAGAGTGATAGAGAGAGGAAAGGGGAAAAGAGTTATATAGAGAGGAAAATGAAAAAGAGAGAGTGAGAAAATGAAAAAGGCGACATAGTGAGAAAAGGAAAAAGCGAGATAGAGAAAAGGGAAAAAAGAGAGAAAAGGGAAAAACGAAGAAAGAGAAAGGAAAAAAGAGAGAAAAAAGAAAAGAGAGATAGAGAGAAAAGGAAAGAAAATAGAGAAAGAAAGATGAAAAGAGAGAATTAGTAAGGAAGTTGGTAGATAGTGCGATGGTAGTAAACCTAGCTAGTAGCGTGGACAGATCCTCTAGTGTAATAATTTCGATTCCCACTGGATGTTCAACTACTTTGGTCATGTAAGTAATCAAAGCTCATTAAATGATATCTATCTATCTATCGATATATACAGGCATCAAAAGCTTATGTAAGTCTGGCACATGGCTACAATAATAGGGCAACCAGGCAGAATCAGACTTACTTAAACACAAGCAATGGTCAGAGAAACTAATTTCCTAACACTTTTTTGGTAAGGGCCCAATTCAAAAACTAATTCATGCATCTACGTGCATGTATATAGGATTGAATGTATGGTAGACACGAATTGAAAATGAATAGAGAAACGGATACATAATTAAAATAATGATAATAGACCATAAGTCATCATACACGTAAATAGAGACATGGACACCAATTGGTGTCCATATGAAATTCTTATCAAATGTTTACTCGTGTGATGTAGATGGGTATGTACGCATACATATTTACAAATCAACATTCGAACTGATACACATAAATAATGTCACATTATTATTTGAATGATAAATGTATGTACAATTAGGTAAAACAACAATAATGATATTTCGTACGTATCTGCCCTTTCAGCACACGCGCGTGCGTGTGTAGATGGATTGAAAAATTTATTTTATTCCTAAAGAAGTCAATTTCAGTGCTTCAATCGAATAAGCAAAAAGTGGGAAAATATTCTGTCAATTATCAAATATGCAACTGACTTTCCCCATAGCACACACACACACACACACACACACAAACACCGTTCAGTACGTGTGTGCATGCGTGTGAGTAAAATTAACACGTTCACTGCCACACGACGCACACGTGCGGTTTTTATTGAAGGCGGTATAAATAGCCACGGCAACGCGCTAGACTCAGTTCATGCCTTGCGGCACTGGGCAGAGGACGAAACAAGTTCTTCTGCTGCGTCGCACGTTGTGCGCTCCAAGATAGAAAAGAACGTGTTCTGTTGGAGAGGAAAAGATTTGCGTGAACTTCATGGTACTTAGGAACAAGATGAAATGGGGAAAATACAGATACTATAGTATAAGGAGAGAACTCAATTCACCCCCCCTTTTTAATTGGATTAAATAAACATACTCTGGTGTTCGAGCGTACAGTTATTTTTTTTCAGTCGTCTGAACTGACAACTTTCAGAAGCTCGAGAATTTCGCCTCGTTTATTTATCTTGACTTTGTTTTTGACTATTTTGACTGCAGGAGCAGTGCTCCTTTGAGCTCCGGTAGTACTGCACCGTTGACGGTGTTAGTGACTCACTATCCTTTTATCTTAAAGTTAAAGAGAAGTCGAAAAAAGGTTATTATTACATTTCCAAATAAAGGGCGTTTTCATAAGGTTTATATGTTTGCACAGTCCAGGCTAATTCTAATGATTAGAAATAGAAGTCAATTAATTGGTAGATTTATGGGACATCCGATACATTCCAAAGGGGGGGGGGCATTCTCATCTAATTCAACAAAATAAACTACGTATTAATTAAAAAAATAAAATGAAATAATAAATCCAGTTAACCGTTTCCGCTTTATATTCATTTACATATTATAGGCCTACCCTATTACAAGCCAACACCGCATTTTAAACGAGCCCTGATCAATTTAGCTAGATTGGAGATAATTCTAACAATTTTTTCTAGCTAAATCTAGCTATATTAATACTTGGGAGTCAACCATCCACCCGCTATAACGAACCACGTTCTACCAGGGTAGGCCTGTTTTACTATTTTTTCGTCATCAACCCCCCAACCAATTTTCCTCCCACTGCTGACAAAAAAGATAATGACCGGAAATTTTTACCATAATCTTTACATGCTATTAATTAAAGAAACGTTTGCAAGACATCACCTCGTTCACAGGAATCCTTCCCGCCATATTATTTATACGGATAGGTTTATTCATCTATGCGTGCGTTTGCGCGTGTGCGAGTGTACTTCGTTGACACAGGCACAAAAAAAATGGGGGTGGTTGGGTGGGAGGGATTCAAGTTTGCCGTCAAGTCCTCACACCCAAATGGGAAGAGGCAACTGAGAATTCAGAGACAAACTGAAACTTGGGAAAGAAAGGCCCACTTGCTGCTTGTAGACCGGAAGTGGAAATAGAGAGCACGGATTATCACCAGGCACGATGATGTTGGCTCCAGATCACATACGCATACATTACACACAAGCATTAAACGCACACGCATTGGAGGTAACGTGCTCATGTTTTAAATAAAAATCTATATAGGAAATGATTTGTGACAGGACAGTGTATGTCACTCACTAGAAATGTAATAGATATGCATATTGGCATTATGTATATATACATATGTAGAGATAAATGTGTACAGGGAAATGAAAGACACAGAGACTGTATGTAAATATTGCGAGATTATGTGAATTCACACATACGTACACACTTTATATATATACATACATATATATATATATATACACACACATATATATATATATATATACACACACACACATATACATACATATATATATATATATATACACATATACGCACATATATATATATATATATATATATATATATACACATATACACACATATATATAAATACACACACACACATAGATATATAAACATACACACACACACATATATATATATATATATGTGTGTGTGTGTGTGCGTGTCTGTCACAGCGTGAGAGACAGGGAGAAAGAGATTAATACAAATTTATCGGTAGAATTATGCTGCAGAAAAGGTTAATGCTATATGCTTTTGAAAAGTTAGTGCTAATCTCCCGCCCCCTGAGAGAGAGAGAGAGAGAGAGAGAGAGAGAGAGAGAGAGAGAGGGAGGGGGGGAAGGAGAATGTAACAATGATTTTCCTGTGAATGTATGTGCATGTAGGTCAGTGTTTGAGTAATCTTGTATTACATATGAGAAAGGTAATTTTATAAGATATACATGCACTGTATCAATGTCTAAATGTGTTGGGGGAGTTGTTTTTTTACAAAGGAAATCCCACCCCCCTCTCTCTCTCTCTAAATATATATATATGTGTGTGTGTGTGTGTGTGTGTGTGTGTGTGAGTGTGTGTGCACTGCAATGATATTAGTGATTAATTGGTATCTTCTTTTTGTATAAAGGTAACCTATTTTTTCAATTAAGAATAACTCTTTCTTAATTTGTCATTTAATAAAAATAGCGAAAAAAGAATCTCCCAGAAGTTACTTCAGAATTTCGGAAAATATGAATGTGTTACATTAAATGAAGGAGCGAACGTACTGTACAGTTTCAGACTCAAACGACAGCGTCGTTTCCAGTGCATCCATAGCCTAAGTGAACAAGTGACAAAGAAAAGAAACATTAAAACCTTTGCTGCACGTTGGGTCAGAACAGATACTGTAAATCCTATTTTTTCGTTCCTAGTTATTTTCATGGTTGTCCGCTACCAGGAAGGGGGCAGGGGTCAGAAGAATATATTTCTAGGATTGGACAAAAGGATATATTCGGAATATAACTAAGCGACAACCCTGTTACTAGCAAGAAAATGAAAGCATTTTTTTTTATACGGGCACATTTTATTGAGATTACCTCAAGCAATTTTACCGCACCATTTTCTCTTATTGACTTTGAAGATCCAACTTTCAGCCCCCTTACCCTAGGTGAGAAAATCTTCTGCTTTACCCAACCTTAAGCGGACGCTCAAGATTATCCTGTTTCTGAAAAATCCCAAAAGTTCCAGACAAAGAAACAAAATGGCTTGTCAATAAATTTTGTCTGATTATTCGAAATGAGTAAGAAGACGTTTAAGAAAACTATTCGATTGAAACATTCCAGAAGAAAAAAACCAAAGAAAGAGAAGAAAAACGCTGGAAAAAAAACAAAACAAAAGAAAAACATAACTACCTCATGATAAACAGTCGATATTGCCGACTCACCACTAAAATAGCTCAATCCAATCTTCACGAAATTCAGATGATGTTTATAAAGAGAGGCAAAAACACCCTGAGAGAATTTAAGGGAGAAATTCCATAGATTTTCAAAAATGTTCTGAGAGTTTTGACAAATTCCTGTTTGGCACTAAATGCATGGGGCTGTCAACAGTCAATTTTCGAAGAAGAAGGAGAAGGGGAAGAAGAAGAAGAAGAAAACTATTTGGGACTATAAAGAAACTATTTCAATTTGTTCTCAACATAATTGCTGTGTAAACTACTATATTCTCATATATACAAATAAAATTTCAGGAAAGATAATATAAATGTCACCAGCAACAACTGGACCATAAAACCATGCAAAAGTACAGCCTTCACTAGTAAAATCTTATATACATTCTTGATTTAATAGAGAAGCAAAACACTGCATTGAGTATACACCCTAGAGAACTGACTGCACACGCATACATTGTCAATCTGAGATGGTAGATATATATCGAGCAGTTACATTATACACAGCAGTATTTCTGTAAGTAAATAATAGTCATAATAGCAGAAGTCATTCAAGATACCCCAAAGAGGTCGTGGTAGTAACACTGGATTAGGAGAGAAAAAAAGTAGGGTAGACGCAGATCCATGGAAGGGGTCCACACCCTCCTTTCACGGGCTAAACTAAATTAACATTCTTAAAATAAATACCTACATGGAGAAATTTAGTGAAAACCCTACACACACACACACACGTATATATATATATATATATATATATATATATATATATATATATATATATATATAACCTCCATTGTCTAATAAGAAAAAAGAAAACATGGACCCCCCCCCAATCCCACTCAAAATCCTGGATCCACCCCTATAGAGAAAGAGACTCAGAAATGTGTATTTAGGGGCAAATACTTTTTGCTTGTATCCAGCCATGCTTAAAAACTAAATACGGGCTGGCCCGACCACAGACCGGCTCAGACACAACCACAGTCCAACCCTGAAGTCGGAGCCCAGCCCTGAGCAGGAGCCAAGAGCATGCTGTTAGATGACACCGAAAAAAACTGTAAAAGTACTTGCTCACCGGCTGTCAGTTGTGTAAACAAAGATCCGGTAAAGATACCTCAAGTCAGGCAGGGGTAAAATTACCAGTGCTTATGATGACGTAAGGAGAGAAGGGGAGTGGAGAAAGTACACAGATATGTGAGAGGGAGGAGGGGGAAAATACACAAAAAGACAGAGAAAAAAAAAAGAAGAGGGATTATGAAAAGAAGAAAAGAAAGAAGGTGAGCGCTACAAGAAATTTGCAGAGAGAGATAGAAAGATAAGAGAAAAGGAGAGACGTGAGGAAGAAAAACATGAAATGTTCACTCAGAAATGTATGAGGGGAAACGAAGGTATGTATACCTAACGGGAGAGAAAGATTGGGAAAGAGAAGTTAAATCTAAATAATAGACGGGAAAACAACAGTCAAGATATTTGACCCTCAACTACTAGAGTTGAAAAAAATATATCTTACGTCGAAATCACCTAGTTAACAAATTTATTTTTAAAAAGTTTTATTTCACTTTGATTACATGAATTTTTGATCGTAAAAATCAATCGTTTTTATCCTTGTACTGATTAAATAAACTTTTAAAAATAAAAATTATGTATTTTTTTTCGTCAAAAAAAGTCAAAACTTCGCCAAATAAGCAATTTCGCCGATTTGAAGTAATATATACAGCGAATTCCAGTTAAATGGAATATCGGTTACAAATCATAGCCGCTTAATAGGACCAGTTGTGAAAGAAAGGAACCATTTTCATTATAACATTTTTTTAGTCTGACTGAGATCAAAGATAGAATAAATATCTGAGCAAACTATATAGTCATATATACTTACACACATTCTCTGGTAAAACTTAATATTGTATCAACAGTGGAGAAAGGTTTTCGTAAATATCGAAAAGCCAACAAAGCTTCCCCCGATAGCCTTTAATAACCAATATCAAATGTTATCACCTTTTTCCCTCACCGTCCCAAAATGGGTTGCTTCTTACCAATCCAAATTGGAATGATGATCACTGAATGATTTCAAAATTAAAAGTTATTCAAATGACGTCTCAAGTTCTGAAAAGCAACTTTATCATTATTCGAACTAGCTTCGTTCTTTTTAACAAACAACAAAAATGAGGATAACGGTTCAAGCTCGGAGAGTCATTTGAATGAATTATTCACTGTTTAGAGCAGGGATCACTACACTGGTACTCGATGGCCAAATCCATTCCACGCTTTCATTTAATCTGGCCCGCCGACTTCAGTGAATATTTTTCGTTATATACATATACTACAGAAATCAGAACATTTCAAACACAATTTGACAATATTTCATCTCTACCCCCCCCCTCGAAAAATCATAGTTCTCTTTGGTCGATAGTACATGGAATTTCGTGTATGTATGCTCTCTTTTATTGAAAAAACAAAAACAAAAACACAAACATCAGAAGTTATTAGAAAACAAAACAAAACAAAAACAAGCAGATTCCATAGCCTCGAATGATCATGGTTTCATTTTTCTCATGATAGCCTTGGGTTGTGAGACATTGAAATATTCCTATCCGCTCTCCAAAGTCTAATGACGCCTGGTTTTGAGAATAAGATTAGTTAATTCTAAATAAAAAATGTGGAATCAAGTTTTCCTCCGCTGTTAAGGTGCCATTGACCAATTGAATTCGAATTTCTAAAATATTGAATTAAATTTTGAATATTAAAAACAAATGCTTGATTATTTACCTAACTTAAGTCTGTATCATAGGGTTAATATAAACAAATGATGTCCATTGTCCACTTTCTCTCATTGAATAAATTTCACACTAGAATGTAAATGCAAAAAGATCTCACAACGACTGATTAAACTATATGAATAGATTACAAAAATATGTAAGAAAAGGGTTTGTAATGAGGTAACTAGTGAATTGGGGATCGCGATGGTGGAGGTTGTTGTCATCTTGCAACAACAGGTAAGAAGAACAAATGTCACTGGAATAATTCAAAGTTACAAGATGAGCGACAATGTATACAATTTGATATGTCAGATTTATAAACGTCTACTGCTTTTATTCTTTTAACATTGAGATGATAGTTAACACAACATATCTTCCTCTCTTGATAGGTACTAACCTCAGCTTAATACGTCACAAGGCCGATCAGAGAAAGAGAATTAAGAAGATTGTGTTGCGTCAATCTTATAAGTGGTGAGAGCCTGCCAGCCTTCAGAATCGGTATTCAATATTCTGGCTTTTTACCTGAGTTCGAATACTGGAGCCAGTAAGAAATGCGCATTTACCGATGGCATTAAAACAGAGGTTTGGAATATCTTCCAAGAAAAGAATCCATCAGAGCGGTCAACGAAAAAGACGGACAATAAATTCCTGGGTATTCTGGAAGCAAACACAATCTAAGAAAAGGGGTTGGGAAAATTAAGTAGACAAAGAATACCTTACATGAACAAGGAAATGACAATAAACCAAACTCTGGAGCGACTGAAACTTGATCGAAGGAAGAAATACCCCGGCAGTACAAGTGTTAGATACTCCGATCAGATCTTTTTTTAAAAACAGGACAAGAGAATGACTAAAAACCTAGATAGACTTCAGATTCTCACTGTAAGATATGCAAACAGAGTAATCCCATGCTGCCAAGAATAACAAACAAAGGTCACAGTCCAAAATACCAAATAAACCACCCTCCTGGTATTAAAGACAGATTTATGACATCAAGATCCCTTTCATACTGGAACTCCCTTTCAGTTGGAGCTGTAAACTATTTTCATGTTAAAAAACAACCCATCAAAAGGATATGAATTACTAAAGTACTCACACCTTAAATACCAAACCCTACAACATCTGTTCGATGTATCTTCAGTTAGTACTCTTTGTGACATAAACAAAACGAGAAAACTGATGACAATGCATAAAGCTCTGCACCTGAGAGACGATGTCAACAGATTGCAGGTAAAAATGAACGAAGGAGGGAGATAACTTGTTAGCGTTGAGGACAGCATTGACTCTATAATCACTTGCATCGATAGTACCCATAAAAACGACAGGATTTTTCTCGTATGGATCGATACTCATACCAATGATCGGATCTTCTGTGCGCTCTGCCGAGGATCACAGAGTCACTCTCCGACCCTCACATATTAGCATGTATACCAGAAGTGATTTCACGTTCTTTGAGATAGAATAAAAACCAATAGTCAAATGTTACAAACGTTAGATTCATTTTCCAAGAACATAATCATCATTTCTTAGCAATGACAGAAAGTTGATTAAGAAATTAATCCTGTTATCCCTTGTTCAAATATTCTGGGATTTCAGACGAAAAACCAATGCTCCTCTCCTGTAAGATATTGGTACGCAGTTGGTGGGTTAACAGAATGAAAACAGATCTTCAAGTTCAATTTCTTGAACAAGGGAAAGGAGAAAAAAAATTGACTCAAAATCCGTTTTGGTCAACTGAAATAGTCATTCTCCGGAAAGACAATGCAGTCCCATACATAGTGAAATAAACAGGGGAGAAGTTCAAATAATCAGGCTGAGATGTTTCACCCCATCCTACATTTTAAATCAAAATGGCTCTGCACCTTAAGGTTTCCATTTATTCAGATAACCGAAACTTTCTTGGTGGTAAAACCTTTGAATGTAGAAAGGAGATCAATCCTGCGTTATTTTGTTAACCTGCTTGTTTGTATGTGCGACCGTGACACTTTCTGATAATTATTGATTCTCTTCGTATTCTTCATCCTTTCTATTCACTCATCCTTGTAATGTAATGAACAAGGGTAAGAATAGAAGAGGGTACAAAAGGAACCCAACCTTTACTATAACGGTAATTCATTCATTACTCCTCCTTCAAAACTCTTTGACCCTAATTTAAGTAGTAGTAGTAGTAGTAGTAATAGGTGTAGTAGATGATAGTGCGTGCCAAAAATAATCAGAATAACTCGGTCACAACTTTAGAAAAAGACTGATGGTCATTTCGAATTGGCCATGGCACACATTCAAACGATTATTTTTTTGTCCTCTGCAAGCAAACCAGGAGTTGATTTTGTGGAAACGCGACAAATAAGACAGGAGAGTTTTCGATTATGTAAGGCAATCATCGAACTGGATCACGATTTTTTGAGAAGCAAAGTTCAAGATCTATACTATTTTCATCAATCAGAAAGTTGATAAAAATCACCTGGCAGCAAAGGTAACCGATTCTTTTGTCCTTTTCAGTTATAATAACGATTCTATGACTTTGCGCTCCAAATAAGCTTCTCTTAATATAACGCACAAGCGAGTGATAAAAATGCTGGAGTAAGTTTGGTGACTGACTTGTACAATCGAAAACCTAAGTGTCCAACTTTTTATACAGAATCATTTTTTTTCCACCAAGCGATTTCATAAAACAGTTCCTGATGCACATTAACGAATCTTAATAGGAGGAATACCTTGCATAGTACAGTTTTGGTGTAGTACGGTTGAGGTATGGCTGTACAAATTAGCCAAGTATAAACTGAAAAAAAGCACCCTAGGAATTGAACGAATTAAATGCACTAATCAAGGTATAATCGTTATCTCCTGGGCAGTAATTCGGACGAATTTTACCCCAAACATTATTCTTCTTTACAGTTTAGTAGGCGTGTATTCACATTCTTTTGCAGTACTATATATATATATATATATATATATATATATATATATATATATGAGAGAGAGAGAGAGAGAGAGAGAGAGAGAGAGAGAGAGAGAGAGAGAGAGAGAGAGAGAGAGAGAGATAAGTACCTACATATGTGTAACTGCATACTCAGATTTTGATGTTGCTAGCATACGTTATGTGATCACATTCAAATTTGATAGTTTGTTTGTCTTGATAAAATGTACTTTATAGATGGGCTGAGGCTTTGTTAAGACGAAGAAGACATCCTTAGAAGAGGTTAAAAAAAAAGGAGGCTTAAGGCAAATAAAACCAAGAGTGAAGAATAAACAATATTACTGACACGACACGAGGGAACTACGACATGGCACCTCCCCCTTTTCTTTCTTTCCTATTTTTATTTTATGAGAGGGGAGCCGATATGGTGGTTGTCATGTCTATTTGAGAAAACATCCCCGCTGTTACACGACCCTATCTAGGTGAACGTGTTTGTCTGTATACAATACAAGAATACCTTGTATAGTACAATTTTGATTCATGTGGGTTTTGATCTAGTACGGTTAAGGTGTTGCTGAACTAACTGATGAAACCAAGTATAAGCTGAAAACAAAAACACAGTAAATTATAAGACCTTGAACAGTGCGGTTTGGAACAGTAAGTAGAATTTTGGAACGAAGTAACCGCACTCATCAAGGTATACACGTACATGAAACTATCTCAATCAATAAGAAATAGATGAATAGAGTAACAGCTCTGGTTGGTCACTAAATAGAAACTGTCACTTGACCGACGCGTTGGGCTGATCAATTAAATAATTGGGTAGAAGGGTAATCAATGAATAGGTTACTCCTCTCGTATGTTGTCAGCCGGTGATCACTAAAAAATCTGCAAGTCTGTACCCGAGATACGTACACACCAGCCAACCAGACTATTTGAAAACTGGAGAAACATATGTTGACAGTTTTGGTTGATGGTTTCTGAGAGATAGAGGAACAGAGTGAGGTGGTCAGATAATTGTAGCAAAGGAAAAATACGGAGCAACAGGTTGTTGAACTACAATACAAAATTAATCGCGTACTTCAAGTTTATGATTATGATTTATCACAGATAAGTTAGGAAGTGAAGTGTGTGTAAAATCTAGTGGTGCATTAACACCAAATGTGTGGTTTTTGATATGAATGCAATTTTATGTGTGATTGTGTGAAGACAACCGTAGAGACAATGTACAAGAGAGTGTGTGTGTGTACTGTAGATCTGGAAGTGTGTCTGTAGGGGGTGTAGTGGAATTGTTTCATATAGACATTGAACAGAGTGAAAGAAAGAAAGAAAGAAAGAAAGAAAGAAAAATCTGAAAACCACTGGAAAGAAAAAAAAACAGGAAGAAAAGAAAGAAAAGGGGAAGGAAAAATGGAAAGAAAAAGAAAAACATAGGACAGGAAGAAATGTGATCCAAAGGCTCGAAATTTAGTTGTGATTCTAAGGAAAAAATCAACAAATAATAAATAGAATAAAGGTTGGTAAAGAAGAGGGGAAACAAAAGACGGGAAGAGGGAGAAAAAGAAGTAAAAGCACCTAGAGGCGTTGGGGGTGGGGGTTAGAATAAGGACAGCACATAAAAATCATACTCACACACACACGTGTACGTATGTATGTATAAAGAGTACATGTGTAGGGATTGTATTTAACCAAAAGAATGTACACTGTCCTATTTAGCAAGAAGATGATAGTGCAGCCGCAGTGGTTGTTGAAATAAGTTGTGGCAGGGGCAGGGGGTAAGAGGTAGAGTGATGGTGACGGACGGGCAGAGAGAGTCGAAAGAAGCGGTTAGGGTTGAAATCAACAGGGAATACCATTGATAGACGTGGCCAAATAACACACATGTTGCAAACAAGTGTTTCAAGACAAGACAAAGAGAAAGAAGTGAGACCAAGAAAGGAGGAAAGAGAGAGAGAGAGACAGAGAAGGCAAGTGAAGGAGAAGGAGAGTAAGAAGGGTCGGGACGGGGGAGGTTGTTGAGGGACTATCCTGAAGGCGAATTAGTTGTTACACACTTTGGGACAAGAGAAGCTTTCAGCCTTCAAGATTAACAACAAATGGAATCTTTCTTTTTCTTTCATCTCCTGACGTTTAGATGCTTTACACACCAAAGATTTTCTTTGGGACACAAAGGTTTCAAAGTCAATCAGACTGCTACAAATATCTCTTATTTAAATTGGCTAAAAAAAAAAGGGAAAAAAGGAAGAAAGATTGTTTTTTGTTGGTAAATGCTCAGTCAGTTGCTTTGAATAGTTTGATTGAAATACACTTTAATCTTGAAAACAAAATAGTATTGTGCATATTATGTGTATAAATAATAAAAATAACTTGAAAATCAAAGAAAAGCTAACAATGTGTAATAACTGAAGTGTGTTATGTTGGTGAAGAATAACCGCATTTGAAATATGATGAACTAAGGGAAACAAATCAAACAAGCTTGGCTGCAATAGGGTCAAACTCCCTTGCTCCATTAGAACCTTAAAGAAAAAGAAACAATTCATCTCTTCATACAATATTATTCCAAAACTACCTAACCCATTTCAAGTCCCCCATTAGTTGAAAATTCAATGTAAACAAAAATAAAACACCTTTCTACTTTGAAACAAACAAAATACAATAATGATCACAATTTCGAAATTAATCATCCTTTTCTCAAATCTACCAGTTTTCTTACCTAGGAATAGATATGGGAAAATTGATTTGTTATTGCTTGTTAGGCGAAATGAAATATATTCTATTCTATTCATCCTATTGAAGAAATCTGACACTGCCAT
Organism: Thysanoteuthis rhombus; assembly: GCA_963457665.1. Taxonomy (NCBI): domain Eukaryota; kingdom Metazoa; phylum Mollusca; class Cephalopoda; order Oegopsida; family Thysanoteuthidae; genus Thysanoteuthis; species Thysanoteuthis major. The sequence continues at coordinate 45,117,265 of OY735205.1, read as the reverse complement.
TTTTGTTCTTGTGTGACTTGAAATCAATTCTTGAGTACATCATGGTTTTATGTGTATGACTCATCTCTTTTTGGTGAGGTAAACTTGTTATGACATGAAAAAAAAGTCAACTCAAAAGTTTGACAAAAAATTCAAAACACCAACTCCATCCATATGCCCATGTTTATCATTCAGATACCTATCTTCTGGTAATGGTGAGGAATTCGTCTGCCATTGCCCTATAAGGATTTAGAGGAATAAAACAAAACCATTGGCCAGTATCTAAATGAAGTCTCTCTTTCTCTCTCCGGCATACTGGGCATACCATTATCATTTCATGATAAATGTACTATTAATAAAGTAAGGTGTAATACACTAGTCACCAACCTGAGTTCATGAAACAAGGGGTTCTGAGCTGCACCGTCTTCACTCTCACCACAATAAGATAGTTTGATAAAACAAAGGCAAAAGCAAGTGAGTCATTAAATATCTAGATTATTCTAATTTGATTGATATAAGATCAAATTCTGAACGACCCAACTTCAATTTTTTTTCCTTCCATGAAATGATATTGTTTTTCAATAGAGGAGAATGAAAAGACACTTACATATATATTCTAATATCAAGTTTTACAGTTCTTGTGAGTCTCTCAGTAATATTTGAGGTTCATATCATTAAAAGAAAGAAACAAAGAAAAAAAAAACGCCTGGAGACCACTGGTATAATGTACTTCAGGATGTTAAAAATTAATAGTACAGAAAATTAACATTTTTATTCTTTTTTTCCCCCTCAATGATCTTGGAAATCCTATTCATAAGTAAAATGTTTTCAAAAGGCCTTCTTAAAGCTATAAGTTCAGATGATTATAAAAAGAAAGAAAGAAAGAAAGAGAGCAAAAAAAAAAAAGAAAAAATGAGCAGAACATTGAAACCCTCAAGAGGGATTTCTTTTTTGTGAAATTATGTTAGTAATCATTCATTCTCGAAAAAAGGGCCAACATAAACAGTGTCTAATATCTGAATGACGTCTTTGACAATTCAAGCAGGAACCAAGAGGGAATGAGGCAAATATGTCAATGACTGCATTTGAAGCAAACCTCAAAAGGAAGGACACATGTTAGATTGGAAAGGGAAAAATTGTCTCAAGTCAACAGAAATGATTTCCATGATAGAATTATAGCAGGAATAAAGATTGCTATAAAACTTTAATTTCTATCAGCTGCGGGCATATGAGATTCTTAATATCTTAAAGCTTACTTGCATATTTGTGTGTATATGTACATATGTATATAGCAAGGTGTTTATCCATTCATCTATATATATTTACAGTAATGCATATTTGTATACAGAGAAAAAGATTATATATATGTACATATGTGTACACACACACACACATATATACATAAATGTACGTACACATATGTAGCTATATATGTATATACATACACACACACACACACACACACACACATATATATATATATATATATATATATATATATATATATATATATACATACATACACACACACACGTATAAATATACATATATACATAAGTATATACATATGTACATATATATAGGAATGTTTTGACTAGCATATGTGTTGATGGAGTAGGTAAATTTTGAAATGAATTAACCCCACTAACCCAAGTTTACCAATAAGTATATATACAAATAATCAAATGAGGTTTGATTATCAAGTCTGTACTCTTACACAAATTATTAGCTGAATTTACCTCTGGAATTCTCACTGCATAATGTTTGATCTGTTTGATTAGTATTCATCACTGAATTAAGTGCATTGATAAAGGAGATTATGTTAAAAAAACTGTGTGAAATAAGTACTTTTTTCATCATTAAGCTAGGTATATATTTCCATGGATGCATGTATAAATACAAAAACACATGTTACATATAGATCCACAAACAAACATATATAAAAACAATATTCAGTGTTGCTGCTCTGGCAAATCTTATCATTGGTCAAAAGCTATGGACATATTGTTTTAGATGATAACTTCAGTAAAACTCAAACAGTTATTACCTGCCATGTGATATGAAGATATCAAATTGTCTCAGAAATGAACAAATCATCTTTAACATTGACAAAAGTCTATTGCTTAACAATTGTTCTAGCAAAGAATAAACTAAAAGATAAAAGCTATGAAAAATACTGATTCAGGAAGCATTTCAAGTTTGATGATCAACATAGGCCTATGCTGCACAATGAATTCTTCATAACACTAGCTTACATGCTAAATAATCAATCTGAATATCTCTCTCACTCTCTCTCTCTCTCTATATATATATATATATACACATATATATTCAAAATACTTATAATCTATAAAAAACAAAACCTTTTTACATACACACATATAAATATATAATATAAAGAGGTATAATATACTCTCAGTATGGTGAAGTGAGTGATGCCACTTTGGGTGCTTATCACCTCTAAGTTCATGTTCAAATGTTGCAAAAACCGAAAATAATTCGAACACAAAGAGAAAAAGACTAGTGATATGTGAAGCCTGGACCAAGTCATCTGTTACGGCATCCAGCGTAAGGGCATTTACCAATATTCTCTTCATGACATTCTGATATTATGCACACATACATCATTTTCAAATAAGTATACAAGCTATTTTCTTCAGAAATTTCTCATCTTCAAGAGAACACAACACATACACATATGTATACACATGTAGGCATAAGTATTAATAAACAGGTCTAGAAACTGTCACATGACCAACACCTTTAAGTAGCATGCCTTGTTCAGGATGATCAATTCAAAAAATGGGAAAAAGGAATACGTTACTTCTCTTTGCTTTCGTTTGGCAGTGATCACTTAAAACACTGATTTGAAAAAAAAAAGAAAAAAAAAAAGAATGAACATTGCCAGGCACTAATTAAAAGACCAATCAAGCATAAACCTATATTGTAAATTCAACCCCGGCTAAAAACTTATTTTGGGGATGGATTTCCAAAAACAAACATTTTTTCCTAGGCATGATAAGAAGTAAAAGTGTTAATTTTTAGCCCTCTAGCTCCATTGGTGCGGCCCATAAACACAGTACATAAATACATAACCAGCCAGGCAGACTCACTAAAAAGCTGAAGAAATCTATGTTGACAGTTTCTAATAATGAAAATATAAATGGATGATGGTTTCCAATATATGTATGACTTCCTTTATAGAAATCTATATCAGCTGTGAACATAGATATGTTATATTTTACAAGTTTTTTTTTTTAAACAGGTCAATTATGCCGGCCCAAACAAATTTCCCAATTGGCAAGTGACAGTGCTTGGGCCCAGGTAGAAGCAAGACTTTCAAAAACAAATTTTTAACACGGGCAGGCTGGCTGTCTTCAATTGGATAAGTGGTGCAACACAATCTTCCAACCCTCCATATTCTGACCCTCCATACAACCCTGACCCAGAGGAAGTTGAGCTTAGTATGTATCTACAGATACACACACAGAGAATGTATTTCCATTTTTTCAATATCACTTTTTTCAACACACACACTTATATATATATATATATATATATATATATATATATATATATAGGCGTATCCCTTCCAATGCACACGTTAAAGTGCTTGCATCTCAAGTTACTTGTGAATCATTAGGTAGTGAAAGTCAAGGTCATTCATTAGCTTAAAACTGGCCAGTTATTTTTAGCTAATGATATCCTAAATTCAATAGAGTTTGGGGAAAATATCTAGAAATCTGATCATCGAGTGGGAGACACTCAAAAAGATTGAGAGAGAGAGAGAGAAAAAAGTTTGTGGAGAGAAAAAGGAAGAGAAATAAAAACATTGTGAGATAAGGAGGGTAAATAGGAATGAAAGAAAGAGAGAGGAATGATGAAGAAAGGAGAAAAGGAAAGGTGTTGAGAGAAAGAGGTCAAAAGAGGAATACAGAGAAGAAGAGAGAGAGAAAGAGAGAGAGAAAGAGAGAAATTAGTGAGAGAGGAAAGCAAACATGATGAGTAGAAGAGAAAAAAATTTGAAAAATTGAAGAACAGGTCTGGTTAGTCAATCAACAGAAAATGTAATGTGACCATTGTCTTTTGATTGCATGCTGTGTTGGGGTGATCAATTAAATGATAGGAAAAAGGGATGATCAATGAATAAGTTACTTCGTCTTTTGTTAGGCATAGATCACTAAAAAAGTCTGGAAAGAAAACCCTGAAACAAGAGCAAATGCTGCCGAAGATAAAGTTAAAGATCAATTCAGCATATACTTACATTGTAAATTAAACCCACCACAGAAAAAAACTACATTGCAAAAAAAAAAAAAAAGGAAAGTTCTTCCTAGATTTAATAAGGAGTAAACGTCTAAATTTTCAGCCCTAACCTTCGCTTTCAGAGCTCTGACAAAACCCGTGACGGGTGAAATGTATGTAAGCTATTACACTGTTTCATAAAAAATATATTGAGATGTTCTATGTAGACCCAAGTCTTTTTTTTCCCTTTTCCTTACTGTCAACTTTTCCACAATATTATGTCAGATCTACATCCTTTCCCTTAATATACATGAATATAAACGCAGATATCCAGCCAGACTCACTTAAAAACTGAAGAAACATATATTGACAGTTTTGGTTGATGATTTCAAAAAAGAAAAGAAGGAAAAGAAAAGAAAGAAGAAAAAAAGAAGTGGGGAAAGACAGGAAGGTAGAATTTACAGTGGAAAGAAATAATTGAGTGAGAGAAGGAAGTCAGAAGAGGAGAAAAAGAGGAAAAGAAAATTGAAGAGAAGAGAGAGAGAAGAATATATAAAGAGAGAGGAAAAAAGATAAGTGGAAAGATACAGGATGGAGAGAGATATTAAAAAGAAGAGTGGTGGAGAGAAGGAGAAAAGAAAAAAAAACAAGGAGGGAATTGAGAAAAAAATGGTGGATAAGATTTAAAATAAAATGACAGAGGAAAAAGTTTTTTCATGAATATTACACTCTACTATACAATATTAATACCTGGGTAATGAATGTTGTTTTTGGATTGCTTATGTATAAAAAAAAATTTAGAAATGGCTATTATTCCCTTCAAACTTTGCTCTTGAGGCCAAGATAATGATATTCATATTCTTACTTTATGTGATAAAATTATGTGAATTTGCCAATTGTTCAGCTGAAGATATGTGAATTTCAAGTTATTACTACACTGGTCACAAAAGTAAAGTTTGAAGGGCTTTTTTCAATAAAATCAGAAAATGACGCTTTTTATCCAGGAAATTTTTTAAAAAGTATATATATATATATATATATATATATATATGTATATATCATAGCCTGATAGGGAGAGAAAGAGATAGTTTCAAAATGATAATTATTTTGGTTCTTTTATGGGCTATGTTTTTCTGAAAACCAAGTTATCCAATTGCAGTTCATACAAACAAAAAAAACTTTTTACTTCAAAAAAGGGAATTTTCAAATTTTTGAATAGTTATAACTTTGTAAAATTATGCTGCAGAATATACTTAAAAGACAGACTTCATAGTAAAGATTTGAAACATAATGAATATCAAATATGATGCATGTAAACTTTGAAGCACATATCAAAGAACATTTGTCTTTAATTTGAACAAAGGAAGTCAGTACAAAAGCATGCAATATTAGCTAATAAACCATCTATGTCAGCTTGAATTTATACATAAATTGGGGACCAAAACCACAATAATTTAGATGAATGGGCACTTCCAGCAGAGTCAAAGGGCGCTACAGAGTTGACAATGGTAACCAATAAAGGGAAAAAACAAGCTAAAAAATAAATGTAAAAATTAATGTAGGGAAAATCTTCTATAAAATAGAAAATATACATTTATACACAGAGACTGAATCATATTCATTTTTTAATGACGAGTACTTCAAGATGAATATATCCTAAAGTAAAATTGTACTTGAGCATAACCAACATTGCATCTATCAATGAATATTAAGAAGAACTGGCAATAATGAAAGGTTTCCATAAATCTAATGTGTATAATTCTTCAGATAAAGAAGTTTTGTTCGGACATTTGATAAAAGGTTACTCATTCAATAATAAAAATTCTACCATTACTTAACTTGATTGATCTAACAAGATTGGTTTTAACCAACATGCAATAACAAGTAAAAGAGGAATTCAAGTATCAAAAAATGATATTTCTTTAAGTATGTCTCAAGCAATTTATAACAAAGAGTGAGAAGGTTTTGAGGGAAAATGTTTGACATCATTTATATATTTATATATATATATATATATATATATATATATATATATATATATATATAAATATAAAAGGAAAAACAATTATTCATACCCTCAAATCTGTTAGTCAATCTTTCCTTCCAGATTTACATTTCTAATATTAGAAACCATCAACCAAAACTGTCAAGATAGGTTTCTTCAATTTTCAAGTGAGTCTGGTTGGCCATCTATCTATGTGACAAACATACAGGTAACATGGATGGATTAGAGGTCTGAAAATTTCAAAATCTACTCCCCCACCCATTTTTTTTAAACAGCACCCTCAATAGATTTTAATGGGGGCTTCAATTTGCGAAGTAATTTGACGTCAAATTTGTCCCTTAGTTGGTGTCTGGTAGCATTCACAATAGATTTTTGAAAATTCAGAATTTTTCGGTGATCGTTACCGTTCAAAAGGTAAAAGAAGTAACTTATTTATGGATCACCTCCCTTTTACAATTTTTCAATTGATTACCCCTGATATTGGAATGCTGTCGAAATATGTTGATTGCCCAAGGGTTTCTATTTAGTGACTGACCAGACCAGTTTTAGCTAGGTTTTACTCATTTTCAAAAGAGTTATACGTAGCTATCAATGTAACACTTCATTGATATATACCATTCTCCGTGCATTTACCTAACGATGACACTCCATAATGGTTTTATCAAGAAAACACAGATGCAAGAAATATACGTCTCAAACAAGATAAATCAACACAGAGTATGCTTACAAATCTAGGATTAATGAAACCCTTCAAGGTTTATTTGCAGCCTTTTCATTAAAAGTTTATTTTAAAGTACCAATGAAATATCTTTTTAAAAATAGTTCCCTCCCTGACGTTTAGATACAGTTGGGCTTTTTATAGATTAGTGATTAAGAGTGGACAAAAAGATCTCCCCTGACTAGAAAAAATTTAATGAAAAAGAAAGTAGAAAAAAAAAAGAAGAAAAACAGGTCTGGATAGTAACCAAATAGAAAATGTCAAATAACCAGCATCTTTTGGCAGCATGAACAAGGTGAACAATTGGAAAATTGGAAAAACTGGTGATCAATAAAAAAGTTACTGTCTTGCCTTTTGTTGGGCATTGATCAATAAAAAGTCTGAATTTTCATAAAACTAGCATGAATCCTGTCAGACACAACCTAGGGATCAATTTAGCATAAACGTACATTGTAAACTGAATCACCCATCAAAAACCCATTTTAGGGGGTGAATTTAAAAAAAAAACAACAAAAAAACAAATTTCTATCCAAAACAGAATAAAGGGTAAATATTTAAATTTTCCACCACTTGGCTCCACTAGTGATACATACATAGCCAGCCAGACTATCCCCAAAACTGAAGAAACCTATGTTGAAAGCTTTAGTGACAGTTTTGGTTGACTGTTTTCAACAAGAGGTTATTTCTATAAAGTGCGTCTTCACTGAAAAGCAGAGGGTATCCTTATCTAGAAAATGTTTCTAGAGAATATAGACAGAAAAGAGAGAGGGGAGAGAGAGAGAGAGAGAGAGAGAGAGAGAGAGAGAGAGAGAGAGAGAGAGAGAGAGAGAGAGAGAGAGAGAGAGATCCCAAACACATATACACATGTTTTTAACCACTTCTAAGAACTGAGTAATCTGTTTCCTGTTTCCTCATTTCAACCAGCTAATTCCATTTAAAGTTAAATAATCTAGAAAAGGCATGAGCTCAAAATCTCACAGCATCCAGTCCAAAGTCCTTAATCGTAATGTTATTGTTTACATGAAACATCAATTAAGTGATCATTAAGTTATCTTCCACAGTAAAATAACTATCATATATATATATATATACATATATATATATATATATATATATATATATATATATACATATATATATATATACATATATATATATATATATATATATATATACATATATATATATATATATATATATATATATATATATATATATATATATATATATATATATATATATATATATATGTGTGTGTGTGTCTGTGTATGTACATGTGTAAATAAAAGCAAAAATGAAATAAAAGTAAATAAACATAAAAAAGTCCTTTCAAAATAGTATCAGAAACATTGGATTAAGCAACTTGACAAGGAATGAAGTTCAGACTCTTCTCTGCTATCTATTCATATCTAATAAGCAATATATTTCTCTATAGAATGTAACTGTTTATGAGTTATTTAACTTGAAAGAGAAATTAATTATTTAGAAAAATGTCTCAATATATACATTTATCATGAGAAAATTTTCAGGAAATAACTACAAATGTTGAGGTAGGTCAGTGTAACTTACGAATACATGTACAGAGTATTCCTCTCAAAGCTCAAATATACATGCATCAAAATCCACAAACATACATTTGTATACACATACATGGACCATATATTTACACTTTTAGAAAGTATTTCTTGGTAAATAAAAAAGAAAGTCAAACCTTGGTGATCTATAATTAAACAGTTAGACATTATTAATTTGAATCCAAATTTCTTCAGATGTAAACAATCATATTTCTTATTTTCTGAACAATATTGTCCATAAGCATCACTTCCTTATTAGTTTTTTTTCAACTAATCTAATTACCTTATGTCCATCAAATAAGAAATTGTAATTTGAAAAGTATAGAAGAAAAGCAAAAAAAAAAAGTTGAGACAAAAAGATCTGACTAAAAATTGGGTTTGCAACAAATAGCAAACAATAGGGAACTCTCCAATGCTGGAGACAAGAAAAATGAATAAAATAAACTTTCTGATTGTACAATTTACTGACTATATTCACTGGAATGTAAAATTGAAACCTTTAATTGGTTTTGCAAATCTCATTTAATGACATTGTAACAAACCAGTGATGCCACCAAAATTAATTTGTCAAAATCATTTTTCTATTTCACAGTAAATTCACTAAATGTTCTTCATATTAATTTTTTATATCTATGTTAAACCAATTTTTCCATTTCAGAAGATTGCCCACTTTTAATTTTCCTGTTCTGTGTCAATATATATTTCTATCATGTTCCATACACACTCTCTCTCTTTATATATATATATATAGAAGTATAAGTATGTACACGTACACACACTAACACACACACACACACACACATATATATATATATATATATATATATGAGAGAGAGGAAGGGAAGAAAATATAAAAATATTAATGACAATTATTTTATCTATAAGAAATGAACATATTTTTCATTAACCATCTGATATATAGACAGGCTTATATGCAAAATTCAATATCACATAATACTAATCTAGTTTTTTTTTACCAAGACTGTTTTTATCATTTTTGGATAAGCACCTGGTGTAGAGCAGAGGTATTCCCACAAAGCCCATTTTCACAGGGTGCTCCATAATTCTGACCTTGTGCTATATGTAGAGGTCAGCAGGAAAAGTACCCAGCCAGTCAATATAAGTATTCTACTGTATATTGATAGTCCAGTCAGGGAAATCGGGCGTTAGTCCCCATCAAATCACACCCTTTTGGACATCTCACACTTATCTCAGTGTCCCTTACACTTTTCAATATAGTCAGCAAAAGTCCTCTTCCAGGATCACCATCAGATGCCTTGTTTGTCTATAGTCTGATATCTTTCTTTTCAATGGTAATTTTGGTTTTGGGAAAACCCAAAAGTTCAAGAAGCCTAATTTGGTATGTAGGTGGTTGACAGACCTGGCTGATGCAACGTTTTGCTTAAAAATGCTGCACAAAACCTGAACATTGGTTATGCACAGACATTGTGGATATGATTGTTACATAGTATAAAAGATCATTCAATGGTTTCTAGTAATCGCTGACCGAGAAACTCCATGAGAGAGTATCTGTTCATAAATGCTGGTAAGGTCTCCTTTTGGTTGATTGCCAAACTACATCAAGGCTGCAGAACTGGTTCTTGAGATATTCAAGATGGCAGGATAAAGATCACACATATATATATATGATCTATTAGGAGTGAAACGAACTCAGGAGTAAAAGTACATGAATATATATTATTTCAACTAATTAACAAATTAAATATACATGAGTATGCTATACATGTCTTACGAAGGGTTCTCATATAATCTTTTAAACTTTGCATATTAACGTTGAAAAAATATTTTCTTTAAGAAATTTCATAAATTTCATTCAGTTCCAAATCTTAACATGTTATGTTAAACAGGTCAGTCATTTTCAGATTGCTGTTAATGTACAGTGTTCGGAGTCTCATACAGAATTTGATTTTATTATTATTTTTCAAGTTGTATCCTAATTTTATATGCTAAATTTTGTAGTAGGTATCATCAGCTATTTTATCATGGACCTGTTTTGGGAATGCACTTTATAGATCTATATCTAACCAACTCAATACAAGCTTAATTTTCATTTCCTTATGTTTTGCTTTTTAATCTAAATTCGTAAAACCAGCAAATACCTCAATTAAACATTTCAAACTTTCTGTTGTCAAACTTTAGTCAACATCAAAGTTGACTATTATTTCCCAACTATAACAAGAACAATCCTCACCAAATTAAAGGGGGATAAGCTCTTCACTCTTTGTCTATTGCATCATGTTAAACTAAGCCTATATATGAAATTGAAATTTCGCTACACTGATTTGAAACCTTGACCAAGTGATTAGTAGGCGGCTCTCTAACTAAAACTGAACAGATCTTATATATTTACGAGTCAATTTACTCTCATGTGCCAAATAAATGCCCCTCCCCACCCCGTATTCATTTTTTTCCAACCCCCACCTTTCACATGTTCTTTTTTATTTTTTTGATGTATAATCGAGATACACCTTTTTTTCAAAATATTAAAAAACATCTTTTTCCTTGGGTCTTGATTTTCTCAGATCAGGTTTTTTCCGACCCTACCTGTTTGAAACCTTCCCTCATTACTTCAATTTTTTTTTTTCAATTATTTTTCCAACACTTATTTTGCACCTGAAGGTATCATATATACGTGATACAAATGTTACAGAAATCATTTTCAGTTGGATCAGAAGTAGGAGTGGAGTTTGACCCTACAACAGCCAGGCTTGTTTATCATTCACTTTGATCACAGGCCTCACCAAGAAGAGCAAAGCAGCACTTTCACTTTTTAAAAAAAATGCATTCAGTGTAAAAACAAATATTAAATTCTATAATTATCTGTTCATAGACTTTGGTTGATATTGAAAAAGGTAAAAGAGAAAACTATTTTCTCCAGCTTTTATCACATCCTCAAATCTCTTTTGTTTTGGATTGAAAACAATGATAAGCATTGATTCTTCATCCAGTTAAGAGAAAGATATAC
>OY735205.1:45090761-45103261 GCA_963457665.1 Thysanoteuthis rhombus | reverse complement strand
CAGTCCATAACTTTTTTCTCTGATACCTTTTTGTTTCTTTCTAACTTTTCCCTTCTATTTCTTTCTACATTCCTTTTTCTTTTCTTCCTTCTCATTTCTTTCCCTTCTCTCTTCGTATTCACAATCGCCTTCTCTGCCTTTCTGTCTCCTAAGCTTTATTCATTCAACCTCCTTCTATTTTTCTACTCCACGATAGAATAAACACAAGAATCCGATGGTCATAAGAGAAAGTGAAAATACTCTAGAACGACCAAACACTCATCTTTTCAAGCTAACAAACCCTTTTGTAGATTTTCAGCCATTCTTTGATTCAAAGATGGGAAAACAAACCAATTTAACGATTCTAAAATAAAATGAAAATAAAAGTTCTCTCTACTGCACTTGAAATTAGGGAAAAACTATTCTATAAAGAAAAAAAAATGTTGAAATTAGAAAATACAACTGATTTGAAATGATAAACACAAAAGAGGAGAAGTGAAAAACAAATATGATAATGGGGAAAAAATGAACATTAAAAGATAAAAACCATATTATGATTCGCAATAACATTATAAAAATGATGATCTTTAATTTGAATGATATAGCTAATAGAAGAGTTGCGAATAGAAACATTAATAATGATGAAAAACCCATAATTTATTCAAGTTGCTTGAGGAAACCAATTGTTGAAAGAGGAAATTGTCATACAATGGGGATCAAGTGACAGTTAATCTCCTCAATACTTCGTCTTCATCTTTTCCTTGATTCCAATTTTTTCTTCTCTTTCTATTCTGATACTAGTAACAAGAAGCTTGGCTGTGCTATGGTCAACCTCCCTTACTTCATTAAAATCTAAAAAGTAGACAGAACAGGCGTGTTCCATTTCAACTCTTTAATTAGTAGTTCATGAAAATGGGATGTACAAACTAAAGTAAAAAGAGTAAACCTGAGTTACGCTTTAGAAGGGGAAGTGAATTCGTCATCAGTTTTTGCGTACGTCACTGTTATTCTTGTACGACATCACCGGACTTTGGTCATCCGTCATTGTGGTTACATACGAAAATAAAGTCGAAATTCGACAGTGGGTGTTTGACAATACAATTTGGAAAAATGACTAACAACAACAAAAACAAAGAGAAAGAAAAAGAAACGAGGAAAGGCAAACGAAAGTCAAAGGAAAAAAGTAAAAAGGAGAAAAGAAGAGAAAACGAGAGGCTGAAGAGACGAGGAGAGGAAAGAGTGATAAACTAATGAAAAGAAAAAAGAGAGAGAAAAGGGAAGAGAAGAATAAGAAATATATAACAAAGAAGAGAATACCACAACAATATAAAAATAATTTGTTACGTTATTCTGAACAAGCTTACATTCATTTTGATTTGTAGTGCGTTTTTTTGTTGTTGCTGTTCTACTATAAGGACTGAGTGGGAGTAAAAGAAGAAGATGAAAACAAATGTACGGAATAGCAGTAGAGGCACAAATTTAGAAGGAAATGTGATTGAGAAAGAAAAAGGGAAGAGGTTCATTTCTTTTCCATTTATTAATTCTGGAGTTAAATGAATAGGTCCATCAGCACCCCACTACACTAAATGAATGAAAGTATATATATATATATATATATATATACACACACACACTCACACACACATATATATATACATACATACACGTATATATATATATATATATATATACATACACACACGCATATATATACATATATACATATATATACACACACACACATATATATACATATATACATACATACACGTATATATATATATATATATATATATATATATATATTTAGAGAGAGAGAGGGGGGGAGGGGGCTTGGACATGTGAAAATGATGTAAAAAATAAAAAGACTGAAATATTTTAACTACTGATTGCGGACAGTAGGTACAGAGAAAACAATGGAACTACTGTAAATTGTTCATGTCCACAACTCATCGTATTTGTCCAACTTGAAACCAGTTTCATGAAAGAGTACTAACTTTTGTTTTCATTCAATTAGCAGAGTTACTTATTTATGGATTCAAACATGAAATAATTAACGGGCATGAAATAATTAACGGTTACTAACTCAAAAGAAAATGTTAAATCAACCTCGAAAAAGCCCCCCCCCCCCAAAAAAAAACCTCCAACAAAAATCGCCCAAACGTACTAATAAACATGGTTAGCAATTTCTATCTTATCTGGAGATTTGTGGGCCCAGAGGCTTGACCCCGGCTACATCCTTTCCAACATTTCGTGCACAGGTTCACAATCTGGGGTTGCAGACCCCTGAGGACCCACAAAAGTATCACCGGGGGCCATGATCTTGTTGACCTTTCAAAAGCCAGTGAAATTATAAAAGGCAGTAACCTGGCAAGAAATTCCAGGTTAGGGCTCTAGGAGGTGTACCCTCCAACATTTAGTGAGATTTGTTATTGTATAATGACGAAAGAAATGCTGTAGGTGAACTACTATTCAAGTTTCGGGGGTTCTGAATGCGATTTAATCTACATCCCCAGCCAATAAGATATCAAATTATCTATCTATCAAATACTTACGCATTTTTAAAAAAAGTTGATAATTTCTCAATTAACGGTTAATTATAATTTCCTATGGGAGATGGCCATCAAAGGTCTCTCATGAAATAAAATTGATATACTTCCAGTGTTGCCAATTTAGCAATTTTAGTGCTGAATTTAGTGCGCTTCTTCTTCAGGCAGCGCCAAAATCCAACATTTTCAGTGCTATTTCTAGCACATTTGAGTACAATTCTTCAGCAATATTCTAGCCATATGTAGCTATTAGAATAGCTAAATTAGCTGACAATGTTTATTAGCACGTTGTGGCAGCACTAATACTTCCCGTTAATTATTTAATGTTTGATTCCATAAGTAAGCAACTTTGCTATTTAAATAAATAAGCAACTATCATAGTAACATCTGTTAATCTTTGCTTTGAAGTGGGCCCCAAAAGTCATACAGTCTCTAAAAAGTACAAATATATGTTAATCTTTGCTTTGAAGTGGTCCCATAAGTCATACAGTAACTAAAAAGTACAAATATATGTTATTCTTCACTTTGAAGTGGTCCCAAAAGTCATACAAAATCTCTAAAAAGTATAGTTTTTAATCAAATGGGATAATTATGTATTAATCAGTATTTACCGCCAAGAAATCGTAAATAAATAAAAGGTTTCAGTTTCATCTTTGCATCAAATACGTTGTTTGATTAAATCTTATGATTAAAAGTTATACTTTTTTATACCCTACATATGACGCAAAAATAAAGATAAAACTTTTTATTCATTCATTCAAGAAAAAATAAAGATGTTTAGTTTCACTTACGCAACGAGTGAAACTGGATCATAATGAAATGGTGTGTTAAAAAGTTCAACGAAAGATAAACCAATTTCAGATTCTAAAATAAAATTATTCACACTTGATTTGAAGATTGAAAACAAACAAAAACGATTTATTTATCCATCCTTTCAATATTCGAGATGTTTAGCAATTAAAACAACAAAAGAATTCCGTCATATTTTGTTGATAGAAGGCAATGGTATGAAAATGAAGAAAGATCAACTGCTTTTGAGCACTTTTTTATGGGGTGGAAAAAGTGTCCATTAAATCAATAAATTGATAGAATAAATTATTAGAAGCCTAAAAAAGAGGAAAAAGAAAAGAGTTGTCTACCAAGTTTCCAAGTGGAGAGGTTATCAAACGTTTGAAAGTTGATCGTCAACTCAATTCATTTACTTTATTTAGTCAAAATCATACAAAGGCTTCAAAAAGTATAATTTTTTTATTAAAAGGTATAATCAAACAACATATTCATGAGATAATGATGCAAAAATGAAATTAAAACCTCTTAAAAAATTTACCTAAATTTTCAAAAAATATTCCACGATATCATACGGCGCCGAAATCGGCTTAATACGTAATTATGCCTTTTTATTGATAAATATACCCTTTAAAGACTTTGACTTTTGGGCCCACTTCAAAGCAAAGGTAAACAGATATTACTTATTTCAGTTGTAACTTGAAATTATTCCCAAAGATTACTTTTTTCATTCAAAAGTTATTACTTAAATCAAATTTTAGTACAAATTCAGTCATAATATTCGGACTACAGTGCTGATATTCCGGACTGATGCTTTTTGACCGAACGCTATCGTAACTTGCAAAGGTTAGTACAACAATGTTGTCTTTTTAACTGATGCCTTTTGGAATGGAATGGGCATGGGATTTTTTATCAACCAGTAAACCCGTGGTTGTCACAAAGATAGTCAGTCGCAGTAGCAGTTCAATATATTCCGAGTAATCTTTTTTCTTTCTTTGTTCTTTATTTGAAAAACGGAAACAAAATAAAACTGCGGGATATGTTGAAGAAAATAGTTCTACGAAAAATTATCGAAATCGCAAATATAGAAGAGAAATAGAGCAAGACAGAATTTAGATTAAGAAAGCTATAATAGGGGAGGAGAAAATGAAGTAAAAAAAAGCTACATAGCAGAAGGAAAAATGTAATTGTCAGTAGGCGTAAATCAAACCGACGAAAAAAAGAAAGATAGGATTTAGGTAATGAAAGCTATATAGCCGGAGAAGAAAAGCTTTAAAGCAAAAAGGAAAACATATTGATTTCCGGATATATATATATATATATATATATATATATATATATATATATATATATATATATATATATATATATATATATATATATATATGATTCACAGTGTATAAAGAATGGGTCACATGATCTTTGGGCACCGTACATGAATGTGCAAAATGCAGGGATCATTAGAAGAAGTCATAAAGAACTCTGGGACTTGGGCATCCAAGCCAGATCGTAGACGTGACTGCGCATGCACTACTAAGTCAATGTGAAAGAAAATATAAGGAACATGAAGGTCTGGGTAGTTCCAATAATAGTAGGTGCACTGGAAACTGTTTGAAGTCAAGAGAGGAGTTTCAAGATTTGGAGTTGAAGTAAGAGGAACGGTTGAGGTTGATAATAATAACAACAACAATAATTTAAAAAAAAGGAAATTTGTTTTTAAAGAGTTTAATCAATTTTTTTTTTTTTTTTACTATCGATTGGAAAGCGATGTGACAGTCACATGGGATACAAAACAGATTTGCTCGAAAGTTTCCGTTAATCTTCAACAAATTGTTTAGATTTTTGCAATGACTTTTGTCTTCGTTTTGTCGCCCCAGGGACACGGGCACATTCTAACCATTTTCTTTTTATTCAGCTGTGTTGTGATAGAATTGCTTCTTCATTGTCAAAACAAGATGAACTATTGTCAAAGTAAAAGTTCTATTCAACTGAACTAAAAAAAGATGACGACTAAATCTATGCTATTTTCTTGTAGTTATAACCAAAATTAAAAAGCAAATACTTAATTATTACAATAAGTTTTAAAAGAGCGTTAAAAAGCGCGTGGTGAATACTATAAAAAGGCAAATCATATAGTTTCGACATTTTGATCTTGTCTTCACTTCAAAGGAAGCGATACACAGTTGAGGTGGCGTTTGGGGAGAATTGACCCCCTGGAGTCCACTGTTTTGAAAAGGATAGACTGAATTGGGTCATACGGCAGAAATTGTCTGGTCCAAACAGCGTAAAATTGAACTGGCGATTAATGAGAGAAAATAAAGTGGTCGCTCGACACGGATTACGCGGCTACAGACAGGTCAAGTAGCCGCCCGCAAGGTGTGAGAAAAACGAATCGAACGTGCCGCAAAGTTGTTGAGTTGGCATTTGTTTTGCTTTGGCTCATAACATAACATAAGTATTTGTTGGCTCAAAAAAGGAGTTGTCAATTTATTTATAATTACGGGAATACTTTGCATAGTGTGGTTTTGATTAGTGCACGTCGGTCAAGGTATTGCTATGTACAATTTAATGTAACTAAGTATGAACAGAAAGAAAAACCCAGTAAATTATGATAAGACATTAAACATCGTGGTTTTGAACAGTAAAGAGAATTTTGGAACGAATTAACCACACTAATCATGTTATATCTGTACTCTTTTAATCTTTAGTTTCAGCTCCTAAGCTGTGTGTGCGAGCGTATGTAACAGTCTGGTATGAAAACTTCGAATAAGCTATTTCGAATCTCTTACTTGTAAATATCTAATTCAGAATCTCTCAAACCACGTGAAACTAGTTTCAGTTTCCATATTATAAAAGAAAAGCGGGTAATTGTAAGTAACTTTTGTTGAAATTACAGAAAGAAAAGTTTTTCAAATCCAAACCGATATTCAATACGTGAAGTGGACGTTTCACCTCTAGCCCAGAATCCTTTTCTCAATCAATCAAGTCATATTCTCATGTACAGATTCTTTTAGTCGGAGAATATTGAGGATTTTACAAGTACCGGCTTTAGTTATCACTCAAGCACTCAGCATAGATGGTACCAAAAAACAAAACAACAACAACAAAAAACAAATAGCCAGTAGTTCAACGCTCTTACTACTGAGCTATACCAGTAAGCTGTATCTACTTGAAAAAGTAAGTACTGTATCATGAAAAAACAAAATAAAACCAAACAATACATCCACCTTAGAATGAAGCATGTGGAGTAGTCAGGTTTTTTTTTGGTTTTTTTTTCGCTTTGGGTGAAGAAGGCACTGTAGCCAAGTTGGAGAAAATTTTACGCGCTAAATCGACCTCGAAAAAACGTGCTAAAAAAAACTCTTGGCCATTTAATTGCCAATTTCAACAGTTGAAAATGACTAGATTCACCTGAAATAGCAAGGAAATAGCTAAAAATAGCCAAAGACCGCTGAAATATAGGGCTAACTGTCGAATTTTTTCGCGCGGTCGAAAACAACAAACGCGCTGAGTTTAGCACGAAAAGTACAAAATTGGCAACATAGGGTGAGGGTGACATAAAAATGCGGGGACGACGAAGTTATTTTCCTCGTGGTAAATGTTTGGTTTGTGGGCCGATGGAGTGGGGCAAACTAACAACCCAAGTAGATTGTAAACACACAACTGTGTTTACCAAGAAGAAAAAGATGCTGACATCAGAAGGAAGTAAGAGGCAAAGATTTACTTTCTTTTTTTCTTTCCTTCCTTCGTCGTCTTGTTTTTCTTCTTCAAGTAAATCTTACACCGCATGCGTACGTAAATGTTTTTTGTTTTTTTATTTTTTATTTTGAAAAAATCCTCATCAGCACAATTATTTCCAAGTTTTAAAAACAAATTTTCTCAACGAAGGAAGATGAGACGTTGATAGTAGGTTTTAAAATAACTTCATTCATCATTTACAGAGGCGTAGCTGAGGGGTGCTATTGGAAAATTCTCCTGCAGCCCTTCAATAGCTCAA
Source organism: Thysanoteuthis rhombus (assembly GCA_963457665.1). Lineage (NCBI taxonomy): Eukaryota > Metazoa > Mollusca > Cephalopoda > Oegopsida > Thysanoteuthidae > Thysanoteuthis > Thysanoteuthis major. The sequence continues at coordinate 45,095,950 of OY735205.1, read as the reverse complement.
TGAATTGAAGACTTTCTACTGCATTTCCCTTGCCGAATCTCACTAAATGTTGGGGGGTCCTTCAAGGATCCAAGGCCCCATCCAGGGGGCCCAAATTTCTGGCTACATACTTGGATTTATACTCAAAGCTTTGAAATTATCACATCACTCTTATTTGGTAAAGAAGAAAACAAACAAGAAAGCAAACCAGTCATTTAATTTGATTTAAAAGAACAAGAACCATTAGTTCAATGTTGCGTCAACCATCCTAACGTCCACATTTCAAAGGGATTCTAAACAAAGTAATAGTAGTTGTGGTGGTAGTAGCAGGGGGAAGAGAAAGATGAGGATGGTTCATCGAATGGTTGAACTAAATTCCATATCCAGGTACAATCCATCATGATTGGGCTGAGAAATTATATATTTAACATATTAGAGACCGACAGACACATCAACCGACCAACCGACTGAAAAGTGTCTTTTAGAGCTTTTTCATTTTGCTGCCTTTTTTTGGTCGTGCAATTTGAAAAAAAAAAAGAAAGAAATAGAATCTCCAAATAAGTTAATGTATTTAAAAAAATAATTTTCCTGAGGGGTGAGTATAGATTTAAAAAAGGATGTATACTGATAACGAGAGGAAAATGTCATGAATAATTTTCGCTTACAAATGACCCCCAAACCTCGGGCAGCAGCAGTTCGGAATTTGTGATACACTTGCATAACTCGACTAGGGATTCACACATCGTAATAGGAAAAAAAAAAAGTAGAAAAGGTGACACTCATTACACAAACATAACTAGCCAAACACTTTTTTTTTTTAAATAGAAAAGAAAGGATGTCTTCCTCCCACATCACGAGGAAGAGCTTAGTACACTAACACTTGTAAATTCCTCGATCGATACCCACCCGGTGCACGCGTGCGCGTACACACGCACATGCACACACACACAAACACTTGATGCAGCCCCAAAGTAAAAATACAATCCATGAATCAGCAGAAAAAAAAGCAACTCTATAAGAGACGCAATGTCACTAAAAAAGACATTGTAGTGGTTAACGAGTAATTAAAGAGTAAAAATTAAAGTAAATAAGATTCAGAATATTAATAACCTTTCAAATAAAACAGCTTAAAGTACCAACCAAGGAATAAGTTGAATTGGAAACCTCTTCGAAATCTGAATTCACCAAAAGTCTGCCTGTCTGTATGTAGCAGCCTACCGCAAAAACCATACAACATAACCCCATGACATTATTAGTCTGTACCAACGTGACCCTGAGAAAAGTCTTCAACAAATTAGTTTTTGAAAATCCCCCAGGATATGGGGGGGTGTACGTGTGCGCGTGTGTATGTATGTGTGGTGTTTACAATGTAAATTCATGCTAAAAAAGACACCCCCTTTTTCAGCTAAACGATCTGTTAGCTGCTGAAAACAATCGTATTCGTATGGTTCACAGAGGACATAGAGCAAGAGGGAGAATGACCGTTTATCAAACAAACTGGCTGAGAGTAAAAGGAAGAACGTTTATTTTAAGCGGTGTTTCTGTACATTTAAAATTTGTCCATGACTGTAAAGAAGCTCTAAAACGTATCACTTAGAAAAAAAAAAAAATTAAATTCAACACCATCTGATTTTCATCTGTCTGTCTATCTTCTTACTCCTTTTTTTTTCATAGTAATTCAACCACCGATTCGGGTGGGGATTTTGTCAGGTAAAATAAAAACAGACTTCAATTCTGTATGAGAGAGGCATGCAGAGTTTAGGTGGAGAGGGGTGGGGAAAGAGATGGGTAGATAAAAATCATGTTTAAGCTACAGGTGTTTTTCTGTACTCAAAACGCCTATCACACACACACACACATTAAAATTTTGAATTGAATCTGTGTGTGTGTGTGTGTGTGTGTGTGTTTGTGAGTGCAATAACTTTATTTCCTTCTAAGATGAAATATAAATAGACTTCTATTCAAACAATTATAAAATCATGAATTTCAATTAATCATATCATACATTATTAAATAAGTACCATTCCCCCGTTACAGACATTTTCTACTTAGAATACATGTATTTACCTCAGTAGCGTACATATGTATTTGTTCCTTTCCATCCAGGCACATGTCACTTACATAGACATGGATTCTCGTACGTTTTAATTTTTTTTTCTCTTCTGCACATCTATTATGCAATCTGTATTATTTCAAAACTTTATTACACTCACAGATTGCATGTTTGTTTGTTTTCTTCTTTTTTGAAAACAAACTCTGTTAAGTGTACGTACAATGGTTTAAATGTAAAAAGGCACGGTTCTAAGGTGAGGTACCCCCCCACACACATACACACACCCCGCCGCTCGGACCAAGCCGAATTGGCATTAAAAAAAAATACCAACATAAATTGATTTTTATTTCATAAATAGATAAAAAAAAAAACAAAATCAATTCCAAGTAACCATAAATTAACTTTAAAAGCAAAAATAAATTATCATGTCCATTATCTTGATAAGACTGATGGAGTAAAACAAAATTGCCCCAACCCTGCTTAGAGTCCTGGATCCGCCCCCACTGTTTAAAAATTCAGAATTAAATCATTCCACGACTTGGTAGATTGAAGGGCTTTACTTTGGGTCGTCCATGGGATTCCTCTGGGTAATGGGAGTAATGGCGATACCCACATATTTCTCAGCAAATATGTGATGGGTTGTAATGAGTTTCATTTTCCAAGCAGCAAGCCATAATAATCCATGTCCTGGCTATCAGTACAATACAAACTCAAAACTATTCCCTGTATCTCTTCAGCAGGTAAAAAATATGTATACACACACTTCATTTACAGCAGATATAGTTCTTACCTGAAAGTTAATAGACACAGATACGACAAAACGTCACCGAAACTGTCAACATAGGTTTCTTTCAGTTTCCAAGTTAGTCCAAGTGGCTGCCTATACATGAATTATGCATACAAGCAGCAACAATGGAGTTAGAGGGCTGAAATTTCATGTCTACAATTTTTTTGCCCCCTCCTCTGTATGGTTTTAGTGTGTGTGCGTGTGTGTGAGAGAGGGGGTCAATTTGCAATGTAAGTTTATGCAAAAATGATCCTCCATTTGTGCCTGAGCCTGTTTTTGAAAATTCAGACTTTGATGATCATGTGCAAGAAGTAACTTATTCATTGATCACTCCTTTTTCCAATTGTTTAATTGATCACCTCCCCCCCACAGCATGCTGCCAAAAGACGTTGGTCACATGACGGTTTCTATTGCATGACGAACTCTACCCGTTATTCGAGCATTCTTTTGCTTATTATGAATGTTTTTAATAAAACTTTTTTCAATAATCAGTTATTATCAACAAAGTTTGTATACATTCTTTTTTGACGGAGGGGACTATCTATCTATCTATCTATCTATATATATATATATATATATATTGATATACATGTATGCATGTTAGTGAATACCATGTATTTCAGATGAATAGATAAGTGCTTTTGTGTTCTGACAGACCTTTCGGAAAAAACAAACAAAAAGGTCTCATTCATTTTGAAAACACAAAATATGACACTTGCTGTCTTAAAAAGATATTGCCCAGACAGAACAAATTAATTAATATCCAAATATGAATCAAAATTCACTCAAAAGAATAGGACTTGCTTCTAAAATATTTCTGTTTTAGCAATAATGATAGATTTCAATTAAGTTGGTGCTTTATTATGTATAACTTGAACAAATAAATGAATATCAATATTTGGTTACATATTTTAGCTGATGTCTTGTACATAAAACATTACAAATTATCAATTATATGGATGATAATTTCTTGCTTCAAGCGAACTAAGAATTGGGAGTGGAAATGAAGATTTGAAATTAAGAAATAAAGGAAGGAGAGAAGGAGACAAAAAAAAGGATTGTTTCATACATCAGAATTGACTTTTTGACACTCACTTTTTAAACTGTATGTGAAAGAGATCTTCATTAATCATCGGAGAAGGAATATAACCGCAATTAGTCAGACTTTGTTTATTTAATGTTTTTAAAATAATTAATCGATACATGTTTATACTTGATTTTATGATCTCAGAAAGAAAGTGATGTCAAAATATTTCAAGAAGTTGGGCAAATATTAAATTTATCGCAATTGGCCTGCAAGAGAAAATTATTAAAGAAAAAAAATGAAAAAAGAAGGAAAAGAGAAAAAAAACATTTAAAAAATAAGTAAAAATCTTCAAAAAAAAGGTTTTGGCCAAGTTGTTCAAAATAGTTTGTTGGCATATTAAGCAAGGTTGAATGACATTTGAATATTATCGATTGAATATTAGATGAACGATAAGTTACCAACCAGCATGAAAAATTGGAGTGAAATTTTATCATTGCGTAATTTTTAACAGTCATCAGAGAAATCTAAATGATAAAATAATAAAAATGAGAGGAAAATGTTTATTGTTCGATTCTTAATTGAACAGTTTAAAACTGTCGACAGAAGAAGGAAGAAATCTTTTTTCCACAAAATGTAAAAGAAATCAAGTTGAAAACAATGAAATCTGGGAGAAATTTATGTTAAAATACAAAAATGAAAAAATTAAGAATTGTTATTTCAATAAAACTTCCAAAAACATTAGAAAATGGAAAAATATTTTTAAACAATCTAAAATGAGGAAAAGTTTTGGTCAGAGTTTTCACATATTGTGTATGGTTAGCATAACAAGATAAATTATGAATCACTGCCACCCTCGTATGTTTATTTTACATTGTTAATTACAGATTGGGGTACGTAAGATTAAGTCACCTTGAACATATAACCATTAGGGTTAGAACCATGAATTCCTGATTTTAAAAAAAAAGTTACGTGACCAACATCTTCAGGTCAGGTTTGGGACGATGAACTGAAATTTTTTCAAAAAGGGTTGATCAAAGAATAAGTGAAAAAAAAAAAACAAAAAAAAACAAACAAACAAACTAACACAAAACCCCCAGTTTTCCCCACTCATTAATGGGAGTATCTTTGCAAAATTAGAAAGTTTCTTATGAACAGTGAAGGCTGGGCCGAGTACGGATACATAGATACATATAAATGTCAGAACACATGAATAAACAAAACCAAGCAACAATGCTTAAACCGATCTTTTGTAGGTAGCACTGATTAATCACTAGTTGATGATTTTAATTAGTATTTCAAACTTCTGTGTTTGGTCATAATATTTTGGCTGGTGTAATTCATGG
>OY735205.1:44788261-45085761 GCA_963457665.1 Thysanoteuthis rhombus | reverse complement strand
TTATAAAGACCAAAAACAAGAAATATGTTAAGAGGATTGTGTCTGCAAAATTTCAAGTTTCCACTATGAATAGTTAATTCTGAGCAGTCTTGATACTAATGTCAGAAGAGATAGATAACCTAAACCCAGCAACAGTGGTTAAACCGGTCTATTATAGTGGGTAGTGGTGATTAATTATTGCTTTTCAAAAATTCTTTGCTCTCTTGATTCTTTAGTCTGGTGTAAAGTCTTGTTACAATTTTTTTTTCTGCTCATAATCCATTCTGTGGGTTATATTTTGTTGACTCAATAAAATTTTAATGATTATTTCATGGTAAAGGATCTATATCAGTAGATATCCATGGGTTTTCTTGTCTTTCTTACTTTTGGGGGTTTCAATTCCACTAGTATAAGCCAGATGGAGTGGTATTTTTATTTCATTTTTTCTCATGTGCAAGCTTTGTTTAGTTGTTAGGTTACAGAGTTACTCTGCAAATAGCACTGAATTAGAAGAAGGCAAGATAATATAGGGGTCAAAATGTTAAAAAAAAAAGAAGAGTATTAACAACTCAAAGTTCCAGACGAAAATGTATTGCATTTATTTCCTCAAAATTTGTAAAATATCCCTAAATATTAGGAGACACACCCAAAAGTTTTCTTTTGAAGTCCAATTTTTGGTAATTCTAGATGTAATTCATAGCCATGTTTTTTTTCCAAGTGAAAGACTTATTTTATGCACTTACAAATCTATCATAATATCAATGGGAAAAATACATTTTATACTCAAGGATATTTATATACCTGCACAGTTTTGTCTTAATCTCACTGGATTTTTTCAAAGATTTTTTTTAAAATAGAGCTACAAACATTGTCTGAAATTTATTTACTGCATCATTTCTGTACCTTGTTCCTGGGCATTTGATTTCCAATCATGATTGCTGGAAGATTAAGTTCATACTGAGTGGCACCTTTCCATTGCACTTTACTTAGGCTTAATGAGTGTCCCATGTGTAGGCAATCCGTACAAATATGACTTTGTGTTTATGCTATCAGAGTTAACGAGCCCATGTGTCACATTCCTAATAACATAGAGATATGACAAATACTTGTGTTTGATTGATTTATGCTTGATTAATCAAAAGCACACACTAAAATGGCTTCACTGGCAACTTAAAAGGCTTGAAGTAAATGAAAAAAAAATCCAAAACATTATAAGTTTTTAAGGACGAAATAGTGAAGGTTGGATCTCTTGGTTTACAAATAATCTATACTTAATTAGTCCTTTAACCGAGTCTCTGGCTCTTCCACAACAAGTTATATATATATATATATATATATATATATATATATATATGTGTGTGTGTGTGTGTGTGTGTGTGTGTGTGCATGCGTGTGAATAATGGGGGATGAGACAAACTCAGGAGTAAAATTTGTAATAAAGGATTTTTTACAGTGGAAATTTGATGAATAAAAATGTGTTGAGAAAGTTTTTTGTATCATTCATTTTTGACTAGTGCATATTTCATTGTATTTCAGTTACTTTTTATAGCAATTCATAGATCATCATTCTACAATTGTTAGTAAGCAGTGTGGATTGGAAATTTAAAAAAAACAAGCCTCCAATAAGATTTGAGCCCACAGCCATTTTCCCAGAAAAGTCTGCCTGTCTAGGGCAGCTGCTTCACTGTCACATCTATTCATCTTATTTTTATTTTTTTTATCACACCTTACAGACCATCAATCTTTGATCAGTACAGATTGAAAAATAAAAAATTAACCTCTTGAAAGATTCTCACTAGTATTTTTTAACCCAGGGGATCTGCTAGTCCAGAGCAGTTGCCTTACTTATTAAGCCATGAAGACCATAAGTCACAGGAGCTCAATTTCAACCATGTAGCTTCCATCAGATGACAGAAATACTACTTAAAAATAAATAAGAGTCATTACTTTATCTGTAAATTCCAATAAGTTTTTTAAAGTCTAATGAATGTTAAGAATGAAGGCAAAAATTGTCTTGTCTGATGAAGGAGTTCTGTGAGAGGAAAAGAGGCAACGGGATAACTGATTGCCCAAAATCTTAAACCAAGCCCATTCACATTGTAGTTACGGAGTACAAATTAATATTCATACAATTTTGTAAACCTTAGAGTTACGAATCAGGGTTGCTAGATGCCTCTAGAGTAGCTTGATTTCCAAATTTGACGTTATTCTGATGCATATTTGGTGAATCTCCATGATGAAGCTCGGATCATTTTCCCTTTGGGCAACGTTGCTGCAAGTAACAGAGCTTAGTATTTGGATGTACGCGTGATAATACACAAGTTAGCAAACTAGCTTGACAAGCCATTGCGATCGAGTCTGTGGCCTTGTGCCAGAGTTGGCTTAGTTCAATAAAGAACTCGGTAAAAGTTCAATTGAAAATGGTCAGGCAGCATTCAATCTGAGCTTGAAGGCATGAACAACAACTAGATTTAGATTTCAGTTGTACGAATCAGGCTGAGCAGTTAATAGTTCCTGATATTTGTCTAGTCTGGCACAAGGCCACAGTAGTGGAGATACCAGTAAGGATCAAACTCATCAAAAATGGCTTCAGAGATTGGATTGCTAAACACAACATTACAGCAGATATCTTCAAGTAAGCAAGCAGAGGCATAGGAGATTTAGAGTCCTGGGGGTCTTGACTCCTTGACCTTCCCCCATTTAGTGCAGCAGTTCCAAACCCGAGCCTTTCAAAAACCTGGGGTTTGTGAGCTTGTTAAAAGCCTGGGCAAGGGGCTTGGCTCCCTGAGGGGCCCCCTCCAACATTAAGTGAAGTAAGCTTGCCATTAGGAATTTATCAAGATGAGTTTAGTCTGGAACAGTCACAGTAGCAGGGCACCTAGTGAGAATTGAACTCAAAACATTACCAATGATCTGTGAGACTAGCTTACTAACCATCACTCAACACCGAGTGTACCCTAAGGTTCAGGTTGAGAGTATGTTTCTCCAATTCTTGATTTTGGTGTTTGAAATTTTAGTTTGAAATTCGTTCAAATCACATTTCCATCTGCAATGAATCAAAAGAGTTACTGCTTACATGAGTGACTGATGAAGATAGATGATTATTTGAACAGACAGGAAATATGGGGGTGGCTCAGCATATGGGTGCACCAGTGAATATATGAGGGAAACGAATCAATGCTTATATATAACTGTAAATGGCTTGTTTCCCCCCCCCCCTCTCTCTCTATACACACACACACACACACACACACACACACATATATATATATATATATATACACACACACACATACATACATATGTATACACTAACACTAAATATGCTCATCATGTACATGAATATACATAAATCTTTACATACGTTATGAGTGTGTGGATGGATATATATATATATATATATATATATATATATATATATATATGGATATATATTCATGTCACCTGGTGAATATAATCACACATGCAAATATATTCAAATGAACACATGTAAATCTAAATATACTTGTATGATTGATGATATATGAATGTGTATATATATATATATATATACATATATATATATATGTATATATATATATATATATATATATATATATATATATATATATATATGCACACTCTTGTGTTTACATCTAATGGTGTTAGTGTGCAAAGGGGTTGTTGTACAAACACATGTACATGTGTACGGATATTTTTTTGTAAGTGTCTATGCATATGAATGTTTTGTTTGTAAACACTATGCATATATATCTGTGTGTGTGTGTGTGTGTATGTCCATACATTATACATTTCATATATATATATATATATATATATATATATATATATATATGCAGCTATAGAAATATAGATGTGACTAATCTAGTAGTTAGATAGGTTTTTATAACTAATCATATTGGGTTAGATACATTGGGTATCAGCCTGTGGGTAAGTATGTAAACTCTGGACAAAATGTACCAGCTCATTTTACCTCTGTTATTCTCATCATTTTATACTTTTATGCTTATAAATATATGGACTGGGTGTGTTGTTTGATTCTCACTGGGTACCTCCCTAATGTGGCCTTGTGGCAGACTAAGCTCAATTCAAAAATGCTTATAAACAGGTCTGGTTAGTCACTCCATAGAAACCATCATACGTCCAATGTCTTTTGTCAGGGGTGATCAATTAAAAAATTGGGAAAACCGGTGATCAATGAATGAGTCATCTTTCTCACCTTTTGTTGGGCAGTGAACACTAAGAAAGGCTGAATTTAAGAAAAAACAAAAACAAGTGTAATGCTGCAGGACACAAGGGATTAATTTAGCATAAACTTACATTGCAAATCGAATCCACCAATAAAAACTGTTTAGGGGGGAGCTTTAAGAACAAAACATTTTTTTCTAGACATAATAAGGAATGAATGTTCAAATCTTTTGCCCTCGAGCTCCATTGGTGCGGCCCGTACACGTGATACCTGTCAACTTTCCCGATCTCAAACATCCCCCCCCCCCTGCATCCGATTTCTGGTTGATATCTCCCGATATTGCAAAATATCCAGTTTCTAGAGAGATATCATAAAATAAAGTGAATTCACTTAACCTGGCTGAGTGCCCTACAGAGATCAAGTCTACAACTAGATGTTACATTATCTTCGATTCTTGGAATCTAAACATCCAGAGGCAAACCCACCCAGTCATCAGTTGCAACCTGAGTAAAAAAACACTGAAAGAGGCAAAATCTGACACTACAAAGTTTCTTTACAAATAGGAACTTTATTTTTCTCATTTCCTAAAGCTTTGTTCAGAAAAAACATACTATTTCATGTCTATATACTTGGAGTATATTTTTACAGAAATTTCCCTGTTTTTGTTAATTTCTCCCTTTTGTTTCCTGTTAAAAAAAAAAATTGTCCCTATCTGGTAACTTTTGGGGTTGGCAAGTCAGCATATGTAGCCAGTGAGACCAGCTTGAAAATTGACAAAACCTTTGATAACAATTTTAGCTGACGGTATCTAATAAATTGGGCACTACTGCTTCAACTTTGAAACTAGAGCTGATTTTTTATTAGTTATATTTATACTCCGCAATTGTCAGTGGACAACTCAAACTTAAAAAATGACTGGTTCTGCAAGTAACGTTGGTTAAAATGACCTGTTTGAGTTGACAGCCCACCCTGTTCACTTTGATCGTTCCATTTGTGTACTAGTAAAATCTGGGCGAATTAAAAGTGAATAGCAGTGAAGTGAAAGAAATGCAATCATAAGAGCAACAAAAGAAGAGAGATATCTTGGGAGTGGAGTGAATTTAAAAGCAACAGAGAGTGCATTTTTGATAGGGGGTACCCTAAATTGTTGAGAATGAAATAAGAACAACATAACCATCAACAGTTGAGTTATTTGGGTGAAATGTGCCCTGCTAAATAAACTACTAGCGGCATTGTCAGCAGTTGCTAGTTGGATTGAGTGGGTGGCTAGGGTGAACGAGTGTATTTTGAAGAGTTTTTTTCTCCTTTTCTACGTAGAAGAGTGAAGAAAATAGTACACACACACACATGTATGTGTGTGTGTTTTCGTGAAAGAGAGAATAAGAGATGGACTTGTGTTGCGTTGGGAGTGCACAAAGATTAAAGAAGATGTAGTAATGAGAAAGAGAGTAACATGCATTCAACGAAGATAAAGAGGAAAATAAAGAGAATGAATTAAGGAAAGAACGAGATGTATAAAGAAAGAGGTTACGAAAGAGGATGAACCATAGAGAGAAAAAAAATTAGCTTTTTTGAAAAGAAAGCAATTAAAAAAAAAGAGAGGGGGGATAAAGAGAGATAAATAGAAAATGGTTCAAACCTATGAGAGAAAAAAGAAACTACAAATAAATTTAAAAAATAAGGAAAATTGAAGTTAAGAATATCAAATAGAAAACAAAACAGAACTAAGAAATGGTAATGACTTGAAAAGAAAGAAAGAAAAGAGATAAATATCAGAGATGAAAGAGGAAAAAAGAGGAAAGAATAAGAAAGAACAGCAAAAAAAAAAAGAAAGAAAGAAAACCACAAAAAAAAAAAAGAAAGAAAGATGGAAAAGTGAAAACCCAATACAAGAAGAGAAAAGAAAGAAAACAGAACTGGGAGACTAAATTAAGAGAAAGACTTCGGATGTTGGTGGAAGAAGAAGAAGACGAAGAAGACGACAACGGAAGATGGAAAGAAAGCAGACAGGATGAAATGAGGCAGGAAAGAGAAAGTGCCGCTGCTGTTGTTGTCGTTGTGCAAATTTCAGCAGAAAAGGAACAAGCTTCCCTATCAGCATTAATCATTATGAACAGTCCCAACAGCTTGTATCAGAGGCAAGAAGGCAGCAGATACCAATGGAAAAGGGAAAAAGAAGTGAGTGAGGCCAAAAGAGTTGGCTTTACACTACACTAATTACAGACAAGACGGCTACTATGCACTCCAAATCAAATTCAACTTCTCCAGTAATCTTTTTCGCTCGCTGTCAATAGCACATGTCAAAAATCTTTCCCTCCTCTCTCTATCTCTAACACTCTTAGTCTTTCTTTCCTTTCTCTTTTATTTTCTTTCTTCCCTTCTTTTTTAAATAGTTACCTCTATCTTTCTTTCATTTTAACGGGTGCTTCACGGCCCGAAAAGCTTGTCAAACTACATACGTCAGAAGCCGGTGGGGTTGGAGGTAGAAGGATTTTTTGACAGTCAATGTTATAACCATTTTCTATTTGTATTGCGGTGTTTCAGGAGCATCTGTAGCAACAAAAATTAGTCGAGATGGTTAAAGGGTAGGGACCGGGTGGGCGTGGGGTACGGGGGGATCGAAAAGTGGAAATAATTTTATATCAGCTGAACCGGAAAAAGAAAAAAAAAAGAAAAAAAAAATTCTATAACCACTCCAACCTCTTCATCATCACTTTACCCTTGAATGAACCCTGCCCATACAACTCGGGACCCCACTCTTTCATCATATCGTAATCGCGATTATTATTATTAACCCATCGACACTTTCCCGAAGACTGGAACAATCTGACAAGCAACGTATTTCCCCCCAGACACAACCCCCAGGTTGAATCTACCTGCTATGACTACAAATGTAACCAAGAGCTACCTTCAAACTTTTTGATAAAATGTGTGTGTGTAGGGGGAGTCTTGTCAAAAGTTCATACAGCAAGTAACGCTTATGTAAGACTGATGACAGAAGTATTATTACAATCATCAAATCTTTTTGAATAGCATAAAACTAAAAGAACATACACGGAATTTCCCACAGAGCTAGAATCAGAGATAATATAAATGGAAACGGAGTGAAATTAAACCATCTTCAGAATTAACACCTTGCTTTTTTTTAAATCTCTGGTCCAGCAAAAAAGCTGGAGAACACTTAAAAATAGTCCTGTTCATTTCATATACGATTCCAGTTAACAAATATGATCTCTTTTGTTTTGTATAGCAAAACTCACTCTCACTCTCTCTCTATCTCTCAATAGTCACTTTGTTTGTGCAGATGTTTTTTCGTCTGTCACGCAATTCCAAACCAATACACACTATTAAGAAACACTGACGCCACGGCGATTCGACCACTTGACATGGATCATTGTAAACTGATGACATACGCATGAGCTATCAGTAAAGAAATGAAATGAATCAGGATTTCAATCCTAGAATATTACCATTCAGTCACATTGGCTAAGGGGAAGTGGACATCAAAGCAGTGAATTTTGCTAAACGGTTTAATTTAGGGAGGAAAAAAAACGAAAATGTCATCAGAAATCGTAGATCACTTTGACAAAGCAAATACGTTTTGAAATAGATATGTATTGAAAAAGCATACAATAGTCTGTAATTCATTTCATTAATGTGATATTTAATATTTATTACTCTATTTACTGGAATAGGCAAACACTAAAACTGACACGGTTCCTGTTTTGCTCATTAACTTTTGGTTTGAATTCACCTAAAGATCTAAATTCTGTATATTTGATCCCAAATAATTTATTACCATAATACAGAAAAAAATGTTACCCGTCATTTTTTATGGGCTCTATGCTTGTATATGTAATAATTATTAAAATGAAATGAAAAAAATCAATCAAGAGATCTGAGATTCCATCCCAATATAAGGTTTTTGATTATGTATATGTACACATACACACACACACACACACACACACACACACATATATATATATATATATATATATATATATATATATATATATATATATATATATATATATATATGTATATAATAGAAGTGCTATATTGGTATGTATAATGTTAAAATTGTGAAGTTGGAAACACTGAAACATAAGTTTGAAATGAAGATTAAAAAGACCAACTGTGGGTAAGACACTTGTTAACTCTTGATTGAAAAATGTGATTATACTCATTGGGAAAACATTCAGAAGGAAGTTTATTCCACACAGAAGATGTTCATGAGAAGAAGCTACTTGCATGGAACTTTGATTGAAATTCATTGTCATATTCCCATTCTTGATTTAGGGATAATTGCTTGTTTCAAATATCAAAGAATTCAAAAGCACTTATCTTTTGGAGATAATGGGATACAAAGAAATACAAAGAAATCATATTTTCTCAAACTAGCCATACCAATCAACATTGACCTTCATCTGTTTGACAGTCTAGCAGTGATTGCTTGGACAAGTAAGGTAATTATGGGAGAGTGGTTTTCTCACCTACTCTTGTCTCTGGCTATGAATGGGACAGAATATAAAGAGATTTGGAATCATTCCTTCCCCAGGAGCATTAGTGTGAAAGTATTAGATGCAGATGTCTTCACCTGAATGTAAACTTGGTTCATTGATACAGATAATTGTTCCGCCACTTGGCATTTCTAAAGTTCAATCATCTAAACAAATATTAAAGCCAGAGAAAGAGTATAAACTAGTCTGTGCTATAGACAGCAGTAACTATGTTTTTTATTAGTTAGAGACAAAAACATCCTGATCACTGTAATTTACCATAATTCAATTTCTTTTTAAACAGAAAGTCTTTCAAAGAAAAAAAAGGACCAAAATAATTCTCTTTTAGGTCAGAATATATCTCTGTCTGGTCTATAGATTTGAAAGAGTTGAAAGAGATGACAAAATGGACATTGCATGGCCTTGCTTTGCAAAATTGCAGCTCACTTTTGGGGACAAGTGTATCCATCATCTTTCTTCTTCTTATACAGAAGTTCTTATTCAGGTAGGGGGATTCCTCTCAAAGAGATCATTTCAGGGTCTCAGGAGGATAATTTGAGTCTTAAATTAGCAGATTCAAACGGTTGGAATATTGATCTTTTGGTACTTCTCTTTAGTTGAATTACTTTTCCAAATAGAAATTGTACATTAGGAAAAAAATTGAAGATTTCCAATATGAAATGCATCTTTTGAATGAGACAATCTTGGAAGAAGAGCATGACATTATGAAATATGATGAAAAGGGCACATGGGCAAAAAAGGTTGAGAACTACTACTCAAATATACGAGGAAGGATATTGCAACTATACCAAGTCTCAGCTAAACAATTAAAGACAGGGAAAAGAGCTGTCTGATCCTACATGACCATTATATAAGAACCAATGTGCCCCATCCCCCCCAAACATCCATAGTTGGAAAATTTTGATATGTTCTTTTCATTGAAGGAGTAATAGATTTCAAGTAAGTAGAGGAATATGTATTTTGAATTGTTCAGTTTTGATCAGTGTGGATTTGATGTAGTACAGTTGAGGTATTGATGTACAAATTTATAGAACCAAGTTGAAAAAAAAAACACATTAAATCATAAAAATACCTTGGACAGTATGGAAAATTCAGGAACAAATTAACTGCACAAATCAAGGTATACCTCTAGTTACATACTTGTAAAATACATCTCAACTGAGATACAGCGGCAAAATCTTCCTTTGTTACGACACCAGATGAAACACGAGATGAAGAAATAAGGAGAGAAAAACAAAAAAGAGGTTAAGAATAAAAAATGATTTAAAAAAATAGCATTTCTATCCTTGATTATCTGAATATACTTTATATAACACTTTTGCACTGTCTTTGTTTTTGATAAGTTGTTGTAATAGCAGAACAGAAAAAAAAATCATTACAGAAACAATTTCTGTTGCTTGCCTAAAGAACAGTTTACTACAAGCTTCTGACCAAAGACACCTGCTCTTTGTTTTGTACTGTTCAATCTAGGATTATAACAGAAAAGAGTCAGAAAGAGATTTTTCATCTTTCCTACCATCCATCATTAAAAGTTCTGCACATCTTTTCTTTTTTTTTTTTTTTAAATATTTGCATTCTTTGATTTCAAGGAGACTTGTTATTACTGTCAAAGATTTGCAATACTTCAACATTACAATATGATACAGGGAGAAAAAAAAGAATCATCAGAATGACAAAACAGATTTGAGCAAAATGTATGATTATATTCATCATCAAAGTTTCAGCAAGGTGGCCTGGCTCTACCCAGGGTGAAAAAAAAAAGAGACTTCTCATATTACTCAACAGAAAACCTTTGCTAAAATGTACATTCTTCAGTCTGTAACACGTTCATCTACAGAGAAGCTTTATAAAAAGTAATCCACTCCAGTAATTTAGGAGACCTGAGAATAAAGGACATGTAAAGAGATGATCTTTAATAGAATGAGGAATATTCAGGATAAAAAATCAATTTCAATAGTCAGCTTTTTACAGCTGTCTCCATAATATTAGAAAGCACTCAGAGAGTGCATACCTATGCCAATGCCGTTGTCAGGGGTGTAATTTTGCATAGATCTGCCCAAAGATTTAATCATTACTTCCATGGACCAAGTCAACCCTTCCACAAAATTCAATTGAGATTCATCAAGAATTTTGGCAATATCATGAGGTGGACATATAACTACTACGGAGGGGAGGTAATTTTGGATGGATCCGCCCCCAAATTCAATCATTTGTTCCATGCATAGCCTATTTAGACTATGGGCTTCCACAAAATTTCATTGAAATTCACTGAGAACTTTTTGAGATATCATGTGGATAGAAATGAAATTTAGGGCTGTATTAAGTGGTTTGGACATAAAACTACAATGGGTGTGTGGGTGGGTAATTGTTCATGGATGCCCCTCCCCTCATTCAATAACTTCTTCCTCATCCTATTGTTCAACCTTCAACAAAATTCCATTGATCACTCTTTGAGATATCATGTGGACAGTCATGAGCATATACATAAATGTGTAGAAAAACAAACAGAAAAATGGGAAAATATCTCTCAATCAAAAATACATTCTGGATCCACCCCCAGCCAACTACATGTTAACCCCACTACCCACCTTTCTATAAAATTTGATTGAAATTCTAAGAGTAATTTAGGAGATATCTTCTGGATAGATAGATGGAAAGATGAGCTATTTTCTTCCTCAGGTTTCAAGCAGTTACATTTCAGACCTTTTTCCCAAACAGACAACAACTCTATAATTCACTATTTGTCTTGTTCGTTTCTTCGTTTTTTCCATGTGTATGAACTTAAACCATGAATAGGCCACCACAATGGTTTTGAAACTGGGTTCAGTAGACCCCAGAGGTCCTTCAAATAATGTTCAGAAGTCTCACAAGTATTCCCTCTGAACCTGACATAGCAAATCTTATGGTAGAGAAACAATATTATCAATTGCACAGCTATCAAAAAACATTGTTATTGTACATGGACACGTGTCATATATTAGAATCAAAATAGAAGTAATCTGTTTTAAATAAATGATTCTTAAAAGGTTAAAAATTGATTTTTATCACACTTCATTAATTAGTCTCAAAGTAAATGCTTGAAATAAGGGGCCAGGCCATCAGAATAGTTCATTCATAATAAGGGTCCTCTTATTTTCAGTTTTGAAACCACTGGACTACCATAATATTTGGAGCATTCCTTCATATTTAGGGTTCGATAAACCATTATGGCGGAGTGGTAAGAGCTGGTCTGCAATTTATTGGGGTTGATGGGTTCAAATACCACTAAACATGGTTTTTATAAAATCTCATAAATTAGAAATAATAAATTTTTCATTTAGGAACAATGAGATTTTAGTCTCTTGTCCAATTGATTAAGATATTAAAAAAATTATGTTCATAAAAGATGATCATCAAAATGATTTTTATGAAGGAAAATGTATTATTATTTATATTATTTATAACATATTTACAATAGAGAATGTAATTTAGATGAAAATGAACTGCTTACATATTAAGTGGAAAATGATGAAATAATATCTTGCCTTATATGCAAATATTCTTTATCACCTGTAGCCTTGTAGAGCAAATTTGATACAAGTTGAATTTTTGACTTTCAAGATAATCACGAGTTTAACTTGGAAAAATAAATACATTGAAGGGCCAAAAGTATTTAATGAATCAATGAACATGAGTAGATTATATTCTATCCTGCTGTGATAAAAAGAACCTAAGGTTGACCCTTATCCCCTCACACTTAAAACCACTCTCCCCTTCCTCTCCTCCACACAGACCAATATCAAAGAATTATCTACAGTTCACAACTACACCACAAGCATGTGAACAGCTACCATTTTTTCACTACTTGCATCGCTCAGTGCCTTTGAGAATGCTAGTGCAAATTCAGCAAAATGCATCAAGCCAATCTTTAATGATAACAGAAATTTTTCAGCTGCAACAAACTTGTCAAATTTTTCATTTCTACCCTGTCAAATAAATAATGCCACCACTCAGTTGGATTACCTTACACCCACACAACAAACATATTATAAATTACACTAATAACTACTTCATTGCAATACTTGGACAAATATAGCTTATATTTGGCAATAACTACAAAATATTCATGGGTCCAGTTGGATAAGAATAATTATTAAAAGGTATATTGCTTCAATTTAATGATTTATACAAAGCATTTTGATGCTCAAATAAACCAAAATAGTTATTTTACTTTTTCTTTGAGAGATTCATCAACGGTGGATTTTTATATTCCCAACAGACTTTATCTCAAAATATTCCAGAGTGATTTAAATGCAATCTTGACTTGGTTTTCCATGAATTTCATGGTAATATCATAGCTTTTTGGATACTTTGGGCTGAGATGAGAAATGTTGAGACTAAATCATTTGCTTATATTAGAATTTCACATTTCCATTCAACAAATGATACCATTTATTAATATTTGTTAGTTTTTAAAATAACATTTATAACTATCTTTTATTGATATTTCATAGTTTTATCAACCATGCTTTCTGAGTGTAAAACACATCCCTATTTTCAAGAAAAACAATACGCTAGAAATGTTTATTACAAAGAGTTATACAGCAGCCTATCATAGTAGAATTGAGAGTTTTTTCAAACTCCTAATAGAATTCAGAAAAAAAATAGTTCCATATTTCAAGCAAACAAACATCTTTGCTCATTCATGCAAGATGCCTGGCACTTGTGACCTTTGGTATATAAAACACCGGAAAATTATGAATACTTTTTTTTTTTGAAGGGGAGAAAGTGCAACTTATACCCCAAAAGTATGATATATATTTTATACTTGATTTTCTTTACATTTATTATTATTACTTTGTACAAGTATTGATCGATAACGCTTTGCTTGTTAACATTTAAGAGAAGAAAAACAAGACTGTTTTTATGAAATTATGAACATTTCCAATAGAATTTATGTCTCCATCAGTCATTAAATGAAATGAAAGTGTTACTCGACTCAAACTAAATTCAAATGTCCTACACAAGAATGTTGAATTCCACTATAGAATCAGAATTAAAAATTAAACAGATATCAAGGTTCTAACGTGGAGTTATTCAAATCTTATAAAATAATTGTAGAGGATATGACCCAGTTCACCACAACCACTATTCAGACCATCTGGTGTGCGAGTTTGCAGTATCAAGAACAAATCACTCACCTGGTTTGCTAGAGTATTGGAGCCTCCCTCCAACTTCTCAGAACATACACACCAAGGTCAAAATCGAAACTGCATGTCTTGCTCTCAATGAAATGCCTACGCGACACTGTTGCTGCCGGTTCATTCTTCACTTAGCTATGAAATACTCTCAAGGGGGTTTTGTTGTTGAAAAAAAGCTTTTTTGACCAGTTTATTTATAACATCTAAATTCTCCAGGAACTAGATGCTTTTTTACTCTAATTTAGATGTTTTCCAATAGAAAATGCAAGTGATGCTATAAATAGATTTCATTCTGACTATATCTATTATTTGAAAGAAATTTTTTATATGACTTCAAATTCTGACAAGCTGTTCAATTATTGACAGTAACGGTGAATTTTTATTATTATTATAATTATGATGTTACATAAATCTGAATTTAAAGGTGAGTGCAGGTATAAAAATGATAAATATGACATGAATGAGTTTAAAGAGATGATTATGAAAATGCTTGAAAAAATTCCTCTAGATATCAACTGATCTTAACCTAGTATGGTTCAAGGCCACAATAGAAGGAACTCTGACTGAGCTCCCTAGCAATGGCTTATGAGACTAACTGGCTAACCACAACAGGTATCCTTTTTTTAGTAGGGCTCTCAATAAGGATTGAGGATACTTATAATGACATTCAAGTCTATCTTTGTAACCATAGCTCTACAGTAGAAGCCTTTCATAAAAATCTTTGTCTATTTTTGACTGTTGATTGTGTGTCCTTTTCATGTATGGAACCACAAAATTAAGTAAGACAGGCTTTCCATAGGATTCAGATATTTTGTTAAAATCAATAAATTAAATATTTCTTTCAAGTGAAAAAAAAGATTAAGAGGTGAAAGTTATTTGCATAACATTCACACATATATGTAACAATATGCAGTTGTCTTTTGTCATGTTAAGGGACATGACTGATGTGGCAAAATAGAATTTCATTCCTGTTCGATGCCATAATAAAAATACTGAATTTATAAAATAATATTACAATAAAAAGTGATAAAAACAAAAGCAAAAAATAATAAAAATCCATTTGTAGTCAACAGAATGTTATTCGCGAAACAAATCCTTTCTACTTATGCATATAAATTCCAATGTGTATATATTTCATGTATGCAATCATTTCTAACACCACAGGTAGACTAGTTGGAATATAAATGTTGATATACAAACAAACCTATTTTGTGTAATAGTACATAAAAGCTTGTCAGAGGAAGATGAAAAATTTCATAAATTCTATATAAACAATACTAAGAATTCTTTTAAATTTCAACAGATGCTGTTTACAAAATACTGCCTAATGACTTTTGAAACCTTGAATGGAAGGTTTTGTGCATAAAAAGTTTAAAGTAGACATTTGGTGAATAGTTATACATTTGCAAAAACTACTTTCAATAAAAATGAAGGATACAATATACGTTTTATGTCAAAATTGTTAAATTGTATTTATGTATGACAAACAAGAAGTCATGAAATTGAAATTTTATTTACACTGGAGACCATTTTTACAATATATGATACAAATACACAATCTAAATGTAAAAATAAATTTTTCGTTACTCTTATTTGAAATTTAGAAGAAAGAAATTTTAATATTAGAGTTTGATGAATTTTTATTTAAAATTCGATTTAGCCAGTCCGAAGACATCCAATATTCAAGTACTTTACTTGCCAATATCTTAAAATCACAGTGGCCACCATTATTAAAAAAGATATGAATATATGTATATATGTGTGTGAAACATAAACTATTCTGACTAAGACCATCATTAATAGTGATATGTAAAGCATAAAAAAAATAATCAGTACTAAAAATCAAGTTTAACTCTCAAATTCATGAACTGCTTGAAAGCAGTTTTCACACAGTGGAACTCTGATGAATAGAAGTTTTTAAAAAAATGGAACTCTTTTGTGAATTGAATGAAAATTTTAAAAGATTACCAAAAAATGCAAGGGAGTTATTCCTCTTGATTTAAAGTTTGAATATTTTCATATGAACATAAAAGTTTTTAAGTATTCATTTACTATTCCAGTTTGCTTGCCTAAATCTGCTCAGAATTCAAGTTGTTTTTCAAATTGTCACTGAACTTAAATCAAGTCCGAAGGGTCACCATTGGGATGAATATCTGCAGCGTTTGTTTCTTTTCAGGATATTTTAGCTGGAAATTCTCTCTCTTTATTTGCACCTGTCATACATGGCTAGGCAGACCAGTGCCCTAACTACTCAGCCTGGAATTCTGATTAAGTGTTGGAGTATCAGGTAAGCAATGAAACGACCATGTCTGGGGGTTAAATAAGATAAAGGTACAATCATTTTAGTGTTAAAAAAAAAAAACAAAACAAAACAAAAACACACATATACAAAAAAGCAAAAGCAAAAACAAAATAATCTGGATGAAAAAAAAACAAAATACATTTAATTAAGGTAAAGGTAAAGCATCCCGTCTCTCAAGAATGATGGAGACCAGTGATAAAGTCTGGGGTTTCTATTGAATGCATCAGCTTAGTGATCCTTGCAAGTTCCATGTCAGGTGGAGACCAGGATTTATTCTGACAAATTTTCATGATCAGTCCCTTCACAGGACGCAAGTTCACTGAATGGATACCTTCACCCTAATCATACAGCTTAGAGTGTACTCAATAAGCTACTGCATAGGGAAATTTGTTCTGATGAAGAGTTTGGAAAATTCTTCACTCATACCGGGAATTGAACTCGGGACCCTTACGTGTGAAGCAGACATGTGAGTGGACTCAGTTTAATTAAACTAAATATTCATTTTAATCTAATAATGTTTATTTCGCAATAAATAAATTTGCAGCAATGCAGTAAAATGAGATGCTACCAAAAAAGTTCTGGGAATTTGAACAAGGAAAAAAAAAAGACTCACTCTCACACCTAATTCACAATGTCTCCTTCAAAGCAGTCCCTATGTGAATCACTGTGCTGGCTCACAAAGGATAGCAGCAAATGTCCATACTACATTTAGTTTGTGTGCTATCTACATTTTCTAAAACTTTTGGGTAACATGTATCAATAACAAACATTTCTCTACTTGAGTTGACTTATACAAGCCGCACAACATAATTTAATGCACAGACACATGTACTTGTATATCATATATGTATATGTATAAACACATATATTATCTTATACAGAGAGAGGAAGGGTGAATTTTGAATTAGTCTAGTAGTATTAATAAAGCCACAATAGTTGACAAGATTGTTCCAATAACTGTACTTCACCAGATGCCCCCACCTCTCTCTCTCTCTCTCTCTCTCTCTCTATATATATATATATATATATATATATACTTACACATGTAAGCAATACCTTTCTGTCAGTATGTACTGCAGTGGTGAGCATATTCACTCCAATAATTGAAATATAAGAAAATAAGATACAAAGCAACAGCAAAGAGAAAAAGAAGCTGAGCAGAATTTCATTCGCTGTCATATTACTCCGAAGAGGATGTAAATTAACATTGAAATAGTTTCAAAATCAAGCAGGCTTAATTGTTTCCGAATATTGATTGCCTACACAACACTTGATCTTCTGTGCTTGAACATTGACAGACAATTTTTTTTAAAACACTTTTGATGATATAAAATATTTTTGGTGATTCTAATGTCAGCAGAAGAGCCATGTTCAAAGGGTACCATGAAGACTATTAACCCACTTAATATGTTTGTCCAGGTTGTCCATCCATTGCTGTGCAGAAGAGGGTTCACGAAAACCTTTGAAAATCAATCAAAAATTATTCCGCACATTCCTCTGAGCATTTGTTTGTAGAAATTTGCTGAGTAGCTTTCATCTGCTTAAATCAAAACTGTTACTCTTATTGAAAGAGGTACAGGATTAGGGAAAATTTTTTGTTGGAATAATTTAGCTATAGTGATTATAGCAAATATTGAAAAAGAAAAATGATTATCTAAAAAATAATCTAAAAATAAAAAATTGATCTTTCATCCAAGGTTTCAAATTACCTTAAAAAAAGATCGTATCTAAAATTATCCTAAAAAAAATATCTTTTATCTAAAAGAATCTAAAAAAATATCAGCACAAGATTTTGGAATTGTTGGTCCAAAATAGCCATAGAGACCTCCAATGAGCACTTTTTTGAAAAACAAAAAAAGCACTTTTTAGATGCAGCCTAGTGGTGTACTCATTGTTGTTGCCTCAAAAATATGACTAGGAGTGCCTGGAGAGACACACATGGATATATAGATAGGAAGACACATACATACAGATACTCAGAGAGAAGAATCTGTAGCCCACTTGGCTGGTTGGTTGGGCTATGAGAGTGAGGATAAGACGAAGTAGAGAGCTGGATATTGTGAAACTCCAGTCCAAGATGGAGTTGACTTTTCCCTCTGTAACAAGAACAATCCCCACCAAATTTAGGGGAGCAAACTCTTCACCGTTTGTCTATCATGGCACGTTAAACCTAACCGATAGATAGCTAAACTGGCAAGTCCGATATGCCTTTGAAATTATTCATAAAGATAATAAAAAAGTTGTGGTAATCCTGTTCAGTTGGAATAGAAGTAGGAGTGGAATTTGACCCTGCAGCATCTAGGCCTGTTTCGCTCTTTTCACCAGATTGTTGGCCGAATTAGTTTTGAGTGAACAGGCAAAAGACATACATTTGTAATTCCAACCTTCTTCCCAACTCTTCTCCCCAAATGGTACACACAAAAAATAAATTAACTTACAATTTTTTTCTGTTTGTCTCTTTGTTTCAGAAAGCAATTGAACAAAGATTAAGACTTACAATAACAATCATAATTATGTCTGTTCAATTAATATGAGGACTTTTATGAAAATTATAATAATGGCCTCTTTTGTATTTTAAAATCAGACTTTCATGTTCCCTATTATATTTGATTTGGCAAAAGGAGAAAAAGTCAGTAATGTTATAATAAATGATTATAATATTGACTTGACATCATTGACAATAATTGAACAAACGTAGTGTCAAATTTTGGAGTCAAGCATTAAAATTCCATCAATGAATTAATAACAGTCAGAATAAATTATTTCTATGACATCACTTACATCTTCCACTGGAAAACATTTAGGATAGTGTGAAGAAACATTTAGGCTATGTTATTGATAAGCTACACCTGTCAAAATAGGTGTCAAAAATTTTTTTTTTTCGAAGGGATTTAGTGGAGTACTGATGCCAATTTTCAAGTCTATAAATAAAATGGTATGGCCAGGAGCGCTGTAACGCATAAACTCACACACACACACACACACACACACACACACACACACACATATATATATATATATATATATATATATATATATATATATATATATATATATATAAAATAGAACCCTTCACTACTTTTAGTGGCTCCAGTTGCTCAATGGTCTCTTTTGTATTTCAAAATCGGACTTTCATGTTTCATATTATATTTGATTTGGTAAGAGAGAAAAGTCAGTAATATTATAAAACAAAGATTATAGTGATGATATCAACCATAGTAATAAGTTATATTTGACAAATATACTATTATTTATTATCAGAAAAATAACACAATGCAACTTTTAAAATCTATTTTCTACTCCTGGGTAATTGATTGATTACATCTAAAATGAATAGAAAATGGTTATTATTCCCTTTAAACTCTGATGTTAAAATTAGAACATTGATATTGTGTAATTTACCTATTTTGTCCCTGACAGCTTTAGGGAAGGTTCTTGAAAGCTTCAAACTCCTTATTTTGAGCTGTGATACCATATTTCAGAACGTCTAATTTCATGTGCAAAGGTGGCATCAACACCTTCCAGGGGGTCAACCCATTGGCTTCCATGTAACGTTATTCATCTGCACATAGAATTTGGATGGCTGCGGTCAGTTCTATCTTTGATAGTTCGTCAAGGTGTCCCTGCTATTCCAAAGGCAAGGATAGAAGGGAGGCTAGGAGATTCATCAGGAATGCCACCATTTTGAAGTTTGATGACTTCCCAGCAGTACTCATCATACTTCAAAGCGTTTAGCAAGGGCTTGGCACCGCTTTCGGTTCGGGGGTTCCAAGACAATCACAAGACCACAAACTATGTGGAGCTGGTTGAGACTCTGGTGAAGAACTATGGTAAAATAGGATGCTAATCCTTTAAAGTCTATATCCTTGACAAATTCAAGGAGGACATTGGAACGTGTTCTGAGGAGCAAAGAGAAAACTTCCACCAGGATATATTTGAAATTGATTTTGAACCTGGCTTACCAAGAAGCATATAGCAAGAACATGATGAGAGATTATATTAGAGTTTGGTTTGTGAAGGTGAATTACTCAATCTCAAAAAACTTTCTTCTTCTTAATCTATTCTCTGAAGAAAAAATGTGATTTTTTTTTATATGAATGAAAGTATGCAAATTCACCCATTGTACAATTGGAAACAAGTTAATATCAAAATATCACTTTCCTGGTTACAAAAGCAAAGTTTGAAAGAAATGATGGCCATTTTCTAAACTTTTTATACACAAGCAATTGGAAAATAACTCTCAGGATCCAGGAACAAAAATTGCTTTGCACAGTCTAATCTATCTATCTACATAATGAAAAGTGTAATCTTTTTCTGTTCCTCTTTCTGTAACGATGGATTCTGCCAGTTGATGAAAACAATTTTTTACTGGTAAAAATATCTCCTACCCGCTATTCCAAAAAAAAAAATGGATGATTTCAGTAATTTCTTTTCATAGAAAATATACATATCAACAAATTTTTAACAGGGTTAACTAGTGATGATAACAATCCTGCCTTCTTCTATATATTGAGAAAAGCACTTTATTACCTCGGCCAATGAAGTTAGAGATATATATATATTCAGACATGTTCATCTTTTCAGCTGTCAGTCAGTTCGTTCATAAGATATCTCCGAAAGTACTTGATGGATTTTGATCACAGTTTGTGCATAGGTGGACAATAGGGGAAGGAAGAGTTGGTTAAATATAAGGGCGGACTCAGGAATAATCTTTTGATCGAGATATATTCATCTGTTCTTTCCTTTTAATTACATTCATGTATGTGCTCATGACTGTCCACACAATATATCCATAAGTTCTCAAATTTTGTGGAAGAGCGTGCAAGAGGCTATGGAAGAAATGAATACATTTTTTAGGTGATAACATGCAGGATTACTCTCCCCACGAAGTAGTAATATATTCAAAGCACTTATTGCCAAAAGTCTGTCCACAAAAGTTCTCAATTAATTTCAGTGAAGATTTATGGAAGGGTGGACAATAGGCTACAGGGATGAATAAATTAGGGGCAGATCCATGCACAATTCCTCATCCTGATGATGGGTGAGCTAAACGCTCTCTAGTTTTGACATGTCTTTGAAACTTGAAACAAAAAAGTGAAAGTTTTTGTTTGTAAAATCGAAACACTGAAGATAATTGAAAATAGCAATGACGTTCACAGAATGACATAACTTTCGTCAATAGTACTGCTTCAAAGGATGATGAAAGATACAGAGAGAGAGAGAGAGAGAGAGAAAGAGTGCGCGTGTGTGTGAAACGGGGGAAATTGTTACTCTGAGGATATGAGAGACAGAGAGAGACAGACAGACAGACAGACAGAGAGAGAGAGAGTGAGAGAGAGGGGAAGTGAATATTAAAAAGAAAAAGAAAGTAATTATTATGAAGAAGAAAGATGAGGAAACAATAGTAATAATAATAAGAGGTTTCTGTGTATGTGAAAACGCTGCAAGTCTTGTTCTGCTCCACGCTTCAAAGATGAAAATAAAAATGAATAAACCAAAAGAGAAAGTGTAATGGGCATAAAAAGGAAAAGAGTTTGAAAAATACACAATGACTTTTTGAATTTTAATTGTTTTTCACTTATTGTTTTCTTTTTCTCCTTAAAAATGTTGTTGATAATAATACAGATAACGTTTATAAGCGATAAAGATAATGAGGAGACCCTTCACCCTCATTCACTGACCCTAACCCCCCGGGGTTTGCTGATGATATAGATTACAGTTGCTTGTTGCACTGAGTTGGTAAGGAGGGCGATGAAAAAAATCATAAAAACAATTACCGCAAGCTAGTAAACGTGTGTGTGTGTGTATTGATATTTCTGTATGTGTGTGTTTATTGATGAAATGAAAATAATGAATGATACTTTGTTACTTAGTTGAGTTCAGTAACGACCGTTGGCTGTTGTTTGAATTGAATGACAATGTTAAAATATAAAGAGACAAAAAGATATGAAGGGGGAGGAGGACAAAATGAAAAAGAAGGAAAGAAGGACAAAATGAAGACGGGGAGGGGGCAAAATAAAAAGGAGGGAAAGAGTGACAAAATGAGAAAGGGGGGATAAATAAATGAAGAAAGATGGACAAGATGAAAAAAGGGAAGAGGAAAAAGATTGCTAAGAGAGGAAGAGGGTCTGAATCGGGGGTGGGTGGGTGGAAAAAGGCTGGATGGAAGAAAAGGGCGACAGCTAAAGGGAAAAGATAAAGAGGGTGAGAAGGGAAAGAGAGACAAAATGAAAAAAAAGAAAAAGACGGCGGACGAATAATGAAAAAAGAGAGGAGAAAGGAGAGGAAGGAAAAAGGGGAGAGAAACTATATGGAAAAAGTTTTTTTTTAGATATAAGGAAGAGGAAGTAATTCAAGTAGATGAGTTAACACAGAAAAGTCAACAAAAAAAAAAGAGAAGGAAAAGAGAAAATGATGAAAAGAGAAGAAAATATAAAGAAAGAAGAGAAAAATGAAAAAAGAAAGAAAATGAAGAGAACGGAGATGAAAAATCTTGGAAAAATAGAAATAAAGAGAAAGAATAAGGAAGAACATGAAAGTGAATGAAAAATGGGGGAAACAGACTAATGAAAGAAGATTCAAATCAAAAGAGAGAAAGAGAAAGGCTGCTTTCAAAAGAAAATTCGAAGAATTTTTCAGAAACATTCAACTCATTCTTGTCATTTCTGTTGTTCACACAGCGTTTCGCCTGATCCAGTCTACGACCTTCCTAGGGTGTACAATTCGTATTGTAAGAGAGGGATTCTTTTTTCCAGTAGTGTCAAATAATGGTGGCAAACAGATTTTCTGTTTGATACTGATACTTGACATTACAAGAAAAAAAAGAATCCCTCTCTTTACCAACGGTTTATACAGTTGATAAGGCTGAAGAATGAATCTACTTTGAGTGAAAAAAATTGCCCCCATATATCTTCGAATGTAAATGACTCTCCTCAAAATCATAGAAAACTCGCCATTACAGTCCATAATAGAACAACCATATCATCAAAATTTAAAGTCAAGTAAAAAATTCCATCAAAGAATAAATATAGTCAGAATGAATTTTATTTATGACAACAGTGGCGTTTTCCACAGGAAAACATCTCAATGAACCCATCAAAAGATAAAAAAAGCTTCTATCCCTCCCAACCCACAACTTCCTTTTGAAGGGGTTTAGTCGAGTACTGATGTGAATTTACAAATCTGTAGACAAAACGGTACGGCCAGAAGCACTGGAACACATGAACAAACACACAATCATACGCACATATAAAAAAGAATAGAACCTTTGTCATCTTTGATGGCTACAGTTGTTCCATAAGTAAAAAATATTGTCTCGTGTGGTGCGACTTTCCAATGGCCAAGAGTGTGCATATATATATATATATATATATATATATATATATATATATATATATATATATATATATATATATATATAACTTCCTTTGGGTGGTTAGTGCAAGTTCATTCTCCTTTAACCACAGCCACTTGCACTCCATATTGTTTTAAAGTATCCACTTTTCATCGCCGGATACAATTCGTTTAAAAAGCCAGAATAGTTTCGTCCTGTTTAGTAGCAATGCGTACACGAAAATACAACCCAGGGTTTTTTGTGTCCAACATATGAGGAAATCACACATCAAAGTAACTGCCACAAACCAAGGTGAGGCAAACTATGAGCATAAATTGATTCGGATATTTTGAAGGTGTCAGCAATCTCCTGGGTTATACAATGTTATCTTCAAATAAAGTCGTGATTTGATCACCATCAACCTGAACTGATCTACATGACTGGATAGCATCGTTCAATGAGAAATCCACACTAAGAAACTTTGCAAACCACTTTTGACAAGTTCGAACATTCACAATGCCTTCTTCATAATTGTCACTATTTTATGCTTGAGTTGTATTTTCGTCCTTTTCTGAATAATAAAAAAAAGCATAACATAACGGAGATGTTGCTTATCCCCCCGTCCAACTTCGATGATATAATCACTTAATAAAAACGTGCAGATTTCGATATTTTTTCTAAAAATGCACGTAAGTATGAAAGGTGTCGCAATACAATCCAAAGCGATCTTTATGAATGATTAATTGAAACGAATGCCATTTAAAGACAAAAACGAAACGAACTTTTTGGCCAACTCAGTGCAGTAATACCAAATAGAATAGTGCAGTTCTAATCAAGGCGGATTGTAATGCGTATCGAGGTAATACAGTACAAATAATGGAACTAAGATTAAGCTAAAAAAAAAAACAACAAAAAACACACACACACATAAAATCATAAAACCTTGAACAGTACGGTTTTGAATAGAAAGGAACATTTTTGAACAAATTAACCGCATGAATCAAAGTATTTCTGTTTGTTTTTATGTTTTTTTTAAATACTTTTGGATTCAAGTCTTTTCAACTCGTGAATTATGAGGAGCAGAACTGGGGTCAATCAGGTCTCACAGCACATTGCTGGGAAGCTCAATCCTTGTCAAGCGCTCTGCTATTGTGATCTTGTGTCAAACTAAGCTAATTATTTCCATTAAAACAATGGTAGAGACAGCACAGAACCAAATAAAGATTATCTAGAAATCAAAGGACCGCCTGTTTGCAACATGACAAATCGGAGAGAGAGAGAGAGAGAGAGAGAGAGAGAGAGAGAGAGGGGGGGGGGGTAAAATAAGTAGAGAAAACGAAGGAGAGGGGTAATGAAAAATCAATATAATGATGATCAATATGTATATTTCTTTATTATTTACAAGTAACATTCAGAGGTGTTCGCTGTATTTAGTTCGGTTATCGTTAAACAAAGTTTGATTTCATAGACATCACAAAATGCATAGAATTCTTTTTCTTCAAGGCATACACGTGTATGGTGTATGTATTATATAACAACCAGGTCTCCGAGATATTTTGGTCAAAAGTAGATGCGGGGGCCGGACAACTGGATAAGAAAATGTACTACTTAGAAGAAATTGAAAAAGAGGGGGAAAAAAGAAGATAGAGGAAAGAAGAGAGAAGAAAGAAATTAGT
The DNA here is from genome assembly GCA_963457665.1 of Thysanoteuthis rhombus. Lineage (NCBI taxonomy): Eukaryota > Metazoa > Mollusca > Cephalopoda > Oegopsida > Thysanoteuthidae > Thysanoteuthis > Thysanoteuthis major. Next base: position 45,060,579 of record OY735205.1, on the reverse strand, counting down.
AAAGGACAACTCAAATAAAGATGGTGAGAGCGAAGAATACAGAACGAGGGGTGGGAGAAAAAGGAAAAGAAAAGGGAGAAGGAAACGGTGGTAATGGGATGGAAAAAAGAAATGAGAGAAGAGATGGAGAAAGTCTAAGAGTCCAGAAGGGATGAAAGAAGATGTAGGAGGTGAAGATATATATCATAAAAGCCGTCTTTCACCATATATAACACGCACTTTTCCCCGAAAATTTCCAGCCAAAAATCCAGGCGCGCATTATCCAAGGAAACATATTTGTATACGTAATTGCATAGACAAGATAATGCATTTTTCATTCGAAATTGAATCTCAATCGGGGGGTGCAGATTATTATAAATGGTGAGATATGGTAAATAAATTCAAAAGAAGGAAGAAGAGAGGAAAAGATACGAGAAAGATGAGAATGCAAAAAACAACAACAAAAAAAAAAGAAAGAATTACGGTATTCATTCATGATTGGGTGAGTCGATGGTAGTGTGAGTGGGGGGAGGGAAGGATCAGTGGCGTAGGTAGAGAGAGAGAGAGAGGTAGAGAGAGAGAGAGAGAGCAACGTAAGAAGAGGCACTGAATTTGATTGATTTGTGCGCAACATGCTAAGTATAAAATAAATTTTGCGTTTCGCAGCTGGACCCCCGAGACGGCAAAGCTAAATAGCAAGCTGTCAGTTCATGTAATTCCTTCTGATCACTAATCCATTATAGCGTAGAGCAAAACTTTGGTGACTTTTTAAGTCCTCTCACCCGAGGGGTAATTTTCTCCATAAGAATAAGAGACAGGGGGATATGTTGAAAAAAAAAATGGGTAAAGTAATGAATACCATCGGGGGAGGGGGGGAAAGAGAAGATTGGAGACCAAAAAAAAAAAAAAAGGGAAGAAAAGAAAAGAAAAAGAAAGGAAATGTAAACGAAGACATGAAGGGAAAGTGAAAAGGAGAAATACAAGAGAAAAAAAGATGACCAAAAAAGGGAAAAAAGAAGAGACAGAAAAGGTGGAAAAAAAGAAGATTCGGTGGACAAGAACAGAGAGAGAGAGAGAGAGAGAGAGAGAGAGACAGACAGACAGACAGACAGACAGACAGACGGACAGACATATCTTACTCACCACATACATGTGCGCGAACTCTCGGTTCTATAAAGTACATACGTAACCCTCCCCCCAGCCATTCTGTTGTCGTTTTTTTTTAGATCTAGAAATGAATTTCAAGAACTCACACATACCTTTGTCAGACACCTTACAACAAATACGAATGAACTTCAGTAGAAAACATACCGGTTTGCAAGTTATGAATTTGAAAAAGGCATGTAACATACGTTATAGGTTCAAAAACACAAATACACAGCAATTTCAAAACACGTGCTTCACTCAACGAATACAAAGATTCAAAGTAAACATTCAAATATCTCCACATCGATTTCCAAGCATTCCTATACGCACACAGACATGTCATACACACACACACACAGTGGAATAATTTGCATAAACATACATATTTTTTAAAGACACAAGCACAAACGTAAATCCATAAAAAAATTAACACATTCCTACCAAATGAGACGTTAAACACTGATTTTGTCTCTAAAAAAAACACAACAAAATTTTAAAAATACTAATGAACATGGGTATCTGCAGCCACTTTTCAGTACGGTGTATTTTCGGAATATAGCTTAGTTGCAACCGTGTTACGCAAGAGGAGGGAAGGTCTAATCCAGAGAGTGGAGGGTATGCCTCGTTTGTCCCCATCCCCCTCTAAGCAGACTCCTATGCTTGTGAGGGAATTTTATCGATACATCGAAAACCGCACTATTCAAGGCATAACTGCATTTACTTAACTTGGTTTAGTCCGACACAAAGCATTAATAGTCAAAATCGTTTTGATTGTGTAATCTCCAACAAGAAATAATAAAATCCAGTTCTGTTTACTTCAGGAGAAAATTAACATTTTATTAAAAAAAAAAAAAAGTGGTAAGGGTATATTCATTTATGGACGATACTGTAAACTGGTAAAAAACAGATACATGTTAATATGAGCAGGAAGGTTATCAGGAAAATTATTTCTGCACACACAATTACAAGTAGGTTTCTAAATCTCTCATTCTCTCCTTGTACCTCTCAAACAATTATTCCATGTTAAGACTGACACTTTCTTACGACCAAAAAGGGTTTTAAAAAAATGATCTCTTAGTAATAGTAAAGTAACCTTGACTTGCACTCAATTCAGTTCAAAATAGCTTAAGTAAAACATTCTTAAAGCACATTTTTCATAACAGTTTTTATGTGTAACACATGAAATCTATGAAATCAAAAAAGACACATTAAAATGGACAGAAACTAAAGAAGTACATACAAGAAATATAAACTAAGTTGGATAGGTGCATATTGATAAGGAAATATTATATAGAAAGGAAAAGCTTGCTTTAGAAAATAGGGAAAACTTTAAATAAGAGGCGAAATATCTTTGTTCAGATTAAAATTATGTATACAGAAAAAACATCATTAATAAACATGAATATATCAAAGAACCTAAGATATACATAGAACTGAAAACAGTTGTTACAATGAGTTTTGATCAAAAAGAAATTAATCGTAAAACATCAGAGTTTTCATTTCTTTCTCTAATTTGAGAGAGAGAGAGAGAGAGAGAGAGAGAGAGAGAGAGAGGGGAGGGGATAGAGAGAGATAGTAAAAAAGAGCAAGTTTAGGAAGAAACCTGGTTTAATGTCAAAAATGTAAAAGAAACTAAAGATAAAATATAAAAAAAGAAATAGCAGAAACATTTCAATAAAGAATTTGTGAATAGAAAAAACTTGAGACCATTAGGTGACATTTTATGTCAAAAGTAGGATGAGATCAAAGGGTGCTTTATATTCTCTACCCCACTTGACAGCAGCAGGACCAATTAAACCATCCTTAGATAAAATAAGAGTGAGAGAGAGTGAGAGAAATTGAGAGAAACCATTTATACAAATGCGATCAATAACTTGGTGGCCAGATGTAGTTATAAGCTTAAGTTTTATCTGAAATTTTCACTTTATAAAGTTTGATCTATGTGATTAATATTCACCACTGATTGACAAGAAAGGAGATTATGCTGAAAAATAGATATTTGTAAAAGGAAATACGATCATTTTTCATTATCAAACTGTGGACATATTGATGTAAGCCAACATATATTTGAATATAACACAATGCAATATGTAATGAGTGATGGGTTTATTTTATAAAGTGCTTGATACATTCAACACATTGTATTAATTAATAGGGATCTGAAATAAGGCAAATCACTAGCCTGAAGAAACCCAAACAGGGGAGAAACATGAACGTGTTGGTGTAGCAAATCCTCTGCTTCATCATTAAATATACATATATATACATACATATATATATATATATATATATATATATATATATATATATATATATATATATATATATACACACACGAACATATACATTATACATACACATACACACTCAAACATAAATGGGTGAGATTTACATACAAAACATTTTTATAAATACACTTCAGAATTCAATCAATCTGTGCCTCTTACAAGTAATGATCTAAATTTCATATTTTCATGGTGGTGGTGGCAGTGAATTCCTGTGTCTAATATATAAACTTTTTGTACAAAAATTTTGCACGGATAATTTTTGTAAAATATTATGATGTTTACATCAAAAGCAATCAATCAATTTAATTTTGTACTTATTCATCAAGTATTTACCACGAATTACCTGTTTCTATGAAACACTTTTAGACGGTGTGGAAAGATCTCATTGTTGACTACATTATTAACAAATTGAAAGAAAAATAAAAGACATCATGACTTTTTTCTAACATACATATTTCAATCAAAGAGTGAAAATAATAATTGGTATCATTATTTAGTGAAAAATTAATTAATTGCACTGAACTGATTCAGTCCTTTGTTTAGTAAGGTTTTTGTATTTATAACAAAAGAAGTCATTTACTGATACATTATTTTATATGTATTATACCATTTTTTATTGACTATAAATTTTTCTTAATTGCATCTGGGATTGTTTACAATTTCATTTCATTTCATATATATAGAGTGTCTAATGTGTCTATGTGGATGCATGTCAGATGATATATATAGTTATTCATGTATACACATATTAAAATATGGATATGAGAGTAAATAAGTATTAATGGAAGACATGAGTGAGAGTACATATGTATTGCATTCACATATACAAAGACTGCAGTGGCATAGAGGAATTTTTTTTATGTTTAATGTTTAGAGCTGTAAACCTTTCCAAACACACACATACATATATATATTACATACATAAACAAACATATATATACATATATGTATATAAATACAAATATATATATATATACATATATATGTATATATACAAACAAACATACATATACACATATATATACATATGAATACGTATAAACAAATACATATATATACATATATACATATGAATACGTATAAACAAATACATATATATACATATTTATATATATATATATACATACATACATATATATACATAGATATATATACATATATATTTATACATAAACATATATACATATATATATGAATATATACATACATACATATAAGCATATATATACACATACATATACATGTATACATATAAATGTATATATATACCTACATATACATATTCATATACATGTATAGATATAAATGTATATATATATATACACACATATATACGCACATACATATATACAGATATGTCAATGCATATATATACATATACGTACATCTATATACATATATATTTATATTATATATATAAAATCTTATACTTTTAGATGTATGCTTATATAAATACACATGTATACATACATACAAATATGTCTATGCATATATTCATGTATGTATATATATATATACACATGTGCTTGTATACATACACATGTATACATATATATGCATATATTTTTACATATACATATGCATATATATATATATATATATACATGTATATATATATACACATATATACATATATACATATTTACATACATACACACATATATATACTTATATACACCTATATATACTCACATATATGTATGCATATATACACTTATATACTCATATACATTCAAACATATATATGTACACATATACATACATATCTGTATACAAATATGCACATACACACACACACACATATATATATACACACATATATGTACATCCAATCACATACATGCATATATATATACATAACATATATACACACACTCACATATATAGATAACATACATACACACATATACATAAACATACATAACATATGTAAATATTCATGCATGTGTGGGTATGTACTCACATATATCAACACATATTCACATAAACATACATATATACACATGTATTCACATAACTATATATATACATATATTTACATATATATGGATATATATATATATATATATATATATATATATATATATACATACAAATCTACACAAATTCATGTACACACACATAATTACATATATATACACATACATATATACATATCCATATACATTTATAAATACAAATATGTACACATACACACATTATATATATATATATATATATATATATATATATATATATATAATATGTACACATACACATATACATATACATATATTTGCATATATATACGTATACAGTAATATATGCACAACAAATATGTACATGGAAAGACACATATATGCATATACATATATATACATATGAGCGCATACACATTACATACCCATATATTTATATACACACACCCATATATATATACATACATGAACACATATGTGTAGATATATATAACAGCATATACACACTCAATGCACATAAATGTATGCATATAGACATATATACGTATGCATATACATATATATATACCAACATCTATATGCATACACACACACATGCGCACACACACATATATATGTGTGCATGCATACTTACATACATGCAGATATGCATACATACACTCATATTCCATGTACTGATAAGTATAATAGAATCAAAATCTATGTGGAGTTGAAGATATCAATTTTAAATTCCTCCGTTCCTAAGATAAATCTCAGGAAAAACATATAAAAAATAGCCAAATTTTTTATTCACCAATTGATCGTCTACTTTACTGTATTGTTTTCTACAGATGGAAAGAGAGAAAGCTGGTCATTAACACAAGAATCAATATGATGAAGAAAATGTTTACTTGATCTTATAGTTGTAGTGGTGTTGGTGGTAGGTAGAAGTTAATGAATCAGATTCCTAGTACCAGATTTGAAACTACTCCGGCTGATGTAAACACTTGTACACATTCACTTACACCTTGGTCAGGGAGGTCTGGAAGCCCTACTCCTTTTCTTCTTCATATAGAAAGTGCTCTCAGAGTCAAAATTAGAAAATTTTTATCCCATACAAATTTAACGTTTTCTTTTTGTGTATACCTATATAGCCTATATGGTATTTCAGAATTCATTAAATAAAAAAAAGTCAGGAGAGTGCTCCATATCGAACGGGGCCTTTGCCTTCCTGAACACACACACCTCAGTTACTATCATAATTTCAAAATAATAGGGCTCCCTCAAAATGATCAAAGAAGTATCCAATGCACACCCAAAAGCAACAAAACAGCTCATCTAGGGAAAATGCTATATTTACAAAAATGTTCTTAAAAAAGAGCCCTGGGGGTGATAGGAGCGAAGGGAAACTAGAGGTACTTGAATGAGGTATAAATTGGGTTAATGATGATGATAGTCATAACAGGTAAGGAGGAAATGATGGCTAGAAATGTTATCAGAGAAATATACAGTTGCATTATCTTCCTAAAAGTGTGCATGTAGGGTGAGAGGTTTCTCCTAAAGTGACAAGTAAACACGAGATAGTGCAGGCCAACAATCAGAAAATGATTTAGAAGACACAATTTTAGTGTCATTTTTTAATTGAAGAGAGAGGAAAGAGACAGCAATTCGTTATAATCAATAATAATTTGTTCTTATTTTTTTTCGGTAAGTAACAGAGATTCGTTATCTACAAATCATCAGAAGTTGAAGACAAAAGGAAGGATGAAAAGAAACGCAGGAAAGAAAAGAATGAACGAAAAATGATGAAAAAAAAAGAAGAAAAAAGATGATAGAAAAAAAAAGACAAAGGTGACAGAAAAAAGGTGATAGAAAAAGGAAAAAGAAGAAAGAAGAAAGAAAGACGGTAGAAAGAAAGGAAAAAAGTGAAAGAATGAAAAGAGAAAGTTAAAAAGAAAGAAGGAAAAAGTGAGAGAAAGGAAAAGATGAGAGGAAGAAAACTAAAGGGGGGGGGGTTAATTTCAAAGAGAAAAAAATCGAAGGAAGAAGAAAGAAAGAAAAGTGCTTCTAACATGTTCGCAAACATCAAATTTTGGGTAAGTTAATCTCCACCCGATCCTCTGAGGTGGTTGTCAATGGTTTTATAACCTTTACCCTCGGAATCATTAAGACTGAAAAGTCATGTCATCATTGTCTCACGATAAAACTGTTGAATAGTTATTTTCTCAATGAAGGAGGAAATAGTAAGTTATCCTGTGCGTAAGAAGAAAGAGCGTGTAGTATTGTTCCCCCAGTTTAAAAGAAACATTTTGATGACCGTAATCAGTGTTTAATGATGTTATTAACCCAATCGTAAGAAACACACGGAAGAATTAATTAGGACGAAAAGTACATCGGACTAATTCTTTACATAGAAAGAACAAAAATCCATCAATGACACAATCTAATTTAGTTCCATTTCTAAGAGTCTCGTGTTTAATTTACTCGTTGAAGAGAATCGGAAATGAAAACAGACACTGTCAATAATCAACGTACTCTTTCACGTTGGGAGATGGTAAAAGTTACTTTTAGCTGTTTAAATAGTAAACTCAGTTCCTTTAAATACATAGATTTGTTTTAAAATTAAAAAAAAAAAAAGTCTCTCTTCATGGTATATATTCTTTGTCAATACTAAACAATTTTACTGGCCAATCACTTTTTAACCCAAATATGCCTGAAGGCCTATATTTAGTCCATCGCCCAAATTGCCACAGAAAATATACTTATGGAAGAAAGCGGATCAAATTACACATGAATACCCTCAAAATGATCAGTAATATGCTTTCATTTTTTCTCCTACAATTAGGTTTGCATTACCATGCTAATATACTATGATTTTCCCTATATTTCTATACTGGAATCCGGTACAAAATTCCGACTTGATGCATACATGAATGGAGAAAGAAATCATTCAAAAATCCACTCAGGCCCTCAACCTACCATCGCAACTAACACCAAAGATCCGAGGAAGGAATCTTCTCATTTTATATTTGTTTTTCGTTTAAAGAAAGAAAAAATATCCACGCTGTACTTTAGTATCTGCAATTTTTCTGAAAGAGAAGAAGGCGTTTAAGATATTCAAAATCCACGGTTTTTTTTAACTTGAAATGAATAATGAGTATTCATAAACCAAATTTAATTTAATCAATTCCACACAAAATGAATATGAGATATTTACATATTCTCATCACTATCAGGGATCGATGCCAAGATTCCGAACGCTGATTTTCAAGGCAGACAGGCTCTGTCTGCTAGGGAAAAGTTTGTTACAACAATCTTCCAACCACTATTTCCTCCCACCAGGCTTTGTACAATGTTAGGCTGCACTCAATAAATACTAATGATACTTCACTAAATATCCGCCCTAACGGGCAAGATAATTTGCTGTCGAAAAATGTGTAGATGTATGGAAATAAGAAAGTGTTCAATTTAATTTGTTTTTAAAAAGTGATCTGTGACTTGAAGAGATTTTTCACGATCTCGAAATGTAATACGTGCATAGATACACAACGTTTCAAATAAAGTCATTCTCCTGTTACTCTCCTCCCCATGAACGAAGTCCCCACTCGTTTTCTTATCAGCACCCAGGCCATTCAAACAGTCTTTCTCCCCTTAACTCTTGCCTTCTCTATGTGAACGATACGAAGTCCCCGGGTCTTTCTGCTGGGGAACGGACACGAAAACGTGTCTATTATAGTATAAATTTACATTGTAACCCCACGCGAGAAAGAAAGAAAAACAAATAAAATAAAGCAGGAAGTAATTTTCAATAAATAATTTGCCGAAACCTTTTCTGGGGTCACATTGGTACACTAAGATTTTTTTTTTTAACGATTTGTTTGGTTTTAGCGTTAAGCTGTCTCCGAGAGATTTTTGTGAATTATAAGATGGTAATTTCAGGTTAACCCTACTCATGCCCAAACAAAACTCAATAGGGTTTATCTACTTGCTTATGAAGAACACATTCAGATTTTCCCACATTTTTTTTTCAATTTCTGCTTCCTGAAAAAGGTAGTAAATATCGATGAAATTAGTTTAGAAAGTACATGGTTAGGGATATAAGACGGCCCAAGGAAGATAGAATACACAAATAGGGTTAGTTTATAACCGAAAAAAGAAAAACCAAAACAAAAAACACACACGTTTAAGTAGTAGTCCTGAGAATTATTCACGACTAATGCATCAGCAGTTATTTCAGTACCAAATCCAAGAGAAATAATTGTGCATTAGTAAGCATGGCCTGACTCATTAGGAATTGAATTCGATGATCTTGGACCCTCGAAGAAATTAAGTTACTTATGGATACTATCAGAAAAAATGCCTTCAGAAAACTAAGAACATAGTAGGGAAAGGGGCCCCAAAAGTTTCAAACCCTCGCTCATAATAGAAACAATTTAGCAATTTAATTAATTCAAAGCAACAAATATATGTATTTATCTTTTTCTTTCATTCATCAATTCGATTATTTCTTTTTATTTGGGCACCGTTTTTAATATCGAGTGAATGTGTGAAACTTTACAATTTACAATCGGGACCCCCTCCTGAATAGTGCCCCCCCCCCAACTTTGATATTCGAAACAGAAAGAGAAGAATTTTTATTTTTGTGAACATGCATGTGTGTGTGTAGTGGGATGATAGACTGACTGACTGACACTCCAAAACCACAAAGTAGCTGAACGAATTTTAATAAAAATTCCAGTACAATTTATAGCTTTCGATTTCTCAGTCCCAACTAAGCACGGACTCATCTAAACCTTCAACTTTCGTGTGTTTGTTAACTTGGCGCATAAATTTATGTTTTGAAATACGAATGATAATTAATAAGTGGCACAACTGTCAAGAACTCTGAAAAAAAAAACTAATTAGATTCAGTTACACTGAATAAAATCGAAAAACTAACCGATGTCTTAATTTCAACAACACATAGAAACAAGAAAAGAGAGCAACAGTTCTATTTAGCCTCAAAATGTTTTTAAATGCTCGTTTGCCAGAGTGACAAACAAACAATCGATGGGATTCTAAGTAGACGAACTCGAACTTGGATCTGAAATAAAACCAAAAAGTATTTTCAGTCTACCGTAGAGAGCCTAAATTTCAACTAAACGAGACTCACTAACCACGTTTCTGTGATTTTAACCGTTCCGTTAGAATTAGGAAAAAAAATAAAACAGGGTGGTTGTAAATGACAAAGAATGTATAAACCCCAACAGTCGTCTTTTTCTTTCACTTAGGCTGAAATACAAACCTCGGCACCCCTTCTCGTTTACTTTGAGAAGTGTACAATAAATTCAGTTTCAGAAAGTTGTTCCGATTTAATCCGAATAAACAATCATTTTTCATATATGATTTGGGAGAAAAATTAACATAATTCTAAAATTTTATCATTTGAAGTATGCAAAAAGTCTTCAATGTTTCTTAAAAAAAAAAAAAAAAGGTAACTTTGCGAGTTATAAAACTGACACTTTTGATTTTTACAAAATTTTACTGCATCAAACCAAATAAGTGGGCCCTATGCCACACTAGGGAGACTTGGATAGATTAGCTTAGTAAATTAAAATATTCAATAAGTCAGGCCAAATTTACTCAAAAACAATTAATGAGTTTTACGTCCTCTCCCCCAAAAGTGTTCGTTAGTAAAAGACGTTTTAGTTTTACCACTTAGCAGAAAAGTCTACCAGGCATTTATCAAATTGGCGGTATATTTAGAAAAAATACATTAATCGAATTGATAAAAAAATTACACAAGTGCATATTTATCAATAAAAAAACCCAACTTTCTTGTTTGATGCTAGGGATGATTATCTTTGTGGCTCATTTTGTGCCGGCTTCCTAGTAAACAACAACAGTTTAATGCGAACGGTGACGACCGTAAAACAATCTCCCTTAATACAACGTCCGCGACATTAATCCTGAAACTCAGCCCGAAATCCATACAAGCACACCATTTAACTAAAAAATTGGTTCGTTAACGCTTCATTTTTTCGAAAGTTCAAAATAGTAAGTTGTAAATATGTTATTGACATTATGGGACACAAACATGTCTATTCACCAGCCCCATTCGAAGTTGAAGACTTCAATGCAGACCCTTGCTAACTAACCTACCTAGAATTCGATGATAATGGCAATGATCAGGTCTATGATGCTGATGATTATTTAATGTGAAAGGAAGATATTAATGTTTCCATTTTGACCTAAAGCATAAATTGAAGAATATGCAAGTGACGAAAGTGTCCTTTACCATCAACGAGCTGAGAACTATTTAGAGGGGTTCTTTTATTTTTTTTTTTTTTGAGAAGTCTAAAGCAAATACAAATATTAAGTAAAAGTGAAAGTTATATCCTCTTCAAGACGAAAAAGTTGCACAAAAGACTTGGTATCATTAGATTTTGTGAAAAAAAAAAACAAAAACAAAAACAGAACAAGGTAGACTTATTGGTGTGCAGGAAAAGGGTAAAATCTCTGATCTCTCTCTATTCAATGGAACACAGTTGATACAAATAAAAAAACACAGAAGTTGCTAAGTCTACTGTCAGTTTTTTATTGTTTAAATTATAATCAAGCTCAACAGAGAGAATTGGTGACATTTGTTAGATCATAGTTCGGATGTTGAGCAAGTCTTCAGTCTTTTACACGCACGCACACACACTTGGAAAGTAAGAATTATTAATCAATCATAGAGTGATTATCGTATCCGTTACACAAGGAAATTAGTTCTCAACTTGCCCCCTCTCTCTTTCTTTCCGTCTGTCTGTCTCTCTCTAATAGGGGACAAAGGCTCTGGCCTTGGGTGGGGTTATGATATTGTGAACAAACTGCCGAGTGAGTATCATGTTTGTTTGAGGAGATTTTTTTTAAAGTCCAATTTTTAAAATAAAAGGTGGTGTTATCATTATTATCAACATGTTTTTTTTTTCAGCGCGTGGTAAGAAAAAAAACATCAGAGAAGGTGGGTGATTCAGTTTTCATTAACTTTTGAACAAGAATTTATTCACTTCCCATCAACACACACACACGCTAAATATCCCTTGAAGTATAACAAGTTAAGTAAATATCCGTATGTACGTCACACACATCTAAATTATCACAAATTGAAAAGAATTAGACAAGCCAGATCGGTTATGGCTTTAAAGGAAGGCCGAGGTGAAGAAATTGCAAGGTGCGACAAGAAAATACTTTTTGAGTGTTGTTGTTTCCGAATTCGTTAAAAGAAACAAAACTGCAAAGAAATGGAGAAAACTCCTTAATTTTTTTAAAAAATAATAAAATTGGTGTTTTTTTTTATCTGAGTTTGTTTGAAATTTATCTTTTATTCAAATTCTGTAATCATTATCTATCGTTACCACCCACACACACATTACAAAAGGATTGAAACATTTGGTTTTAAGTTAGGTGAAAAATCATTACTTTTTTATGCAGAGATATTAACACTTGAAAATTTCATGATTTTTATTTTTAGTGTTTGAAAAAGTAAGTGAATTAAGATAAAGTTAGGTACAAGGACACAGTGTTAGAGTACCGAGTGAGGATTTAATCAACTCAAAGTGAAACAACATACAACTTTTCACACTAAACACGATATTTTATTGAAAAAAAAATACACACAATTCATTTTAATGAAAAATGTTCTTTTTTTGGCACTGATATCTCTGTGTACTGAGTGTACGTACAAAACTTAGATTGTAACGAAAGAATGAATTCAAATTGTACAGTTAAAATTTCGGTACAACATCTCGATGGTGGTCCCGATTGGAATTCAGCTGACGTCACGTAGACGCGTGGAAAATTTATGAAGTAAGGAAAAACAATTTGATAATCTAATTCATTCAAACCAATAACAATATAATTTGTGTACTTACTATAATTGTTTTTATTTCATTAATTCTTTATAATTCATTTTTTATGCGCCATTTTTACACATCGAGTGTGCGCAGGAGTGAATTTTTCACACTCATAATTCAAATTGGGACCACCTTCACTAAGTCAGGTCAAAATTACTAGGATATTTACATATCTAAAAAAAATCTCCATGTACAAGTGACTGCTATTGGTTACGGTTTTAAATGTGGCGTCAGGTATATTTTCAACACAAAATTCAGACACTTGTTGAGATTCAAGTGGAATAATCTAATAAATCGCGAAAACAACTTCATAATTGAATAGAAAAAATAGTTTCAAAATATCCGATGATCACTGTTTTCTCTATTTACAAAATAATATTCAACGATAATGTTTAACATTTTTGCCACAAATATATCAGAATTATGAAATTATTTCTTCTCATAAATCTTCATGATACAACCAGAATAATCTTCCCAAGAAAATTTTGAAAAGACCTGTTGCTTTTGTAAAAGAAATAATTTTTTTTTGAGTTATTTGATAAACAAATCAATGATTATTTTGTCATTATGCAGACTTAACATGATTCATCATGAAATGGGAGAGTGCTTACTAGGTGGCAGTTTGTAAAAATTTGGTTGGTGAGAGTATGAGCCAATAAACAAACATCTTTACAATGAGAAAATTTCTCAGATCCTATTTCGATATCAGTTAAAATATTTGTGGTCTTCAAAAGTTACTAAAGAATTCATCAGACCGTTCATTTACATCTATTTTCTTTGTTAGGTGATAAGGAAGTTACCAATCATTTTTTTTTCTTAGAGAAAAGATAAGTGGGTGAGTGAGCATATGGGAAAATCACTCTCCTATTAATTGTTTACTTGTCTAGGCAGTGGCAGCAAAAATCTGTTACCCCCATAGTCAACATTGATAGCGGCCAGTATTTGGGGGCTTATTACCTATAGTCACATATATGTATGCGTGTACGTATAATTATGAATAAATGTTATTTATAATAAGTAATTTTTGTGCAACATGTATATAAGAGATCAGAAAAAAAAATATATGAACTTGAGATAAGGGGAAAAGCAATAGGTCTTTTGGAAGGGGAGGACTCATACCAGTATGGGGCATCAATTGGTGGGGCAAATGGAGAATCCCCCCACTCCACCATGTCAGACCTTCTTTCCCAGGGTGAGGGGGTTTGAATCTTATAGTCAGTAATGGATAATAGTGCTGTACAATTGTTTTATGTAACCCCAACTTAATGTTCCCACATAAAAAGATAGCATAATTCTTCTCTGGTAACAGGGTTGCTGCTGAGATATATTCAGAATTTGCCCCCCTCCCCCGGAAATATATCTTTTTGCACAGTGATAGTTGACACCGATGTATACAGAATGGAAAACAAAATCTCCCTAGCTGAAGTGAATTGGACTTAATAAGTGGTTTGGTATCTTTTACTTTTTAGTACATAGTTTCAAGTATGAACATGAGAATTAGTATGTTGCCCTGCTCTAAATATGAAATAATTTCTTTTTACACAATAAAATTTGCATTAGGACAATTACACTATCAGACAGGTTCCACCAAAATTTTATTCCCATTTCTTTGAATATCTTTTTTCCTACATCTCTGAACTTCTCACGAACATATCTGTACTAAATATTGAAAACACATTTCGTATGTCTATCTGTATATCAAAATACCTACGATACAAATGGATATATTTTGTTACAACAGATCTCAAATTCGATTAAAAAAAGATCATAGAACTATAAAACATTGAAAATGGGGGTGTATCACATGATTTTGTGGGCTCCAATAGATTTGGTTCAGTCACTGTGGGAATGTAGGGCCAAATTTGCTGAATCAACCAAAAAATATTTTTTCATTTGAATACTTGAAAATTGAGGAAAAAGATAGAAAAATATTTTTTCGGAATTTTCCAAAAGTGCCATGTACTCAGCCAGATTTCTTCATGTTTGCGGATCAAAACAACAAAAATTCTTCCTACGATTTAGTTTCAGGCATAGTTATATGATTATTATTTGATACACAAGGGAAATGAACTTTTAATCTGAAACAGATATACTTGTGAATTGTGCAACAACTGGATAAATCAGATATACCACACACATACACACACACACACACATGATATAATGATTAACAGAGGAGATAAATGAGGGAATTTATGCATATACACTAATATGAAGAAAAAAGAGAAAGAAAAAGGGAATATTCTGAAACTAGTCATTCTTTATTGAAGAAAACCAAACTTATCTCTAAAATTAATCAGACGAGTGATTCAACAAGTGGAAGAATACTGAACTTGCAGCCAGTGAAATGCATTTTTACTAGGAATTTTCTTTCATACTGCACACTTTGACTGTGTATGGGTAAAACTTGATATTCAAAAAACTGTCTCCTATCTATATTACCAGCAATATAAATCCTATGTCATATTTGGTAATGATTTTCCTATAAGACAATTTTCATGAGCAATTAAATGATGTACATCATAGTGAGAAAGATGAAAACAGTCCATATATGAAGAGTAAAAAACAATTATCATATATGTTGTTGTATATCATTAAGACCTTCTCTGTCTGTCTGTCTGTCTGTCTGTCTCTCTCTCTATATATATATACATACACACACACATACATTTTCTATATTTATGGACATTCATAAATACACACACTACATAAATATATGAATGTATATATATATTTGAATAAGTACACATTATATATATATATATATATATATATATATATATATATATATATATATATATAGGGAGAGAGAGAGAGAGACATATATAAAGACCCACATTATATATACATGTATATATAGAAACATATATATTTTTTAATACATACATTATATATACGTGCATATAGACACAATATGCATATATATATATATATATATATATATATATATATATATATATATATATATATATATATATACATATATATGTGTGTATATATATATATATATATATATATATATATATATATATATATATCTAAATATATACAAATATGAACACTTTCAATATATATTCAAATACACATTATATATACATGTATACACAGACACAATATATACACACATATTTTAACATATTGAATATATATACATATATATATATACATATGTATATATATATGTCTATATACATAGATATATATATGTGCATATATATATGTGCAACCATATCGTTATATGATATATATATATATACATACAAACATATATTACATTTCTACCCCAATTTTTTCATTTACACACATTACATATATGAATATAAACATATAATATGAATAAATATGCATATATAGATTTACACAGGATATTTGTATACACAAGCATACACAACATATATACATATATATACTCACAGAGATACTATACATATATATATATATATATATATATATATATATATATATATATATGTATATATATATATATATATATATATATACATGTATATACACACATGCGCATATTATATATACACATATATTCATGAACACAAATAAACATTATATCAGACGTACAGGCATAAAATGTGTTCATACACACATATAATGTATATATATAGACATGTACTATTTATAAATATATATATAAACTATATATATATATATATATACTCATACAAATGTATTAGTATACATATATATATATAAGTATATATATATATGTATATATATATATATATATGTATATATATATATATATATATATATATATATATATATATATATATATATACATGTATATACACACATGCGCATATTATATATACACATATATTCATGAACACAAATAAACATTATATCAGACGTACAGGCATAAAATGTGTTCATACACACATATAATGTATATATATAGACATGTACTATTTATAAATATATATATAAACTATATATATATATATATATACTCATACAAATGTATTAGTATACATATATATATATAAGTATATATATATATGTATATATATATATATATATGTATATATATATATATATATATATATATATATATATATATATATATATATATATATATATAGTACACTATATGTATATGTACTCATACATATACTAATGTATAGATGCACACATTTTATATATACACATACATAGTATATATATATATATATATATATATATAGACATAAAAATTATAAACATACATACATACTATATTTATATATCCATACAAACTATATACATATGTGTACTCTATGTAAGCATACATTTTTTGGGGGTACACAGATTATGTTTATACATATCTATACCATACTATATACATTTTCACAAATACATACATATATATATATATATATATATATATATATATATATATATATATATATATATATAAATACACTTACTATAAATATATATAGATACACATACAACAATACAATACATATATACATATACATACTATATGTATATACATACACATATATATACATGTACATACTATATGTATATACATACACATACATACATACTACATATATATATGCACACAAACATACTATATATATACATATACATACTATACAGGTATATGTAGTATCTATGTTTATATATATATATATACATACATACAATATATATATATATACACACACACTATATGGACATACATACATACTATATATACATATATATATATATATATATATATATATATATATATATATATATATATATATATATACATACACTAAACTTACGTACTCTATGTATACATACGGATATAAACATACATACCAGATATATATATATATATATATATATATATATATCACACATAGTATATATCACACGTACTATACACATATAAATATATATACATATATATCACATATACAATATACATATACATATCACATATACAATATATATGTCACACATACTATATATATATATATATATATATATATATCAATCACACGTACTATGTACATATATATATATACATATATATCATACGTACTATATACATATACATATATACATATATATATATATATATATGCATATATATATATATATCACGTACTATATACATATATATATATATATATATATATATCACACATATTATATATACATACATATATATCACAAGTACTATATATACATATATACATATATCACACGTACTATGTATATATATATATATATATATATATATATATATATATATATATCACACGTACACTATATGTATATGCATACATACATACCAAATATATACACACATACATACATCTACGTATATACACACATACATACATCTACATATATACACACATACATTCATTTACATATATACACACATAAATACATAATACACATATATATAAAGATGATACCAACGTATGTACTATATTTATATATATATATATATACATCACATGTACACTATATGTATATGCATACATACATACCAAATATATACCCACCATATATACATCTACATATATACACACATACATACATATATACACACATACATACATATATACAGACATAAATACATACATATATACACACATAAATGCATAATACACATATTATATATAACGATGATACCTACGTATATACTACATATATATATATTCATACACACATACTGTGTATATAAATATCATATATACACACACACTGTATATGTATATATACACATATCATCTTTATCTCTATACATATGCATATACGCACACTACACACACACTATATACATACATGCACACACACTATATACATATATATATATACATAAACACATACATACTTTACATATATATACACACACACACACACTTTACATATATATATATATACACACACACACATATATATATATAAACGTATACATACATATACTCAGACATCACATATATTAACACATACTTCCACAAGCATATTATTCAATATATATGTACATATATATATATATATATATATATATATATATATGCACACACACACACATACACACAAATATACGCTCACACACTTATACAATGTATATCAGCAGGTGCATACAAATGAAGCTGGTTCGATGCAGAAGTGTGAAAAAGAAAATTTATTTATCACTCTATTATCCCTCAGACAATGCATGTGTAATGTTTCATTTTGGGGGGTCATTTAAGGGACATTTTGGGGAGTAGGAATGAGTGGATATCTCGACTCTCCTTTGTATCCTAAACAATGGCCTTCATGATATCATGCACAGATCCATTTTCAAGTTAAAATTTGAGGAAATCCGTGCCTTATAGGTAGGGCGGTGCAATCGCTATATGAAGTTCTATATTATATAAAGATAAAACAGGTGGTCGCATTTTTATTGACTCCAAGGAAGAACAGTGAGAGTTAAAGAGCTGAGAAGGTCCCACAGTGCAAAACATAGCAACACAGGACTTCACTCCTTCCTCTCTTTGACATGAGAAAGTGCATCACATGAAATGATGTGCATGGCAGACCATGACTGTAGTAGATATCCAAGCTATATGCAGACCCAATTGTAGCCCGGGCAAGTGTGTAGTGAAGAAACTGGTGTATTACATTTTATAGACCTAAAAAAAGAATAGATCTTTCCAGATATGCCCAACAGACATGATAGTCTAAATTGAGCATGTAACATGGACAGAATAATAGCCTGAGACAAAATTTACATTTGTGGGCATTTTGGATATTTAGAGTGAAAAGATGAAAAGAACAGTTGCAGACTCTATTGCAGATATAATGATATAGATATCAGCGGAGATAAATAGGGGTGGCTTGGTTTTTGGTATGTGTGTACGTTTATTTCTATCTAGGATGGTAAAAATGATGAATTAAAATTTCATTAGAGATGATAATAAGATATATAGCTGATTGATATGATATTCATGAATCCCTCATTATATGTTTTGCCATTAACAAGATGAAAGTAGATCCAGAAAATATAAGCATTCCTATTACTTATGTGTGTGTGTGTGTGTGTGTGTGTGTGTGTGTAAGCAGATATTCATGAGTGGATAGATTGATACTCAACCAGAGAAATGAGCTGACTGATATTTATACCATGAGTATATTGCAGATTTTACATGTATATGAAGGTCCTGGATGCTTGGGGGGATGGAAACTTGTGTTCCAACAATAATAATGGTAGTGCAGGCCTTGAAAATCAGTACTCACTTTCAATACACACACTATAGACACTGGATGGAAACGTCTTAGCCACCCCAGTGAGTTAAAATATGAAGATGGATAGGTCTGTAAACAGGAAAATACAGATGTATAATCAATAATAAAAATTAGATAACATTGTGTGGCATATTTGAACTTTTTTTAATTCCTGGGTAATAAGTCGTTTCTTTCTAATTGATCATGTCCAACATGTATAGAAAATGCCAATTATTCACTTCAAACTTCTATGAATAGAACAGTGATGATTTGAAATCTACTTATTTTCAATTATACAACCAGCAAATTAGCTCATTTTTAATCACATGAAGAAAGAGAAACAATTAGATATGAATATCACTCTTAGAATGTTTGGAGGGAATAATAGCCATTCTCCATACATTTCACACATAAGCAATCAAAAAAAAAAGAAAAAAAAAAAAAGTCTTACCACCCAGGCACAAAACTCGAATTGCTCGTTGCAATGTGTACGTATATGCGTAAGAAGTGATTCTACATTGAATGGAATCTTTCTTATCTTCCCATGTGTTGCATAAGACGCAACGTGACAGAAGCGGACGTACATCAGTGCAAATGATTGATATACAGGGGCTACCTTTGCCTGCTGTATTTGCATACTGTGTGCACTGTAAAGCACAGAGCAGTAGAAACAGAATTTTCACCATGCAGTTACCTGCTCTATCAGAAGAGGGGAAGATTCTTCTTTCTCCATCCCTTTCACACAGACAGGCAAAGGAGCCAACATTTTTATCCTGTGAAATGGTAATATTGTGTGTGTAGAGAAGATGGCTTATGAATGGGTTATGTCATTCCCGTAATATATCGTGAGTCTTGATACGTAGATCTGCAAATGACACAGTGGACTGTACATAAAGAATACATATTCTGCACAAGACACAGTATATATGACCTTATTAGAGGAGGGAGGGTACATGTAGGACAATAAATAAATACCCACACGCACACAGCAATCTATTAGCCTTATATAGGTGCCCCCCAACTCCTTATAACGCTGATGATGGGATCCAAGGAAGATGAAACTGTGTTATAACTGAGCTGCAATCAATATAGCTATTTTGTAGCTAAATATAGCTACTTTGTGGCTAATTGATATTTTGAGGTCCACCATCAACCTCCGTTGTAATGTGAACTGTGCTATAATGAACCTAGAGGTCTGAACTAGATTATTTCAGGACTTTTATCGCCAAATCTTTAAACTATAATTTTATTTCTCAATTCATCTTGAACAAAGCCTGCTTCTATGAGCAAGGTCAGGGGAGGTTCAACTAAATGGGCAGTCAGAGATGGTGAGCAAGTCTTTTGTACCTAAAATGTATCATAATCCATCTATTTAGATACCTACATTAGTAGAAAAAAAAAATATATCTCAGATATATATATATATATATATATATATATATATATATGTTTGTTGTATGAATGTGAGATGATCCTTCAGAATGTTGGTAAAATGACAATTAGAAGATGGAAAGAAATTCAAGAGAAAAAACAGATCTCACAATATTTTCATCATCACATGTGCAAGATTTGATGCATTTCAATGGTTGCTAGCCACATTTTCAAAGAAACTTGAAGCAGTTGCAGAGAAAACTGCATGCTATTTACGTGTTAAAGGATTTAGGAAATGATATATATATTCTCTGATGCGAAACCAACACTCGATATATATACGTCAAACAAGTATTTATGAACAAATCTAGAATAATAATATAACGCAAGAAAGAGAAATGTTTTCTTCTTTAAAATCATAAGGTGCATGTCAGTTCTGTGCATATATCTTGACACATGCAAACACATTTACAGCTTAATATATTTAAAAATAAATATATATATACATATATATATATCTGTATCCTGCATCAACGAATCACTGTAGACTGTGCATGTACCAGAAATAATCATCTTACAAAAAAAAACAATAGATGAATCGATTAGCTAAAAAAAAATTAAGCCAGCTCAAGATTTGGCCATTGCTGGCCCAAAATGACCCCTAAAAGCACTTTATTTTTTATACCCCCCTCCCCTGAAAAAACCGTTTCAGATGTGACTAGTGGTGCACTCATGTAAATTTTTCAAGGTTGTAGCATCAAAAATGTGACCTGGAGACACACTGACAAGTGGAAGTGAGAGAAGAATCTGTAGCCCCCTTAGCTGGTTGGACAGGTATGATACCTGTGGGGCTATAGAAATTCGATTTTAATTGATTGATGAACAACTTTAGAATAGTGCAATATTGAACAAAAAAGAAATGGTTCTTTCGTTTATATCTTAATATGAATTCATATAATTCTCAGACATAACAACTGGAAGTGACCAATAAAACTGCTTTTTAAGGGATATAGAAAAAAAATTGAAGATTGAAACAGAAGTACAGTATTCAATATTCATATCTATTCTGCTTTCGAAGCTGACATCAGTATGTATGATTAGACGGGTAGACATTATCAGACCTAAAAATTATTTTTCCTCTCTTTTTTTTGATCTCAGTTTTTGCTGACTTAATTTCATTTGTGAGATATTCTGAGAATTATATGTGTGAGTGCAAATGTAATCATTTAGTGTATTCATATAAAGTTGGAGATATGTTTGTTGGTCCATATGATATAACAAATTGCATGCAAGCTTTTGCATAAGCAATATCTGAACCATTTTGCCAACTCTGATTATTATGTAATTGCATCATGTATCCTGTAAAAGTCCATACATGGGCGTGCAAGCCTAATTATCATGTGCCAGTTATGGAGCAGGATGAACTTCTTCTCCACTACCATCATACACCATGAGATATATATATATATATATATATATATATATAAGAGTGAAATGACAATTCAGGAGGCCTTGTGTACAAATAAGATTTCTAAATTTATTTTGATATTTTGTCAATTCATCTCAGCTTTTTCCGAAAATAAAAGTGATGGAGATAGAAGAAATTGTCTGTTATATAGAGCCTATGTCTAGTTGTGGGCGGGTTTAGTGATCAATAATTAAATTGAGTGGATATGAAGTGTTTTAAATGGTAGAGATTTGGATGAAATGTCTTCAATGCATTCATTTTTCATGTGTATTTATATAACAGACAATATCTTGTATCTTCATCACTTCTTTTCTGTAGAAGCTAGGGTGAACTTATGGAAGTCAAAATAAACTAAGAAATCGCATTTGTACACAACAAAGTCTTCTGAATTGTCATTTCACTTATACACATATATACATATATATATTCAGATGAATTATGAACCACATCAAGACATTGGTCATATATATATTGAAGGGAGGTATTGCTTGATCGGCATTGCTGGGTAGCCATAGAAAAATAACTGTTTTGTTTTTAAATCCCCAAAACAGTTCCATGTAAAATAACAGATGATTCACTTATAGTGCAATATGATCTAATTCTGTATAAAACATAAATCCTTTTGAAGATCTTCCATTAACAGTCATTAATCGATAATTGATTTAAATGAATAAACAGAAATGAATAAACAAAAAACATTTCCGTACATGAAATCTCAGTTGAAATTTCCAGCAGTAACATCTCAAGTGCTTAAATTTTTTCAGTCGCATTTTTAGTGCATAAGGCTGAAAAGACTATCATATATATATATATATATATATATATATATATATATATATATATATATATATATATATATATGTAAGAAACTGTCAACCAAATGGTCAATGTAGGTTTCAAGTTTGTCCAGTTGGCTGTCTATATATGTATCAGGTGTATAGGCTGCACCATTAGAGCTAGAGGGCTGAAAATTTTAACCTACTCCTTGTTAAGTCTAGGAGAAACAGCTTTTTTTGTTTTTAGGAAATTCCCCTCCCAAATAGATTTTTAGAAAGGGGGGTTAATATACAATGTGAGTATAGATTAAAATTGATCCCTCAGTTCGTGCCTACTCGTTTATAGGGAAATTCGGATTTTTTATAATTATCCCCGCGAAAACAAAAGGCAAGAGAAGTAAGTTATTCATTAATAACCTTTTTTTCCCCATGTTTTAATTGATCATTGAAAATGTTGGTCTCATCATGGTTTCTATTTAGAGACTAACCAGACCTATACACACACACACTATATATATATATATATATATATATATATATATATATATATATATATATATATGATTAGAAAAAAAGAAAAGAATTATGAGTTCAGGAGAAAGGTTATGAATAAAGGATAGAGACCAAAAAAATTCAAATTGGTTGCTAAAGAAAAAAAAGCAAATGAAACCAAAAGATAATGATAATTTTCATGATCATTATAATGATGATAATTATAATAAGTGGGCAAAGGATTTTTTTTCTTTACTGCATCTTTTTGTTTGTTGCGCCAACCAAATACATTAGCAATAAAAGCGACCGTTGATTGATGGTAGAGAGGAGATTGATCGTGCTGGCGCCACAGAAGTAGCTCTGACATGTGATTGACAACGGCTGTGGCTGAGAGAGAGAGAGAGAGAGGAAAGTGAAAGATTGGCAGATATCTGCATTAGAAAAAGAAGAAGGGACTGGCTTTGCAGATACTGCACACTAACTACACAATATACCACAGAGAATAAATAAATGAAAAAGAGTGTTTGATACATATACCTAAAGAAAGTAGGGTACAGAATTAATAACGTTGGTAGGTGGATACGGGTGGGTGATGGATAGTGGGTGGGGTTTTTTTCTTCTCTTTCTTCTTTTTTGGACAGTTGGGGCTTGCAAAATAGAGAGAATAGAGAAGGTCGTTGAAGTTGTGTAGGAAAGAGAGGTAAGGGATATCTATGATCCGTTGTCATGGAAAATGGAAATTGAGATGTCATATCGACGAATTGATGGACAGTAACACCAAAGCAATTGAGACTGGTATCAGATAGAACTTATATATATATATATATATATATATATACATATCCATATATAGATATATATATGGATTGATTATAGCTTGATGGATGGACACTGTTCATTGGACAGATGTATTGATGGAGAGAAAGACTGAAAGATAGATGTTATTGATTGATAGAGGCTTGATTGTTGTGCACAGACGGGCACTGACATGTAAGCTAGATAAATTTATTGATGGATAGGCGAATTGATATGGAGAGATGGACTGACTGATTGATAGAAAGTCAGTGACAGATAAATATTAGTGGTAAATAATAATTATCGTCAGAACACACACACAGAGAAAGATGTGATGCATCGGTGGACAAATGTCTATGGTTAGCTAGACAGACAGATTCAGAAATGAAATTAGAATTTAAAGATTCAATGAAAAAGAAGACAGAGATCAAGTAGCATCAGGCAATTCAGGATATTCTGAATAAATTGTTTGAATAAAACACCTTAACGAGATTGATACAATACATGTCTGTATTCTTCTCTAGCTGGGATAGATTTAGACGTTATCAATGGAATTATTGTGGTTTGAAAATAGAGGTAAAATGATTAATTTTTACACTAACAGGTTTTGTCGTTTGAAAAAAGACCTGCATACACGTGTGTATGTGTACAATCGAGAAATGATATATCAACCATTTAATAATACGAGGAAACATTGTGAATATTTTGTCGACTGATTTTTAATTCAGATTATTAAAAGAATCCGTTTGATCCAATGATGGCAGGATCAGAGTAGAAAAATGCATTATAACTATATGCGTGTCAATCAGAGAATGATATTAGTCTCTGATAGATTAGATCGTGGATAAATAATTAAGATTTTTTCTGGCAATTCAAAGTTGGAAGAAGACACGAAGAATGATAGAAAACTGAGAAGTTCAGGGAGAGCGGAATCAGTGGAAAAGGACTTCGTTAAATAAGAAGAGAAACGAACGAGGATAGTTGTCATAGGAAAAGGATATGCGAGATTGACAGACCCAAGACAGACAAACAGACCAGGCAGTAATGTCGATGCTTCGGTGGGTAGATGGGGTGGAACAGTGGGGGAGGGGGTTGAGAGAAACCGACCCCAAATAGTCGACAGACAGACACTGACAGACAGACGAATGGACCCACGAATGGAGACACATCGTCTAGAAAAGAGTTAGGTGGAAAGCAGAACATTATAGCAGAAGGGTTTTCGATGGATGATGGACAAATAGATGGAGGGGAAGGATTGGAGGGTGGGGGAAATAGAGAAGGTTTTCATAAATATACACACACACATACACATACACACCTACACAAGTATCAGATTGACTCTCTACATATTACACAACTACTACAAAGTGTGAGTGTGTATATTTCTGCTGAATTCAACGCACCTAGAGAGAAATGCTATATGTGTAAATAGACGTGAGGATAGGTTGGAAAGAAATTAAACCAGTACACACCCTCAGAAAAGAGAAGAGATATACACAGATGACGAAGAGACACAAACACACGTGTATACTTCTTAAGCAAGAAGCATGGATACGGTTTGAGGGGATTTTTTATTTTCGCGATAATTTCTACGGTTTTAATGTGTGCGAATAGACGTATGTTTAGTGGATAATGTCAGTTGTTTCAACTGAACTTTCTACAGCTTAATTAATTGAGAAAATAAAAAAAATGTATAGCAACGTTTAAAATGGGAAATAAATTAGAAAAACCTGTCTTGTACGGTAAACACCACACAGGATATCATTATTCGACAAATATTTTCATGAATGGGCAAATCGTTAGGTAGGTAAGGGTGAGCAGAATCCTATGAATGTACTTTCACATGTGTAGAAAAGACCAGCAAAGATGTTTTGTACGCGTTTATGTGAAGGTAATTATTGTGTTTATAAGAGTGTAAAACAAAATTTGTTATTATTGTTTATGTACAAGTGGAAGAAAACGGTACGTACGCGTGTAAGGCGATTTAAGGTTACAGGTTCAATTACAACAAACCATACCAAAATAATATAAACACTAATAACAAGAAGTACAATTAAACTTAATATATAATATGCTTTCTACTTGGCAACTCATGAAAGAACCTACGCGGTTAGATCGACTTTTTGCCGTACTCACACTTCGGACATGTCCTATCTCCCTAAGTAACCACACCCTTCCCCTGGCACTGTCTCCATCGCCTAGGTTTTCTTATTTACAATCCTGATTACATGATGGTCACAAATTGAGTAACCGTAACATCAGACGGCACGAACGGACCAAGAGACCCCCACTTCATGACCACCGACTCGCACTCTGAGCAGATGGTCCAGTTTTTAGAGAACCAATGGCGACCTATTTAAACACGATAACATAACACCCCTTCTTAACAAGCAACAGCAGTCAGGAGACAGACAAGGGCAAAAAGAGAAACCACACAAATCTCTTAAACGGTAACAGCCACCCATGTAAATGATGACACAGATATTTATCCATAGGGTATCGCGGAATCCGAGAACTATGTTGACCACCATTGAGAGAGGGCACTTTGCCCTTTTTTGAAATCAGAAGTGATACTGGGTGTGGATTGTGTACATAACATGCAAGGCAGTATATCGCCTTTTGTGAAAGAAAGTCCTTTCTCTTAATTCAAGTATTTGAGGTTTTCTTGCGAGTTCTTAGAATTGAAAGTAATTCAACATATCGGTTGAATATCGGACCTGCAGTTCCATACCCTGAGTGAGTTACGCCCATCAAGCACATACAGAACACAGTGCAGAATGCTTATAGAACATAGAAATGAGAAGGGTTTATGGAACATCGAAGAAAGAAACTTGGGAAAATAATCAAATTTAAAAAAAAACAAAATAAATCAGTTTTAAAAACCATGTCTCATGTCTAATTTAAAACTCGATTCGATGGCAACCCTGACGAAACCGCTCAGCGCACATGCAACACATTTTATTCTTTTAACAGTAAACTTTTTCCTTAAAAGTTTCTAACCAAAAGTGCAAATTACGGCAAAATATTATCACAGTTTATCACACCAGCTCATTTGATTTATTTAAGAAATGATTAAGTAAGTGTTTTTCTTAGACAGATTCGTTTGTGGAAGGAGTATTTGTCATGGTTTTTCATGTTATCGGACAATAATTCGAGTAAATGAAGGGTTTAAAAAGTAAAACCACTTTTCCGAGGAAGAACGAAAAAAAAGTAAATAGTCAACAAAAAGTTCAGAAGGGCAGTTGTGTAAATATCTTGGTTTTAGATCATGAAAAAAAAAAAAAAAAGAAAAATTAAACGTCGTTTAACCTAACCGTTTTCTGGAGTGATAGGGTACAAAGTTTTTTTAACAGAATAAAAGGTGTTTTTTCTTCGATTTAGAAAGTAAAAAATGTGCAACCCCGCTGAAAATGTTCAGACAACCTTTCTCAGTGTCTCAAAAAGCTCAATGAAAAAAAAAAAGAGGCCTGGATAGAATTATTAATTTCACACACACATAACTGATCAATGATATATCAGTTGATGTATGGATGAGAGATCAAAGGATACATAAATCAGATTTAGAAATAAAATACTTCATAGACGTAGTAATATTATCTGGAATTTTTATTAGATGAAACATGGTTATTAATCTTGATAGATTTTACTAGTATTTCTCTCATCTTGATTTCAGTTACCCTACATAGCAACTATTAGAAATATTAGTAAAAGAATTAATAAAGCTTGATGATACTTCTTAGTTACAAAAAAGGCTCAAATTATTCTAAATTGAAAGACAGAAACGGCCTATCAAGAAATAATATTCACTCTAAGTGGGGAAACTGGATTGAAAAGAACAGTTTTTGAAGTTTTTGTAAAGAAAAAGATAAAACGTTTTGAATAGATTTGTAAGTGTAATCTAGATAGATACAATGTGTCTTAAGGGTATGTATTGGTTTTGAGGGTCGTATGGTTAGGAGTGCTTACAAACATTGACATAGATGCGAATGACAAGTTTAGGAAATAAGGGAAAGTTGACTAAAGTATGGATCACACACACATACAAAAAGTAACACGTTCAACACTTATGTCAGGTGTCTATTGTATTTAACAAATTAAGGGTACGTCATAATATATAAGGACGAGTTACACATGTACCATAACATGGCTTTGAGCATGTGAAGAGTCGTGAAATATGCTTAATTAAAGAAATTCAACAAAAAACAAAAACAAATGCCAATTGGTATGGTAAGCAAGTACGGTGTAGTGGATGTGCGTATTAAAATTTAAGGATAATTCTTTGCTAATAAAACCTGATAAGATAGATAGATTGACTTCAGTTATGTCAAGTCAGACGAGTCTAATGAATGACAACTTGATGTAGAAATATTTTCAAAGTGACAAACGTAACTTTGATGTACGTTTTGGAAGGAAAGATTAATAGAAAAAATATGAATAATTGCATTTTCTGATTCTGGTTTTCAGAAATATGAGGTTTCGGCTTTGAGTGGATGATGAATTATTAAACAAACTGTTAATGTGGGTAAATAATAAATGTAATGTAGTTGAGTTGTTGGTAATAAAAATGCACTAGTAACTCTATGGATGGTGTGACACATACCACAATACGCGATGTTAATAAGATTAGGGGTATAAAATCAAATATTAGTTTTCAGTGCCGTTCAAAGTAGGTATGTTTGTCATCAACCAATGATTGAATCATCATACATACGGTAGCATAAAAATACCTATGTTTGATAATTGAAATTACTAATTAACGGAGATTTACAAATGATGCAGGATACAAGAAAAAGAAATTTAACTTGTGTATGTGTGTGTTTATAATTATGTATGTATATATGTGTGCCATTCATTATTTATTTTGCAAGTGTTTTGATGAAAATTTTACGTACGCGTGTATACGCAGTCATATAAATGTTGCTTTGCAAACATAGAAATAAGGCATCATAAAACAGTGGTGTTGGTTTTCTTGGCATGTCTTTGCACACACCGGCACACGAGTGTACATACGAGGGTAGTTGGTATACAGGAACAGAATCATTTAGAAATAAATAAAACAGTGACGAGTGAATATTCGTGTTGTTTGTTTTTTTTTTTTTCCATTTCTCGTGCGTGTGTGTGAAGGGGTTGTAAGATCCCGATGTTCATGTAAACTGTAAACATTAATCATAACGCGTGTCGATCTAACATACGAACAAAAACAACAGGCAGAATAAACACGAACTGTCTTTTTCCTCTTATTACAGATTTGAATGCTTCTCTCTCACACACACAGAGGCAACATGATAATTGACAATGAATAAAATGACCCTTCCTAGTAGGTAGAACCACACCGAAATACATCGGACGCGTACGTGTGTTCCTTACTCGTCCACGATCCTATGTTGCAGTTATAGCCCGGGACAGTATGACAGTGTATACATACACACACGATATATATATATATATATATATATATATATATATATATATATATATATATATATATATATATATATATATATATATATATTCCAAAGATTAAACAACGGAACTGACCCTCTGTGGGGGACACACACGCACCTTAGCACCAAACAACAGACACAATGAGCAAATGCGATCACTACAAGTAGCTGTGTATTCACGCTCACATCACACAACATTTAAACTATCATGTAACATTAAACAAGTGTAATCCGTGCACAAATACATCATTATCTAAGACTCCACACCCCCATGGACCTACAATTTAAACGGTATACTAACTAAATAGGCAAGCATGTACACATGAGTAGAAGGTGGATACACAATTTGCAGGGTTTTCTCACAACAGAAGTTCACACACGCATTTTAGGAGACAGCATTTCTTCGAATCGGTTTCATTTATAAATAAACCTTCAAACGAAATATTTAAACAAAGGATCGGCTTTTTACTCCCCAGGTTTTTTTTGTGATGGGACGTGAAAGTCAAGTCTGTATTTATTTTATATGAACTAGGAAGAATCCCTCACACACACACAAAAATCGTAAAAATGTGTTATCGTAAGAGGAGCAGTTATGAATGGACAAGGTGTGTGTGTATGTGCGTACATCGTACAATAGACACTTTTACGCACCGTGCCAAGGATTGATTCATTGACACATCTAAAAGATATCAATCCTACTATATTATACGATAAATCAGATATTGAAAAGATTAATGCGTTATAATCAAGGAATTGGTTCGAAATCGCCAAAAATCCGAATAAGACCACGCCTGTGCTCCCTTCTTGAGATTCAAAAAGGCACCAAAGAGACGGTCACACAACCCTAAACCAACAAACACACAGTATAAGTACTTTTACACAAGTTACAGATTATTTTGCTCAAGAACCCAATTTATAATCTGCAGGTAACGGGAATATAGTATATGTTAGATGTGAGGCAAAAAAAGGCGTCTATCTATAACAAACTTACTCTAAAAACAAATAAAAACTTGTAAATAGTACATAAGTAAAAAAAAGTATTCAGTAGTGAACCACGCCTGGTAGTCGTATTTGCACACACGCACGCACATAAATAAATAAATAAATATATATATACTGACATAATCAGTATAGATTAGTACAAATAAGAGTGAAGGATATCATAAATTTCCGTTTCTTTTTTGTTTTAATGAACTGACACAGAGTGAAGTAAAAATACCTTAAGGTCTAGGAAGTGGGTAGGGTCGATTACAATGAGCAGACGACAAAATAGATAGAAAGACATACCGATCTCACAACACTATAAAGTGTGCATTGATATTTCGAGTTGGATAATAAATAACAGTTGGTAATTATTGATATAAATACTAGTGTTATCGATAAACGACAGTACCTGGTTATATGACACTGTATAATTATCGGCACTACAATAAATAAGCAATTATTATCCAACACTTGTAAAATAAACAGTGTTTTCTGTGAGAGCAGGCAGAACATAGGCAGTAAGTAACGGTATATAAACCCCGAAAGAAATCCTTAATTGTGCAGCGATCACACAATATCAAAAACAAGCAGTTATTAAAAAATAAAAATAAAAACATCGTTAGAAAGAGACAGAAATTTAGAGTTTATTTCCATTTCTCTTGAGAAAAGAATCCTTTTTTTAAATTAAAAATATATTAAAAAAAAAAACATCTGTACTTACATTTTAAACGTTTGGGACAGTTTTGTTTTCTTCTAGGCATTTTCGAAGAAAGTATAGAAACACCGTCCGACACAAGAAGGTCTGTGAGGGGGGAAAAAAGGCAAAAAAATATTTTTAAATGTACCGCATGTGGCAAGCACTAGTTTTCTTCACAAACAGCCTCTCTCCTTCCTTCTTCCTTGCCAAGCGAGACTGACCTCGCATGACCCGGAAGTGATCGCTTGTAGAGGTCATGTTGGGTCACGGGCTGGGTCAGAGGTCAGTAGCGGGCGGGAGTTCGCAGCGCATGCGCATGCCGAGCGGTCGTCGAAGCTACTTCCGCTGGCAAAAACTTGTGTTGTGTGTTGTGCTTTTTCCCCCCAAAATATTACCCGAAAAGTGAGTAAGAAATGTTTTATGTTTATATCATGATACATGTATGTATGTTTGGTTTCTCTTTATTTTTTTTTTCGACAATTTTTAACGGAATAAAATAAACCTCTTCTTATCATTTATCAATATTTCCCTGTTTTTCTTTCAGTCCCCTCGTGTGTCATGAGCCCCTCTTATTGTTTATATATAAAACTATCCACTTGTCCCAGAATATCTGTCCTTGTTTATTTCTCTAAACATCAATAAAAACAGGATGATAATTTTGGGACATTTACACACCTACCCCGTGGAGTCAGGAATATTCTATCTTTTTATAACTTGCATTTAATCAAACGGGTTCTTAAGTCATTGTTTTATATTTATTTCTTCTAAGAAAATCTTTTTTCTCATAAAGTTCCCTGAAACGAAGTTAACCCATTTTCAAGTCTTCTCTTGTCGTCTCAGAAATTTCACCCTTCAACTGTATCCAACATTATTGATACTAAATTATCTTCATCCTCTCATCTTTTCTCCTATTTCTCTTCTAATTTCCTTACAACTTTCTTAGCGATTTCTATTGACATATTCTATCGCAATTTCGTTAGTTATTCTTTCACTTCTAATCAGTATAATTAAACAACCTGATAGAGTTTTTGTGAGGTGTCATTGAATTTTTACCCTCGTGTAGTCACCACAAATATGCCCTCCTCCTGATCGATTATTTGGTGCTATCTTACGTGACGGGACTTTAATGTTATAAAATTAGTTTTTAATTTACTGACTTATCAATGGAAAACTGTTTAGGAGGATCTTCTTGAAATAGCATATGGAAGTGTCCTAGAGTTTTTTTAGCCTCTCTTTCTGATTATTTATGTTAAAACAAAACATCGTATTATTATCAGAGAAAATCAACACACGTGTTCTGCTTTAGCCAGAGAACCAGGTGAAGTACTTTTAATTTATTTTTGATAGTTGAACTCGTGTTAAATGAATGAAAACCTTTCCGAATGGAGAGTCTATCTTCCGTAGTAGTTGTTTGATGTCATAAAATTAGTTACAATGGTTACATTGTTTCACTATTCAAAGTTGGATTATTTTGGATTAATAAATCATCAAACATGAACGAAAACAACATTACTTAATATTTTGTAGCTTTAGATAGTGAAAACGAAGTATAAGGTATCTTTTGGGGAGCTGTCCCCAATATCCCCACCAGGCTGGTCGGAGAAATACTGCACAAGAACAGTTAGTGAATCTGGGGCGGTCTAATAAGAGCCCCCGGGGTTAACCGTTTTGTTTTTTCGTGATTGACCTCGTGATCAAAAGCTAAAACTACCGTATTGACAGCTCTTAGAATTAATCGATCAGAACACATACTATTATTTAGATGGTAATTGTTTTCAGTCTACCTGTAAATATTTGTTTTCCTCCCACATACCTTCTACCTCCTACTAAAATTACCTTCTTCATTAAATTTTGAATTATTTTTTCAGATTTTCTGTTTTACTGACATTTTGGCTCAATCTTTCCGTACCAATTTTCTTTAGCTTGAATTGAAGCTGTCGAAATAAAACTTGAAATGTTTTAGGGTCCTCTTTCTTACTTGATTTTTAACCAGAAGATAAAACATGCCGTTTAGGGTCTCAATTTTACTATGATTTCCTTACGTTTTTTTTCTTTTTAAAAAAAAATCAAATTAGTAGTCGGGATTTTTACTGTTGATTTTAGATAAAGCTTTTCTCTGGTTAGTTGTCTTTTCCATATCATTTTGGAAAAAAGATTCTAAGACTTTTTTTGTTGCCTATGGTAATATTAATTGAAACATTTCCAATTATTACTTCGAGATATAGACAATTTTGATTTCTTAATAATGTGTAATTACAGTGTATTTAGCTGACATGTTCGAATTGAGGGATGTTATTAACAATTATTTTAAGGATTTTATCTGAAAAGTAATTAGCTGTTATGGAAGAATGTTATAATTTTGTTTGATTAGATTCTTCGAAATTATGTCTCAAGGGTATTTTTTTTTATCAGCCTTCAACAGCTAAGTAAAAAATAGGTATGATTTTAGAATTCTTGCTACATAGATTTCCGAAGTGGTTTCTATCTGTAGGTGTTAATTTTGTGTACAGGTGAGGAATTTATTGTTGTAGTGTTTTGTACCATCTCAAGTTGAGAATTTTTCTTTAAACGCTATACATTATTCATTTTCAAGTTATATTTAAATTCTATGAGTATCGTTATTTTCTATAATTCGTCGCCCCTGATTAGCTTTTTGTAGATTAATTAGATATACAATTTCGCTAATTGTTTACAGCACATTAATAAATGGTTTTACAGGCATGAAGCATTAAACCTGTCAAGTGCTAACGCTTGCTCAAAGATAACCTGGAAGATGTCCAAAATCAGTAAAACCGATATTTTACTTCGTCTACTCAAAATTCTCATTATTATTTTGTACTTTGAATAAATTGTCTTAGCTATCCGGAGACTCTTTGTCATTAATTATAAGAATTTTTCGTGGGTTCGAATTTTTTGAAGACCCATTTGATAGTAAACAATGACAACATAAATAAAAAACAAGGAAATCCCCTTCTCTCATAGTTATTCCCTCATGAAAATCTCCTCGGCTCATTACTGAACATCTGCAGTCCTTTCAAAAAAAAAAGAAAAATGACACTTCCTTCTAAGCTGAAGCTTTAGGATTTTTTTTTAAACAAGATATTCCATTTTGTTTAGACGAGCAATAACATTAAAACCATAAAATCTGCTTGTGTATTGATGTATATAAATATTTTTTTATGACAATTATTCTTTCGCTGTTCAGGTGCTCGCCTTCTTCCTACTAGTTCCAACTTCCGACTGAAACCACGTGATTAACCGGTAGTTAAGTAGTGCGCGTTTAGGGAAAACTTGATTGGCTAATTCTTCTTGCTATGGATGGCCAGAGGGAGAAGTAATTGCGAGCAATCGGCGAAGGTAAAATGAGAAAAATATAATTATTATAACAACTCGATGCTATTGTTTACGGATTTAAAAAAAAGAGAGAGGTGTCTCAATTTATTTTATAATTTTCAACACCGTGAAAGATTTTTCTGCGCTGTCGGCGTGGTGTTTTATTTTGTCTCTTGTTGATGCGTTTTATTTAAACGCATAAATGTCGTGTGTATTATCTCAATCTTACTTACTCACAACTCCATCATAGATATGACTTCACTAACGTCTTCGTCTCGGTTATTATCCTTTTATGTATCCCATAGCACTCCACACTACAGAATACACTAGTTAAAACAACTTAGCTTACACATTAAACAATGTATTTGTCATCCTTTTCATGCGAAAACAAAATTTATCGATATTATTCATCATATCATATATTAATTTACTGTCCCATTGGTCGGCCGTAACATGGAAAAAACCATTGAAACGCATGTTCTGTGAAAGATGTCGATGGTCTCGTGGTTGCCAAGACCTATTTTATTGTCCGTCTTTACTTGTTTGATTTATTTCTCCTGTTGGGGTATACTTTTTTTCTCGTTTGTTCTCCATCACGCCCCTGCTGTTCGTTGTACAGAACACTGACATGGCTGCTTCTTTCTTCGTTCACTGATAGCAGCAGCAGTAACCGTTAGTTGAGATTGATAAGCTAATAATTATGCACTCGTTACAACATTTGCATTTTGTTTTTTTTTCTCCTCCTATTCACCTATCGTATACAGTTGTGTAGTTGTAAAATCAAACGAGTTGTTTCTTTGATGTTGCAAATCTAAGGTGAACTTCAAACAAGATAGCTTGATGACGGTTTTTTTTCTACTCAGATCAGACGTTATTTTTTGCAGTCTTTTTTCATCGTCGTACTACTAGAAGAAAGGTTAATGTTGTTTACATTAACTGATATTTCAGGGCATGTTATAAACACACGATTCATGTCTACATATATATATTCGAATCTCAGAAGTTAATGAAATTGGTAATTTGATAACGTAAAATTTACATATATAGCTTCGCTCTGTTTGTAAAACTCATAGAAGTTTGATTTTATTTCTTATTCAACTTCGTTTTTATTTTTATTTTTTTCAATTTCAAAGTCGATATGGGTTACGATAGCTTCACATATTGAATGATTAAATTATAGATTTTAATTAAAATTAAATAAAAGATCTTTTCCCTCTCCCGCGTGCTTTGAAAACCGGAACAGGAAGTTCAGGTGGTTTGTGTAGTCTCTGGGATTTATCTGCCCTTGACTCACTAATATTTTCCACAACTGGCCGAATTTTTTACAAGTTGACAATCTAAGATAATGATTTTTATTTATAGTTACAATTTACATATACACATTATAAATACTCTTAAAAAGGAAAGTATTTATAAATGAAAGATAAATATAGAATCGATTCTTTTTAAGAAGTTTGGGGGTTTTCATTTAGAGATAAGTCCGCTACGGTTGTGAAATTACTTAATGAATACACAGCATATGAAATAAAAAGCAAATATTGAAAATGTTGAATATTTTTCAGTTCAATCATTTGTTGTAATTTTTAGATTTTTTCATAGTCTATTTTAGAGGTATCTGGATGAATACTTCATGCTATTCTCAAAGTTTATAACTGATTAATAGCCCACAGCTTTCTCCAGTGCTGTGTGTGTGTATTTGAATTGAACTTATTGAGGTTCTATGTAACCGGTAACGACCCCCGGTTAAGATTCGCTTTCGTTAACCTAGACGAAGAAAAATCATTTGTCAGTATTTTTTGTGACTATGATCCATTAAAACTTAGAACCCTAGAGTATTTGTCAGTTATTAGAAAAATCGATTTTCTAAGTTTTTGGTAGGGGGCTTCTGTTTATAATGTAACTAACCGTAAACTGGATCGTTACTTTCCGTCCTCTATACGAAAGTGAGTCTTTGAAGTATCCGGTTATTTCCCCTGGGAAAGTTATCCAGGCTTCTCTGATATTTTAATGATGATTTTTTTGTGCTTTCATTAAAGTGATTCACAACTGACGTTAAACGTTAAATACATTGAATGTACCCTACTGAAACCTCCCCGTTGCTTTGAAGAAATAACTTTCTTCCATAGTGTATTTGAAGGGAGAGAGCATCTCAGTTTTGAAGGAAAATCAAATACTACATAAGCTTTTTTTTTTTTTTTTTTTTTACTAATTATTTTATTTAACCATTAGCTCCTAAATGTCTCTTAATTCATTTTATTGGTCTCATAACAAGAAGTTTTGACCTTTTCCTCATTATAAGCAAAATAGGTCTTGTTTTTATGTAACATTACCAAGTTTAGGCATCGAATTTGCCTGGGACTGCTGAATACAGTCGGAATCGAGTACATGCTAAATTAATTTTGTTATTGAAAAACATGACTGATTATGCAAAAAACGATACTTCAAACGAAGACCCCCCCTGCCTTCCCAATAATAAAGAATTTTCTCGAGTAATTTCTTTATTCTTTCAATCCATAAGAGCTCCCTTTCCTCAGGGAACTTGACAGTTTTGAAAAAGTGAATTTAGAAAAAAATTTTTTTTATAAGCTTTACCAGGGTATAATGCTAAACTGGACATGTACTTACCGTCATTTTTACGAAGTAAAGCCTCGAAGTATATAGTTACTTCCCTTAACACCAAATGTTATGTGAAAATAAAGATTGAAAGCATAATAAAAACAAACGAAAAAATTAAATGTGACAGATTTGAAGAATGAACTAGATATTTATTCTGAAAACAAATTAGACTTGTTTTTTTAAAACGCACCAAATTGGTTTTTTCATTCACCTATTACTAGGATGCCTACACATTCTTGTTAACAGAAAATAATATAGTCTTTCATTTTTGGGAAGCATCCTTCAAAGCTGGTACTTGGAGAGATACTTTAGGTAAGAAGCCAGCAACATTTCAAAGTCGGAATTAGCTATCAAAATGAGGGAGGAGAAAATGAAGGAAAGTAATGTTTTTTTTTTTTTGCATTACATTATAAATAGACCCCCCCCACACACACACACTTATAAAACCTTAAAAATAATAACTTTTTCAAAACTTGAAAGGAAAATAATGTTCGGGTAATTTTTCTCTTTTTGAAGCTGGATCTTTATTTATCAGAAGTGACTTACGAAACTTCATCCTTTTTTTGGGGTTCCTGTTGATGAAGTATTTTTTCAAATTTTAGACCAGATAACTTAGGTAACTTAGCCCTTAAATCTTCAGAGGGTAGTATTTATTATATCTGTAACTTATAATTTATTTATTTTATTAGATGAAATATTGTAAGTGTATGTAATTATAAATTTCTTGTTACTTTTCACCTTCATCTTAATTGTTGTTGCTTTCTAGCACCACTCAACCTAGACTTGTTTCCCTTCAGCAGTAAATAAATTAACTGTGAATCAGGGAGTGCAAGATTTCTTTTGAGAATTTTTTTTGTCTACCTTCAGTGTCACTATGTTTTCCACTGACATCTGTAGGCCAAAAATAGAACAAATGGGATTCCCTGAAATCTAAATAGCATCACTACAAAAGCAGGTATTAGTCACAGCTGAGAACAAAATGAAGACAAGTCATGAATTTCAAGAGGGGGAACATTTCATGATTAATATCATTTGGCACTCAACGGGTAAAAGCAAAAATGTAAAACAACCTATCAAGTTGAGAAATATTTTAAGTAATCTTAAAACTCATTTTGCTGTAAAAAAAAAAAAAATTCAGAGTGCTTTTTAACACTAATAAGCAGTTGAGTTTTCTATAATTTTTTTCTTTTATGTCTGTAATCAGTTCCTCTTCATCATTTGACTTCATTAAGTAAATAAAAATGATTTACATATAACTACCTTGTGCAGGTCATAGTGGGTCACATGTTCATATGTTTCAAGGAAGTTTATTTGTGACAAGCACACACACACACATGTATATGTATATATATATATATATATATATATATATATATATATATATATATATATATATAACAGGATTTCTCATTGTTAATGATTTAAAATTGTTATAACTTTGTAGTTTGAGTATTGAATACTAATCTCAAAGTTTGTTATCAATCATTAATGCTATGTGTGGTAGTGGCGGCTCGTAGGAGAGTGCATGTGTCCTCCATGGTGCAGTGTGTGCAAAAGAAAAGACCGGGTGGGCAGTCTGGTCAAGCTTGGCAAGATACTCTGTTACACCTGATTTTCCCAGACGGTCACTCGTTTGGGTAATGACTTGGCTCAACGTCGTGTAACAGTGATCTTACGAGAACTGGTATATTGAATGTGATTTGGCCGTATATTAGTGAAGCTGAGAAACTATAATTTCACCAGAGTACATCTGTGTCTCCAGTTAGTATAAGTTACTCTTGCCATTCAAATTTTGTTCATTTGTAATGGTATTGTTGATGTGTAGTTCATCTCAAAAAGCGTATGAACTGTTATGTTGCTTTAACATTTGAAAATGATGACTATGTGATAGTTGAATATTTTGGAATTATTAAACTTGGTTATTCGTATTTTTTTCATATTAGTGTTTATATAGTCAAATTACTGTAGCCCCACAAATGGTCTGCCCAACCAACCAGCCAAGTGGACTACATATTCTTCTCCCTTTTTTCTCTTTCCGGGTGCTCCTGGTCACATTTTTTGGGTTGCAACCTTGGAAATTTGCATGAGTACACCGCAAGACACTATCTGGAACCTTTTTTGTTTTTCTTTTTTGAAAAGTGCTCATTTTTGGTCTCTCTGGTCATTTTGGACCAACATGCCCAAATCTTATGCCGTTTTTTTTGTTTTTGTTTTTTTTTCTTAGATAATTTTAGATATTTAGTTCTGGTACATGTGCATGCTATGGAGCTTCATTTATGTGAGGTACAGATATTTTCCTCTAATTCCAATCTTTTTTGTTTTAGATTGGTTGGTATTTGTTTGGAGTGAGTTTTCTACTGGAAATAATGCAAAAACTAGACATAAGTATATTATAATCCTAGAAGTCTCACTTACTGATGGTGTTAGCTTTTATTGTGGTTTTAGATTTTACTGAAAATGACATATTTGTTAATTGAAACTTTATTTGAAATAGTCATTAGGATGTTTTAAAGTAATCATATTCTTTTCAAAGGCTGAGAAGGGAAAATGCGGTAATCCACACATGTAGTATTTGGCCATGAGTCTTTGTACTCTGTTACACTAAGGATGCATTTCGTCTATGATGATGTAAAGTTAGAAGTTTATGTTATGATGTGGTAGTACAAATGCTTAGTTCAAATAATAATAAACAATATGTAAAATAATAAAAATAAAAATCCATTTGTGGTTAATAGAATGCTCTTCTGCAAGCTCTCTGCAATGAAAATCTATGTGAAATGCAATGTGTATCCATATATTTAGTATATGCCGTCATTTTTTACGATACGGGTAAATTCGTGTTTGTGTATAATTGTGCTGTCTATCCAAATACTTCAGTTATAGCATGTAGTTTTTCAACAAAAATGAATATAACCTAATTCAATGTTTCTCAACTCCAGAAATTTATTGGTTGTTTTTAAACCCGGATTTTTGGAATTCCCATTAAAATAAATTAGTGGACAGTCTCAAATTTCCAGTCCCAGTGTTCAACTGCTGAATACTTGGATGGTTATGAACAAAGTTAGAGTTGAGCGACCATAGCCATCAAAGATGGCGAAGGGTACTATGCTTTGTCATACGTGTTTGTGTCAGTTTGTATGGTTGAGCTCTCTTGGCCATACTGTTTTGTCTACAGACTTAAAAATTGTCATCAGTTCTCCATCAAACTCTTTCTGAAAATATCTTTTTTGATTTTTGCTAAAAAAAGTTTTTTGGGCCTTACTTTGACAGGTTCGTTGATAACATTTACATTCTCTGGGAATCTAGATGTTTTTTACTCTGTTTTTGATGTTTTCCCATGGAAAAAGCCAGTGATGTCATAAATAGAATTTCTGACCATATCTATTCATTGATAGAATATTTCTACATGGCTTTGAATTTTGACACTATGGTTGTTCAGTTGATGAGTTTATCCTATAAATGATCTTAAAGAGTATTGAGATGGTTGATTTAAAAAAATGACTCTTCCAAAATATGATGATTGCTGGTAAACATATAAGGTTTGTTTTTCTGACGAACTCAGGATTAATTGAAAAACAAATGATCAGTTTAAAGATGATTAATTTTGTTGACAGTTTAGAAGAAAAATGTGCATCTTGTGTAAAACGTATTCAGCGGTCACCGCTAAAAAATAATCATACAAATGATGCAAAAAATTCTTTTCATTATGATTGAACATTGACTTGTAAATGTATGGAAGCTTCAAAGATCTATGATTAGAATTGCAATATGAGATGATTTTGATAGTGACACCAAAAGCCTCCTTTAAGTACATTGCCTTCTAATTTTAGTGATTAATTCAGTATACATAATTAATATCTAATATGGTTGCATCTGATTTGCATATTTAATTAAACTGAGACTTACTTCTGATTAATCATTTACTGATTTGGTGCCAGTTTTCTACAAACCCTCGAAATTAATTTCACATTAACAATTTTGCTGGTTAATTGGATGCTGAGCATCATAATAAAGTCTTAAGGTTGGGATTAAATTATTTCATAGCAACTTGAATATTTCAGTGTACCTTCTCCCATACATATATTGCTAGTTATGATTATGGAATATTGATCTACAAAACACACACACACACATATATATGATATATATATATATATATATATGTATGTATGTATGTATGTATGTATATATGTATGTATATATATATATATATGTGTGTTAGCTTGGCCTGGGGGAGAAAAAAAATCCAAATATAACAATACTGAAAGGCAAATGATATTTTATGAAGCATATTGTTGACTGGGGTTTGGGGGTTTTTACTATGTTTTATTGTCAGATTAAAGCTAGACCCCCACCCCAAATACTGCTTAACTAGCTAAAGCACTGAGAAAGAAATTCACATCCACTTATTTTGTACAAGTGGAAAGTGAGGATATAGCATTAAGTTTACATTGTATACAGCCCATTGTGCCCCCCCCCCCTGAAAAAAATTTGAAAAATTCACAACTGACATATTTTGGGTAGGTTTAAAGGTCTAATAGATTGAGAGCACATAAAATTCAAAGAAAAAATATCTAAAAAAAATTTTCTCTGTCTGCGTCTGAACTTGGTCTACCAATTTCAATTTCTGTGACTCTAACCTCTGGACCATTATTGCTACCAATCATTTTTTCTTGAGAAGTATAGAATGTTTCAAATAGAAACTTACAGTAAAAGTAGTATTTACCTTGATTTGACCTAAGGCCTTAAAAATCAGTTCCAATGACCCCTATGCTAATCCTGGGGCCAAAATACCCTTATCAGCAAATTTGCAGCCTATTGGGTGCCAGAAATTTGAAAATGTGAAAATTCACTTGACCTTTTAGTGTCAAGAGAGGTCAGCACTACCTATTTGATGTTAATCATGGGGCCAAGTACATAATTTTTTGTCCTTAGGATGCAGCCATCTTCCTGGGATTTGAAGAAATTCCTAAATTGCTTTGACCTTTAGGGATCCCCAGAGGTCAGTGCCATCCATCCTCTGTTCATCCAGGGGGTCAAGATGCCTGTATACCCAAATTTTCAGCTGACAGAGTGCAACTGTTTAGGGGTTTATAAAGCATGAAGTTAGCTCGACACAAAGTTACGAACAAAGAAACATTTGTCATATTTACAGTACTAACCTAAAGATGGAAGCATGTGGATCAAATTATACATAGAATTCTCTGTAAACAATCAGCAACTACAATATTTCAAATGATCAGTAGATGTCCCATCTGTTACTAGCCAGGAATGACATTGCTTAACCACTTGTATCTTACTGTGTCTAACTTCTCAATGCGTTCTGCAATGCTTTTGTTGAAATGATAAAAAAATCATAATCCCTTTATGTTGATATACTTAGCATGTGCATTGAAATATTTTTCAAAAGAAGAAAATATTCTTACCCCGAATTTAAGATTAAAAAATAGCGATGTTTACTTCGATATTATTTGAGCCTTTTGCGATCTGGAGAGTAAAGTTGAACTTGTGTGAATTTTATCTTGACTGAATATCTTTATGATTCATATTTGTCTTTTATTTCACCCTGTGAAGTTGATTTTGCTGAAAATATAATCATTACAAAAATTGGCAAGCATCCATACTTTGTCATGTGAATATCCTTGTAAATCAACACAACTAATTCTCTTTCTCTATCAATGGATATATTTGGGTGTAATTGTATCGCTTTCCTTGAAACTAAATTTCTAAAATAAATTATATAATTCTG
The DNA here is from genome assembly GCA_963457665.1 of Thysanoteuthis rhombus. Taxonomy (NCBI): domain Eukaryota; kingdom Metazoa; phylum Mollusca; class Cephalopoda; order Oegopsida; family Thysanoteuthidae; genus Thysanoteuthis; species Thysanoteuthis major. The sequence goes on along the minus strand of OY735205.1, from coordinate 45,016,409 downwards.
TCAACTAATGAAATGTGCTAATTAAGATATTTAAAAAATATTAACATCTCCATTACTGAGCTATTCAAATTAAAACTATACTTATTTTTTTGCAGAAGAGAATGGGAATTATAAAAAAAACATACTCCTTGATAATATTTTTACAGTTTGTTTGTTCATATAAATAAAATAAAATTTTTCTCTCACTTGCTTGTTGTAAGTATGTTTTTCTAACTTACTTATACTTGTTTCAAAAGTATATAATGAACAAGGATGTTTTGGTAATTTCTCTCATAAGATTCAACAAGTTTGGTTGCTGCAGTGTCAAACTCCACCTCTACTTCTATTCAAACTGATGATGATTACTGCAACTTTTGTATTACATAGAGAACAAAATTATAGGTATGTAAGACTTGTCTATTTAGCTCAGTTGGTAAGAGAGTTGTTTAGTGGTCACTTGATTGTAATTTCAAATCAGGGTAGGGAATATTAATTTTATATATTGGTTTGGTTTAGCATGATGTGATTGGAAAACAGTGAAGTGTTAACTTTTCTAAATTTAGTGAGCATTGTTCTTGTTACGGGGGGGGGGGGATAACATCAACTCTTGCTTGAACTGGAGTTTGACAAAAAAAATATTCAAATATTTTTTTGAATGATTAAACTACACTCAAAAGCTGATCTGTTGAAAAATCATCATTGATATCCAAATTTTCAGTGTCAACATATCTCAGATGAACTTTTTAGAGGCATCTTCCCCTCTATGAGGGGCTCTGTCCTCATATTGTTTCTCGCTGTTTTAAGTCAGATTTACTTGAAACTTGGTAGAAAGATGGTAAGATGCTTCTTACCGAGAAAAACCTTCTACCCAGGGTTGCATAATTTAGCAATAATAGCATTTAGACTTTATTGTAGATGCCTCATTGAACTTTTGGTTCTTGTTTTTCGTATTGGTAACTTCAAAAGCTTACTAATGATGAATATACTGTCAACAAGATTTGTTTCATTGGTACTTCTTGTATACCAGACGGGCAAGGCAGGCATATATCTATAACATGATAATTGTTTATAACTATAAGCTATGCTAAAAATGTTAGAACGATTTGATATTTACCCTTATCAGTATTGCATAATTTGTAAAATGACTGCTACAAGAGAAATTGATAACATCAATTTTCATTTTCTTTGGTGAATTTTTTGTAACAATACATTTCACTTGATATTGAGAGTCTCAGTGCATTTAATGGCAACTTCAATGTCCTGTAAATATTCAGTGATTCACATGGAATTTTTGAAATGATGCCAGTTTTGTTAAAGTTGCTGAATAATTTTTTTGTGTTGATTTCTTTACTTGGAAGGAAGTTATGTGATCATGTGGAAACAATGTGAAATTTGATATTGGAAATGCAACTTAGGTTTTTAACAGCAGAAGAAAGGATTTGTATGAAATGATACCTGCCTAGTGACTTTTCTGTAAAGTTTATTTTTACGTCTCGTCCCCAAAGCCCAGCATTCTTCCAAGACTGTTTCGACTCACATTTTTAGATTGCAATCTTTTTCAGGGTCAAAATTTGTAAATAAACTTTTGATATAAGAAATGTACTTGAAAAAATTCTCGAGTACTGTTCTTTGGCAACAAGTTAAATAAGATTTCTGATATGAAACCTACTTTTGCAATCAGGACTTGGTGTTTCTTTTTCAAGACTGCCCTCATCAAGTATGGCAATGAAAGAGTCAAGTGAAGTAATTGTTTTCTAGATGTTTTTATTTGGTTTGAGTCAGAGTGATTAAGTACATTTTTACTGACCCTAACTTGACCAAAAAATTGCCTCTGATTTGAACTATACTCCACAAAAACCAACTACAAAGTCCCCTTGATGAGTATGATAACCATCAAACTATGTTGATTGCTGCTGGTCTGGCTACCCTGTGGTTGCTACAGGTTGAATACTCCTTATCTGAATTCTGAAATGTTCCCAAATCTGAAACTTTTCAAAGGGCCAATATGATGTCACAAGCAGAAAATTCCACACCTAACTTTGCTGTATTATGATTCGAAGACTAGGGACTAAGGATGATTTTCAAAGCATTTGATTCATCTTGGTGAAACGTAAAATTATTTTACAACAGAAACCGTAAAAGATGAAACAAGTTCCAATCAAAACGCATTATTGTTACCGCTAGATCTTTATGCTTTAATCACTATATTTTTTGCTTATTCTCTCCTCAGTACAAAGACATAATTGAAAATCTGCTGTAGATACCTCTATTAGTAACAGTGATAAGTAAAATAGAGGTCAAACGCCCTCTCTTCTTCATATATAAAATCCGAAATCTGAAACATTTCAAGTCTCAGGCATTTCAAGTACTGAATTGGTACTAATTTTGGTTAATGTTTCACGTTCTAAAACTCTTATTAGCTTTGAGATGGTTAAGTTATGAAAAATCAAGAGCTGAATGTGAATTGAAAACTATGTTTTTCTCAGCGTTTTCTGTTTTCCTTTCTCATTTCTTCCTTCTCCTTTTTTTTCTCTCTTAGTAACCTTTCCATATTTCTGTTATTAGTCACATCAATCATAAACTTCGTGCTGGTCCTGTTTGCTCAAGCAGAAAGAACAGTTGAAGACAGATTCGGAAAGTAACACTACATGCCTCCCTTTCATTCAGCTTATATATTTTCAACTGTCTGTTTCCTAGACATTGGATTGTTAAGGTCAATGTTGATTCAAAAATAGGAAAGACATCAGGCGCCATAATCATCATAATAAGTATTGGATGGTCTCTTGTATTTATCTTTGCAAAATTATACTCTCTGCTGTATTCTTGACTACTTAACCTATATTGGCAGTGTTTGTAACTATAGAACTGATTTATTTTGTCATGTATTGGAATTTCATTATTGCCATTATTTATTGCTGCCTCCATTTCCAGAATTTCAACTTTTGGAGATTTGACAATTGAGATTTATGTCATTGCATACACGTAGCTGTACACAAGTTGAACAGTTTTGTTGTTGGTGAATCAGCAGCAGTAATTATGTTGATGGAGGAATTAGATATGATGTAAATGTTTTTCTCCTTTTGGTAGTGTAGAGAAAAATCAGTTTTATTTAGAAAAAAATAAAATTCTAATTCACAAAGTTTCTTCAAAATAATGATCCAGAGACATTTCAAAAGAATTTCTGTTTTTATTTCTAGTTTTAGTAACCATATTTTTACTTTGATAATTTTAAGGAATTTTGATGCATTTACAAAAATTATTTGTTTATGCATAAGGCTGGCTCTTGTGTCCCAACTTGTTGATTTCTGTAGATTTTAAAATCAACTTTGTAGGTATTCAATATTTGGTTCTGAAATATGAAAGTGCTGTACATTTTTAGGTTAAACTTGAGAATTTCTTAAAATGTATATTTTTGGTTATTATCTTCCTCTTCTCAGCTCTGTTTCTACACCTCAAAATATTTGTGGGAAAGAAGAACTTAATTTAGTGTTTATAAACTTTATATATCTGTTTAGAAATTCATTGTAAACTTGCCATCTGAACTGAACAATCTCAGCATCAAAATTTGAAGTCATGTAAAAAAAAATCTATTGAATGATAAACAGGGACAGAATAAATTCTATAACATCACTTGCATTTTTCACTGGAAAACAGAAAAAATAGAGTGAAAAAACATCTAGTCTTATCAATAAACTATACTTTTCAAAAAAGCCTTTTCTCCAAATTCAAAAAAACATTTTTAGAAGGGATTTAGTGGAGTACTGATGCCAATTTATAAGTCGGTAGACAAAAGGGTATGGCCGGTTTTGCTGAACATAAAGACACACACACACTCACATATATATATATATGAATGCACAGAGATAAAACTCTTTGCCACCTTTGATGGCTCCAGTTGCTCAATTATCTTTTCAGTCTATACTTTTAGTATAACATGCACACAGAGACATGAGAAATTTATAGTCATTGAAGTTCAGACTAGTATTGATATTAGATAGTTATATTTCAATTATAAATTAATATTCATCATTGTCAGTTGCAGATTTTCTTCATATAAATGTGATAAGATGAAAAATACCAAAGTCATAGTGAAAAAAGAAGGAAGGAAAAGAAGATGTGATAAAAAAGAAATGAGTTTTAAAAAGAAAAGAAAAAAATGTCCGTGGAAATGGAAAGATATATTAGAAGGAATGTATACTGCCAAATGTACCCATACCTAAATAGACCTCGATGTCTCCTGCAGTGGCTTCTTTTTTTTTTTTCTTTTCTTTTTCCCTTTAATTTTAAAAACATTTTTTTGGGGACTGAGTGCTAAACTCCTTACAGCTGCCACTACTGCACTTGCCTGTTAACTTAGCTACGATTAGCCATCCCTTCATGTTTCTGTCTGCTCTCTGCTTTGGCTCTGTTCTGGTCACTATGCACTGTGGTGGAAACACGATACATGTTGCTCAGATGAAAGATAACACAGTTATTTGCCCGAGCCCAGATAATCTGTGCACGATATGCTGCTAATATATCATTGTCAAAATATCTACATGTCGCCTCTGAGTTTTATTTAGTTTTTGTTTATTTGTTTTTTCCAAAACTCTGGCTGGTCTTGCATTGTTTTTTCCTTTTTTTTTTTTGTTCTTTTTTTTCTATGTTTCTATTTGTTTAGGAAAGAATAATCTTCTTTATTTATTTTTGCCATGAGCATCTTCCAATTGTGTTTCTTGCATTAAAAAATCGACTCCGACATTCCAGGAACCTTTAACCTTAACCCTTCCATATTGCTGTAACTGACCAGTTAGCATTACTAAGTTTGTTGGACCTTAAAAACTTACTGAACCCTTCCGATATTACTGTTAGCATTACTGTTATTACTACAGCTACTACTACTATCAGAACCATTGTTGTTACTAATATATATTTATTATTACTAATACTACTGCTACAGGGTGTTAGCCAGGAATTTGATTTTTGCACCAGTACTATAGGATTGGAGAGTTTTCAGCTGTCAGCATTTTTGTATATCTTTTTTAAAAATGGCCAAAAATGGCCAAAAGTCTGAAAAAACTGCCAAAAATTGCTCAAAATATTCTTGGCTCAATTGGAGAATTGGAATTAGGTTTCTATTGGGAATTAGTCTTTGAACAGCTTGTAAGAATGCTGGCTAACACTCTGTACTACAAATATCATTTCCATGACTTAATATCCTATAACCACCATCATTGCTATGAATGTTACTATTAATATTTTTCTCATTACCTTGGTTATTATTATTTCTTCTAATATTGCTACTACTACTATCCCACTAGTATTGTTACTAAAACAACTATTAACCTTGCTGTTGCTTCTATTATGAATACTATCGTATTCATTGTTAGTACAAATGTTGCTGTTCTATCTTTGTTACTACTACTATTACCGTTTTTTACTAGCACTGCAATTATTACTCCTAGTATCAACATTAATACATTTGCTACTTCTATGACAACTATTCTATTGCCACTATCACCATCATTATTGCTATTACTACAATCAGAAGCTCCCCATACATCCTGGGTTTCACCACTGGTACCCGTTTCTTGCTATTTCCATTGAACCCAGAATATTATCAATATTATTATTATCACTACAGCCCCGCTTCATCACTTCTATTACTACCCTTACTACTTCCTCTAAATACCACTACCATCACCGCTTCTTGCCCCCCAGTCATGATCACCTTGACTACCACATCCAGTGTAACTGTTATCCTCTGTTGTACAGCATGTTGTGTGCAAAGGTGTACACAAATCACAAAAGAATATTTTTGCTTCCAAATAGCTAATGTCAGACAAAGCAGACATCTACGATAATCTGGGGGTCAATTTGCTCACACAAAAAAGAAAAACAACATAAAAAGGTGAAGGATCGGTTCCACAGTACTTTAGGAAAAGTTCAGTTGGTTTATCGACAGCATCGGAACGCACTTCTGATATTGTTTTCCTCCTAAAAGAAGTCCTGTCACCTCTTCTTTGGCAGAGTCGAACTGTTTGTAAAACAATCTATGACCCTTCTTCCTTGTTTCACTCAGTTCCCCCACCCTAAAAGTGGTGTTGTGTTGGGTTAGTGTCAAAATGATATTGTAATCATATTCAATGACTCTCTGAAAAGTTCTGTAAGCATTCCATATTTATTCATTGGGTAACTTAGAATTATTTTTCGTGTGGAACAAATGTTTACTGCCTTAAGGTTTGAGTTACTGGCTCAAGGGTCAACTCTACTGTAAAACAAGTAATAGTTACCTTGAGTTTTGGGGAAACAAAAAAACGTTTAAAGATTTTATCAAATCATGGAAAACAGGTCAGGTTAGTCACTCAATAGAAACTGTCACGATCAACATTTTTTGGCAGCATGTAGTGTTGGGGATCAATGAAAAAATTAGATAAGGGGTTGATCAATGGATAAGTTACTTCTGGCATAAGTTTACATTGCAAAATGAACCCCTCCCCCAATTCATTTTTTTGATGGATTATCAAAAATCAATAGTGTTTTTAGACATAAGGTGTAAATGTTCTCAAATAGTGTAGTCTGTGCGCATGATATATTCATATATAGCTAGCCAGCCAGACCTATTTGAAAACCAGAGAAACTTATGTTGACGCTGACAGTTTCCAATTTCTCACATTATAGACAAGCATTAAAAACCTTTCTGTGAAGGAATTTAAACTAGCTTTAAAAATTGCTTGAATGCTGTTGAAAAGTAGAACCTCAAATAATTTTTGCTAAGAGATTCTATGATTTATTCGAGTGTCTGCCAGGAGAAGGGAACTCTTACAAAACATACGAGCTAGGGCCCTTACTCCCATCTTTCCACCACTATAGACCATGGCATGTAAAACCTTGTTTTAAAGGGTGAGGTTGGCCATTCACGCACCTCACCTCACTTTAAAACTCTGTTGCGCAGACCTTTGAATCATTCCCATAAAGGACCTGTAAAGATGTGGGAAATATATCTAAGTACAATTGGATCTTCATGTGTGCATGCATTATGATTACTTGACAACTGGTCATTGTACAAAATTGACATTTGTCAGAAATATTAGTCAACATGCAAGTTTGAATCGGTGGTTCTAAAGGAATCTAAAAAAATAGATAGAAAATCGAAGATTATGGATCTTTCTTCATAGTTACTATAAATCATCTTCTTTCACTTAGGATATAAATATCTAAATTGGCAACACTGAATGGAAATAATCAAAATACTTTGAAGCCTTAGTTTTGCATGACAGACGGGTAATTATTTTGTATGACAATTATGGCTGGTTGCTCGACGCACAAACATGCACCTTAGGAATTGGCACTTCCATAGTTCATAAAAAATTAAAATAATTGTACCTGATTGATTTGAATGACATGAGTGTTTGTGCTTTGTAGCTAACTGATATAAAGAACAAATGGATCAAGGTGCACATAGTATAGCATTGATCAGCAAGCTAATCTTGCTGGCCTTTGTTAGTGGGTTCAATCCTCATCAAAATTTCTTGGTATAAATGGTCTGATACCAACTCTTACTGTTAATATCTACTCTAATAATTGAGAGTTTGATATCCTTGATTTGCTGTCCACAACACTGGACTCTTCCTCTTAAGGGATAAAAATTTTCCTGAAAAAAAATACCTCCTACCCATTGTTTCAAACTGTACTCTTCCCAATGAATGAATTCAGTTCTTTTTAAAAAAAAAAATAACCCAATAACCCAATTAGACAAAACCATCTCAAACAAAATATATTTGTGAAAATACCTCCTACCCACAATTTGGAACCATGGACTCTTCAACTGAAACAAATTAAGCATTTCCTTCTCTGAAAAAATCATGAACTTTTTCTTGGGTATTAACCAATATTCAATAGATCCAGATACTAAATCTTCCCTTCATGTATTGATATTGGAGCTCATTAAAATCAATTATTGTAATTACCTGGCCTCGACAATCACTTTATTTATATTCATCCGGCAATATTTTCTCTTGTTGTAATTATCTAAGTACGCTGTATTTAATTTTGAATAACTCTCTTAGTATAGGAACTCCTTGATTGACACCATGTCATAGAACATTGTTGAGAAAAAATACATTATATATGATGATAAAAAAAAAGATTGGTTTCACTTAATGTTTCTGTTGAAGTTATAGTTTTCAGGAATCCAACTTCGGTGTTTATCGAGGAATTACTGAATTGGTTTGTGTGTAGGTTCCTGTACCTTCTTTAATGGTAGATACAGCAAGCATTCCTTCCTTTCATACTGTTCCTGAGGGATGAATGGTCATTACTACATTATATTCCTGTAGAGGGCAAGGCTAATAGTGGGGAAAAGTGTACTTAACCAAAGCTAAGTTCAAATCCAAAGCCAGTGATCTCTCTTTTGTATTTCCTTGTTTTATTTCTTTCTCCTTGAATTATCTGATGCTATCATCTAACTAACTGTGTATATGTGCTGCGATTACTCAACCACTGGTTATCATAAAAAGTTGACATTCACCAGATTGTTTGGAGTTTTTGGGATCAATGGTTTTCAAGAAACCTAATAAAATTTAGATTATAGACCTTACTCATAGTTTCTATTAATCATCACCCTTAACTTCTGCTCTTAAGAATTTTGTAAATTTAGATATAAAATTGGCAACACCGAAGAGAAATAACTAAAATACTTCTAGGTAGTTATTTTGTATGACTGACAGAAAATTATTTGCTCCATAAAGTACAGTCCTTTCAAACATGCACCTCTGGGATGGGCAGTGCCCTAATATCTCTTAAGCAAAAAAAATATCGATTTGTTCAAGGATATAGAAATCTAGCTAATTTAAAGAAAACAGTTCTTTTCGGAATTTCAACTTGTCCTGTACTATACTCTAATGGTTGTTAGTTATAATGACTTCCACAATCAATTATAAACTTGAGTAAATTGACTTCATATAATCTAATGAGTGTGAATATAAGAGACAAAATGAATTTAAACAAGTTTGACTGTGCTCCGGTCAAACTCCCTTGCTTCATTAAAATCTAAAAGGTGAACAAGATTTGATTTCCTATGATATCCCAAATCTAATAATCTCATTCCAACTCCTTTCTGAGCAATTCCTATAAATGGGATTTGCAAATTTCAGTCAAATAAGTCAGTTTGAGAAGGGCTTTAGAAGTAGGATTGGAATGGTCATCAGTTATTGTGTATGTCACTGTCACTGATATTTGTGCATGATGTCACTGGTTTTTAGTCTGGTCATAGTCATCTGTCATTATTGTTTCAAATGAAAATAAAGTCAAAACTTAATAGTAAGAGTTTGACAATTATTAAGAAAGCTCCCCATTTGCTTTTTGAGAAAATCTTGAGCATTCTTTTCATGATATCTCTGTATTTCTCATACTTTAATCTGCAACTTTCACCTCTTGAGACTCAAATAATATGGAGAAATCAACTTTAGGAATTAATATAAAGAATGATCCATTTCACTTCCTTCAGTGTTTTCCATTAGAAAAAAGTAATGATAAGTTTCAAGAAAATGCTCTTAAAAAAAAACAAGTGTGTTTAGTCATTCAGTAGGAAACATTGTGTGACCAATCTCCTGGCAGCATGCTATGTTTGGGGTGATCAATAAATAATTTACCTCCCTGCATTTTGTTGGGCAGTGATCACTGGAAAAGTCTGAATTCTCAAAAATGGATGTGAATTCTGCCAGAAAATAAACTGAGGGATCAATTTAGCATGAACTTTCATTGAAAATTGAACCCCTTCTGGAAACTTATTTTGGAGAGAAATTCTAAAAAAAGTCTCTCCCAGACATAATAAGGAATAAATGTTTATAATTTTGTACTCATCTTGTATAGATAGTTAGTCAGCCAGACCAACTTGAAAACTTGACAGTTTTTAAGAGAGCTTGTTGAAGAAAATCTATTGGTTGAGTTTGAAAATGGAATGGGATTGGTAAATATCTATAAACAAAAAAAGATATTCTAAGAGGTGAATTCTACTTGATGCTCTGAATGAGGTCTACTGTACAATGAAAGGCTGTATTCAGATCTTTATAATAACTAGATGGTTATGTAACCAGTGATGTCATAGGTAAGATCTATTAAACAAATTCATCCAAGTAAAATCTGTGATGTGCAATTTGATGACATAACTCGCAAATTTTGCATTTATTTACCAAAAGTTCATTCAAACCAGTTTCAGCTCTGAATCTGCATATTGTGTATCAAAAGTTAGGGAAAGCAGGAATTGAGTTCAGCATCACTGACAAAATAGGGCTATTACATATTGTTGTAGTTGATGGTAAATGATACCGTTCATGCATTTCACCTTGTTGGAATGAACTGATCTGCTTGGTATTTTAGAGATCACTTTGTGTTGTAAAAAAACAAATGGAAAAAGAAGCCTCTCTCTTTCCCTACAAATTATACGAGATGAAGAATGGATTGTCTGAAACTTTGTAATGACTATATCAACAACACAAAGAAGTACTTATCTTAACGAAACTTAGAGGGCTATTATATGATAACACAAGCATGCCTCTTATCAGTTCTATCAATGTAGGTAATTTTGATCCATGAAAGCTACCATACTTTATCTCATTCATTTAAATACTCAGATGTGAATGAACTCAGCCTATTAGTCATGATAGGCGATGTCAGTTTATATAGTTATTAGGTGCATATTTTTTATTTGAAGTCTATTCTTGCTAATTAATCTGATTACACTTAGTTACTGTAAGGCTCCATGTTATATACAAGGGTGCAGTGCAAACTTTTTAGGTGCTGAAGTTGATAGTTTTTCTGGTGCTGGTGTATTGTGTCTCATTCATTCATTTTGACTCTTGTATTTTGGAGATGTTGAAGCTGTCCTCAGGATGCCTTGTACTCTTGCTTATGTAAACATGTACTATGTAGATTTTTAAAAACTTTTTTTGCCCCATGAACTTTCTTTTTGAAAGTAAGATGCTCATTGAGAGTGGTGTGCAAATGGGGCGTTTTTTTTTGTTTTTTTTACTGAAAATCAGTGCGTATGTGTATATATATATATATATATATATATATGTGTGTGTGTGTGTGTTACAGTATGTGAGACAATTTATTTCATGACATCCATAAGTTTTATGAAATCTCTGAACGTTTTAGAGTTTTACATTGTCCTGCTTCAAATGGGTGATAGAACTCTACAGCCTGCTCTGGTATCTACTTACTGCATATTGTCTAGAATATGAACTCAAATAGCCAGGTCAGACATACAGTCAGAATACTCCATCAAAGGAAGACAGATCTTTACAGCTGACTCTGGCAACTACTGAAAAGAAAAACTTCAACAAAAACTCCGACCTGGGGAACTTGCTCTCACCATCCCACTGTGGTGGGCCATGGTATGCAATCTCTTGGTTCTAAGGGTGGGGTCAGTCATGTGCACTCGGCACTTCACCTAAAAATTTATCTTGCTGACCGTAGTGCTATTCTCGCACAGACCTAGCCCTGACGTTTTGAAAGTCTTGAAAATATTTGTTTGTAAACCCAATCCATGATGATGATGTTTATGTATAATTATCAATTTTATTGTATAGGTTACACGACAAATGTGATGGCATGCATGTGTGTTTGAATACAAATGTATACTGATAGGAATGTTTATAATAGCTCACATTAGGCTATATTCTATGCTAATGTATTTAGGTATGTGTGTGTTTGGGTAAATGTATCTACACCCCTCATGATTTCACTATTCGAGTTTTGATACTGTATTATTTGTACAATTCAAGGACACTTGGGAAATGTATGTCTCTGGGTACAGAGGATGAACATGTTGATTTGAAAATTTCGATTTTATTTTTGTATGCTTAATTGTGATATGTAAGTGTTTACTCAGGTATCGTTATAGATACAAATATATATTATGGTGCTGCCCTAAAATTTTTTGAATTTGACCACAAAAAAAAAATTGCACTTAGTTTCCACCATCTCCTTCTAAGTGTAGTCCTTTGCCTGCTGTTAGCATACTGGTTCGCAACATGTACTGTGCTACATTCAGTTTGCATGTGCTGTTTTTAGTCTCTATTTGACAGTGTTATATATATATATGAGTTTATGAATCTATAGATGTATCTCTTTATATCTGAATATTATATTCAAAAACAATGTGTAAGCATATGAACATATTTGTGTGTACATGCTTGGCTTTACCCCCCACCGAGATAAAAAAAAAATGATGTCAGAAAGTAAAAACTTGTATTTTTATGAAGAGATAGTCTTTCTTGTATCATCACTTGGAATTTTCAACACTTGCTTTTCAAATGTTTCGTTTTTAGGAATTATATCATCATGCTAGATTACTTACGATAAATGTTTCTGTGTTCTTATACACATAGACTCGTTTTTACTATATACCTCTGTATGATCATCATATTTTCTTCTTTCTTCTCTCTACTTCATTGCTGATCAATTTATTGGAATTCCATCATGCTGGTTATGAGTTATTTCCCTTTCCTGTGATGTCCAAAAATCGATAGATTGATTGGTCAAGATAATAAAAAAGTGTTTGATATTATTGAAACAGAATTCACTATCAGTTTGTCAGTTACCAATGGCTCAAATCTTGAAATAAAAACAAAATGAAATAGAATTTTTAAAAAAAAATCCCAAATAATAAAAATGATAAAAATTGATGTTAATCAAAACTGGAGGAATAATGCCCTGGAGCCCTAATACATTAGTCTGATGTAAAAGGCTGATAAGTTTAGATTGATAATATTGCAGTTTGGTACGGTGTTGTTTGGTAGTGGCTGTGGTGTCCCTTACTCCTTTTCCCAAATATTGCTCAACTGGCATTAAGTGATTCGCTTGTTAACTTCATGATCTGTTTTTTTGTTTGTGTGACTTGTTGAATTATTTGTGTCTCTAACTTTTTCATTTGTTTTTTTTTTTTTTGACTTGGTGTTGTATTTTTTTTTTTTTTTGTATTATTTCCTTTCCCCTAATTGTTTTCCAATCGTCTGATTAGACTTTATCATAAAGAGAGGTTGGATTGGGTGAAAGTAGAACTAGTAGAACTGATGTAGGCCAACAAGTTACCCCAACCATTTTTTCCATCAGTCTTTTAGTCCTTTATATCTTTCTTTCTTTTATTCATTTGGTTTTTTTCTTTGTTTTTCGTTATTATTATCATCATCATTATTATCATCATCATTATTATTATTGATGTTGTTGATGATAATGATAATAATGATAATGATAATAATGATGATAAAAAGCAACTGTCAACGTAAGTTTCTTCAGTTTTTGAGTTGGTTGGGCCAACTAGCTATGTATGTATATATGACGCTTAGACTGGAGCTAATGGACTGAAAATTTAAACATTTACTCCTTATGTCTATAAAAAAACTTTCTTGGTTTTTTTGAAAATTTTTTAAGTAGGTTCTTAGTTGGAGAGGGGAATTGCAATGTAATTTTATGCTACATTGATCGCTTATTCGGTGCCTGGCAGCAATCAATTATTTTGTTTTTTTAGATATTTTTTTCAGACTTTTTTGTGATCACCAACCAACAGAAGGCAAGAGAAGTAATTTATTCATTGATCACCCCATTTTTCAATTAATCACCCCAACACGGCATACTGCCAAAAGATGTTGGTCACGTGACGGTTTTTATTGAGTGACTAACCTGACCTGAATTTCTTCAAGTTTCTCATTCTCATTCTTATTATTTTTCTTTCTTTTTTCTTCTTTTTGCCTTCGTTCTTTCTGTCTTCATATGTTTTTCTTCATCTATTCTTTCTTTCCTTGTCTATTTCTGCAGTTTTTTTTTCTCCCTCAAATTCTTAGATGATCTTGTTCCCAATATCAGCCACATATATCCATCATTTGTGGCAGGTGAATTCCTACCCCTCTTCCTCCTCTTTTCTCCATCTTTTTCTCAAATCATTGCCTTCATTAGGGGTGGTGGTGGTTGGGGATGTGATGGAACGTACATCACTTCCTCATGCTTCTTTCCACCCTTCTCTTTCCTACACATTATTCTTTTTTTTCTTCCTTTGACAGCTTCTGTCCAGAAATGAAAAATCATTTGAAAATAAATATACCTCCTCTTCAAACTAGTGTACATCTACCACTGCCATATATTCATCGTTATAGAATGAATGTGCCTAGCCATATCAAATCTTTGATGGCCTTGTCACTGAAAGATTTAGTACTGCATGAAATAAAAGAAACTTTAATGAGAATGAAAAAGTTTTCATTTTTTTCCAAATTAATTTCTAGAAAATCATCTACATGAAGTGTTGGGAAGGTTATTATGTTCTAACAGGTTTTCACTTAATAAAAAAAGATATATTTTGAAGTACAATCATTTTCTAAAAGATGCATAAAGTAACATAAAGTATAGATAATTCATTAATTACATATGCAAAATTTTTGATAACATGTAATTGCAAGTGATTGGAGAATCACCCAAATGAGGAAATCTATATGAAACAACTCACTCTGTCTGTAACTGTGTGCCCTCTTTAGCATTGGTGCAGCTCAACCAAATTTGGTATGCATACTTAGTGGATCTAGGGGAAGAACTTGGTCTGTTTGGTTTTTCAGAAATGAATTCTGTGAAGTGTGTCAATGGGAGAGTTCTATTTACACTATAACTTAAATTCTAAACCGAACCCTTACTTTCCTTCAATATACATACTAGTTAGCCCAGGGGCAGGGCCCCTCTGTAGAAACTAGCTAAACATTGCCCTTCTGGTCAGTATTCGGTTAGTGAATTATAAATGTAAATAGATAAAGAAAGATATTCATAAAGTAACTATCTCAAAGATGTAAATTAATATAAATGAATAGATACTGTTGATACTATTGTTCATTGTTTTCTGGCTCAGTTAATTTTTAAGCCTTTGATAGTCACAATTCATAAAAAAATTGTAAAGCAAGATTTATCATCCACCTTGATTTTTAAAGAGAACTCATAGTAACCATTATTGGAAAATTAGTCTAATTTTTATTATATGAAAATTGATTAAATGTTTTGAAATGAAAAATGATCTTGATTACTGAATGTATGTTCGTACAATTATGATCTGCACTTGAACCTTTTCTTTGATCTAAAGATTTTATATTTTTGTTATCTCTGCTCTCTGCAATATTCACTTGAATGAAGAAAAAAATAATGAAAAATTACATAACAGACATAACGTGTTCATGTTAATAATGTTACTTTCATTTTTTTGATTTCTCGGATCTACTCATTGAATGATTTTGATTATTTCAAAAAAGTTACTTTCTTACATTGTATGTTACATATTACAACATCATGTAGCGATGATAATAATATTTTCTCTATGTTCAATATATATATATATATATATATATATATATATATATATATGTCATGATGTATAAAAAATGTACCATTTTAAGAATAACTATATTGTTACAAATTTTGTATCGGTTAATTTCTGAAGAATGTTGCTAATATCTCTTCATGAAAATTGTATTTAACATTTTGTGTGATAATGTATTCTTATTAATGATGTAATTCTCATGTGAAGAGTAGGTTTATATAGATGTATTGAGCCTGGCTGCTTCCTGTGTCCTTGCCTCTAAAAATCATATTATTCCTTGGCATTTAGAAGCACCTATGGTTGAAAAGAGTTATGACATAATTGACCCTTAATACATGGCTTATATCCTTGTATGAGATTCAATTGATATCAAACTGGAATGACAGCAATAAGTACAAACTGTGTTGAGTGTCTACTTATGAGTAGCCTTGTATTTTTCCTTAGTACTTAGGATTAATCACAATTGTATCTTGCACCTTCTGAGTAAATTGAAAAAAAAGTTTCTTGTTTGATTTGGGGGCTATGAAATATCGAGAGATCTTTTTTATCAGTTCAGACCTGTTTGATTTTACCCATACGCATGGGAGATATATTTGTGTGTATAATGAGTGAAATATATTTATTGCCTTTCAAACTATTTGCATATTCATTAAATTTGAAAATTAATCATTGAATCTGTGTGGGTGCTGTGAGTTGGAGGGGAAAAGGGGTGCTATTTTATTGAGTCTGCTTTTCTTAATTTCCTCTTGCTGCTGATATTTCTTATCATTTATGACTTACATTGAATCAGAATGAGTAGGGAGATTGTTTGGAGTTCTGGTTTTAGCTAGATTTAATATCAAACCTCTTGCTTTATGATCAGAGAGAATTCTTGATTAAAATGAAATCAAAGATTTACTTATGAAGAGTGGTAGAATTCTACCATTGTATGATTGAAAAATGTAAAGCTGGTTTGATTATAATCAACCAGTAAATAAAGTTATCACTGACTTCAAATAGCAGGTTTCATTTCACCCACCTTGTATGTTTGTTATATATAAAGAATGAAGATATATTTATTAAAAAAAAACTCACTTGTGATCAATATTTGATGAATAAACAAAAGAACTAAAATTTGTTGATATTTTGAAGTTAATCTCTATCATTTTAGAAGATAGATATTGAATTGGCTCGTTTGCAGATTCCCATGTCAAGAAGAGAAAAAGAACTATAAAATACAATGTATGAAAGTTTTTAAATTTTAGATTGACATTCTAGGGGAAAAGATGAGAAATGACTATTTGATAAAACAACAAGAGGTAGGCATTTTATTTGAGATATTGATAGAAGAATTCAAGAAAATATTTACTTTCTCCCAGATATTTTGTTGATGTTTGTGGGGGCTTAAATAGACTGAATAAGCAACCAGTAATTACTGGAAGCTTAACACGGTCACTTTAATGGAAGATGATACACTTAGAATTAAGCAGTTTCTCCCGTATCATAGATAATTGATTACATGATTTTTTTTTTTCTTTCTTTCCAAATCAAGTTTTATATCGGAAAGGAAAATACGCTTCTGGTTAGGAGTTCAGCAAAATATAAGTACCATTTTATGCCCACATGAATATGATTACAATTTTTTGGTTGGTAGAAATAACTAAACTTTATCCTGCCTTATAATGCTCTCCAAACTTCTTTGGATTTATAAGTATTGATGATGATCAAAGCAATAATGGACATATAAAAGTAAAAAGCGCTGGTCTTTGAAAAGAATTCCTATTCATATTATGTAACTGTTTGTGAATCTCCAACCTTCTCTATCTCTGCTTCAATTCATGTTTCCTGAGGTGAAATGTACTCAGGCTTGTCTCCTCTGCAGGAAAAAAAAACTGAATGTCACATATACATACAAACAATGACATTAACTTATTTTTTTATATATGCCATGTATGTATTGTGTGTGTGTGTATATATATATATATATATATATATATATATATAATAATATATATTATATATATTATATATATATATATATATAAGCAAAAATTGTTGATAAAACATATTGCAGGACTAAAAAATAATGTACACCAAACAGTTGAGAACTATACCAAAAATGTTATAATAAAAATGAAAATCAATGTCCCTTTGATGTGAAACTTCAAAGTGAAAATCTCGAGTCATTAATTCTGTGTGACTGGTTTTGATTGACAGTCTAAACCATTTGACAATTTTATGTCCCTGCAGTGCAGTTTGATGTTGGGGTGATTGAGGATTGAGATAGATAGAGTGAGTGAGAGAGAGAGAGAGAGAGAGAGAGAGAGAGAGAAAAGAATTTATGAAATAAGTAAAAAAAAAAAAGAAAAGAAAAGATCTCCTGTTGTCTTCATCACTTCTCTCTTTATCTCCCCCTCCTTCTTGTCTTTACATAATTCTCGCAAAAATACTATGGGATGACTGATGTATGGAGTGGGATTGAGGTTGATTAATGATAGGGTTGCGAAGTGCTGACGTCATCAGCCGACTTCTGGTTCCATCCTTAGAAATTCTACCACTGTTTTTCAGTGAGGAAAATTTTGCTTGTTTCTTTTATATTTATTCTATTTGGTATTTTGACAGCAATTTTGCAGTTTGTTTCTATTGGACAAGATTATACAGTATAAGAAATTTTGATAACTTTTTATTAATTTTATCAATTTCTCATTTTGTTCCCCCCCCCCCCGGGAGTTTTAGCATGCTAATGGACTGTTGACTCACTAAGTTACACCCCAACAGATAAATAAAAATGTCCAGAACTTGTAAACGTGCCAATTTTATTTTAATAACCTTTGCTAATATTAAGAAGAAAAATTGTAGAAATTTTCATCTAAAGATTATTTAGTAAACAAAATATAAACTCTGAGGGAAATGTGACTGAAAACTCATGTTTACACTTCAAAAAAGCGGTATAAATGTGATACTTGAATGTTTGAAAAATTTAGCCTTTGTTCTTTGATAAGATCTTGTTATTTATTGGAATTGAACCTCTCTCTAAAACCTATTGGTTGGGGAGGTGGGAGCTTGAAAAAATTTTTCTTTTTTTTTTTCTTTCTCCTCTTGGCTCTATAGCTTTGTTGGTGTGACTTGTACATGCAGCGCATAGATAGCCTGCAAAACCCACTTAAAAATTGAAGAAACCCATGTGGACTGTTTTGGTTGATGGTTTTCCATTACTTTGCCAATTTCTGGGTTATAAAAGCTTCCAAGGAGTTCATTAATTATTCTAAGACAATTTTGTCTTATTTACTGGAACATAAATTTGGATGAAGATGAACAAATAGAACAGAAAAAATGTTTATGCAATGTGGAGTTCAGTAAGAGTATGAATTTGCTTTTGCCAACTAAGTTGAGAGAGAGATACGTATTTACCTGTGTGTGTTTGCCCGTCTACACAATACCTCCAAAGTTCTCAAGGAAGTTTTGTGGAAAGTTGGGCCATGGGCTGAAAAGGGATTAAATTTCTGGGTGGATCCATGTACAGTTACCCCCTTGCATTGCAGCTATATGTCCATACCAAATAACATCGCCAAAAGTTCACAGTGGGATTTGGTGGGTAATGGGCTATGTAAGAAGTAATTAACTTATGGGATGGATTACTTTTTACAATGCCCTCCTCACCTCCCGTCTCGTAGTTAAGTACAAACTGTTTTTATATTCAGCTTTCAGTGACAATGGCCTTGACAAAGGTATGCACTCTCTTAGTGCCGACAGTGCAAATCTTTGAGTGTAAGGCTTGGTTCAAGTGTAAGTTCTGGTAAATTTGATTTTAAACCATGTAGTCTAATATATCTAACTGAATTAAAATTGAGTTTAATTTGAAATTAGACATCTGAGCTCGACATACAAAAAGTCTTGTAGAATTGATTGCAAAATACACTAAGAGTATTAGGATGTTCTTTGGTCAGTGAGAGCTGTTATTGGGATCAAGAAAAACAAAATGAAATCAAGCTGCATACATCTCCTTTATCTTCTCCATGTTTTGTCCCCAACACTTTTCCCTAGTTTTATTCCAGACGTAAATGGATCCTTGGTTGATATCGCCTCTTTAAACTGCATCCTTGTGATGCTCTGTTGTGCGAATCACTTGCCACAATAGTCTTAATTAGCAATCTTGAATTGTTCCTTATTGTGTAATTTCCTAACTCAGTGGCGTCTTGCCAGATTCATTGTAAGAACAAGGAATTGAGTTAAATTTTCAATTGGAGGCTGCCAAGATGCTTGTCTTAAGAATTGGATAATTTAATGTTGGTTTTTAAAAATTGAAATCAAAGCCATTAAGTTGACCCAGTCTTAGAAGTCCATTTTTAGTGCAGTTATTTGTAAAATCCATGACCTACATTATCAGCTTTTATTGAGCGAGAAAAAAAAAATCATATCACTCAATTGTCTCTCCTTCCTCCTTCGTTAGCTGTTCTCATTTTCTTGAAAATCAGGAATTAGCGACCTGTGTCTACCAATGATGCTTTGGATAAAAATGCCTTGTAATTCTGTGTTCTGAAGTCATCAGCTAAATAAATGAAGAAAAATCATTTGCCTTGATCACAAGTTTCTGCATTTTTAGACATCTCTTCTCTGTCAGTTTGATGCTAGCATAGATTTTTGGTTTGTGGATAATCACAGCCATTCAAATATGCACTAAACATATATACACTTCTTTCCTTTCATTTTCATTTGTAGACACACAGAAACATATACCCATGTATATTTGAAAATACATATACACTCACACACACGCACATATATATAATATATATAGTGACATTTCATTAAGATGGCCTGATGGATGCAGGTTTGATTTTGTTGAACTTTTGATTTCTCTATTTGTTTATCTATTCATGCTACCTAGGACAATCAGCATATTCACTGTGTAAATCCAATTGTCCATTCGAAAAGAGTTTTTCATGAAAATGACATATTTTTTTTGTGTATATATATATATATATATATATATATATATATATATATATATATCTATATATATATATATATATATATCTCTTTCAGCTATGATTTTAAAATATAACTTCTGTCATACTACATGTAATTCGTTATTTCATATAGGGTATTAATATATGGATGTTATTTCATACTACACTGTGTTTAATCTTTTCAAAACACAGGGGTTATTTATGTAGATCATTAGAAATGTGTTTGACAATGAGGGATCAATAAGTATAATAATAAATGTGAATAGTTGTTTGTGTCACTTATATTGAGTGTTCACCTATTTGAATATCATATCAGTTGTCAGTTTTATTATCAGACTTGTATACATACACACACACACACACACACACACACACACACACACACACACAATTTGGGTGGCATCTTATCAACTAGGAATAAGTAAAAATTGTGACCCAGAGATTGGATATTATATTACATCATTTGTTTGTTATTTAGTACATTTTAGTTTCCCTCTTCAATTAAGTCATTTGGTACTTATTCTTATTCTTCATTTTGGTTGATAACATTTGTCTCTTCTAATTACTTCTCTATTTTCCTCCAATCTTCACTTCCTGTGTGAAGAAAAAAAGTTGGCTTATAGCCTCACTCATTAGTATGTATATGTTTTCTGTGTAAATAAAGGGTTTACTTTACATTTATATCTATTTGCATGTGTAAGAAAAGGGGATTAGAGATCAAATAATCAGTGAATCTGTACATATCTGCTTTATATATATATATATATATATAATACATATATATATATATATATATATATTCGGTCTTTTCTGTCTCTTCCAACGTGACAGTATATTTTTAAGAAATGGACATATTTGGTCCAACAGAATGAATCATAAGTTGATTATAGAAACTCATTTGAAATGATCTCCTGTTATTACACAAATAATATATCAATTTAGACAACGTAGATAAAATAAACAGTGAAGAAAATTGGGCTGCTATAGGAATTGAACCTGTCACTGATAGAATAAATATATATATATATATATATATATATATATATATATATATATATATATATAAAAAATGATAATTTGGAATTAAATCAGTTATTTGGGCCTTTGCGTCACCAGCGCAGTATAGTCCAATGGTAAGAGCAACACTAGACTGGGATATTAAAGTGGCTACCCTATCAGTCGCAGATTTGATTCTTACAGCAGTCCCATTTTCCTTAATTGTTTATTCTATTTACATTGTCCCGGCCGAATGAGACATTCACCATGTAATAAGGAAAGATCGTTTCAATGATATTATGCAATTTATTGTCTAGTGTCTAAAGCTGTAAAGCTTTTTATGTATGTATGAATTAGAATCCATCACCTAAAACTGTCACCATAGATTTCTTCAGTTTTCAAACTGATCTTTTTTATTAGCTCTTTGAATGTATATAAAGACTGTATCAGTGGAGCTAGTTGGTTGAAATGTTTTGGGTGTAGGTAAATTTACACCATAAGTTTATGCTAAATGTGTCTAGTAGCATTCACCGTTTGTTTTAAAAAATCAAGATTTTTCCTTTGATCACAGGCACAGCTCAAGCAAAGGCAAAACAATTGACTTATCCATTGATAACCCCTTTTTCCGCTCTTTTTCTCCCTCAACACAGTCTTACCTTTCTTACTCTTTTCGAATTCAAATATCTTAATGCAAAAATAGTTTTAATGCAACATAGAATCAAGATTTATTGAATTGTAATGCAGAACAAGTTGATGAATTTTGCAAAAAGAAAGTGTCAAGCTTTTAGTCCTTTTTCATATGTATATTGTTTCTTGACTAGTTTTGAACTACTGAAGATATTCATATAGTAAGAGACAATTTTCCAGACTACATCTATTTTTGTGCCACATGCAAGTTTAAATGGTTTCTTTTGATTTTAAAAATTGTAAAAATTTTAATGAATAAAGTAAACATTCAGAAATCGCAGATGATAACAGAATGATTCAGTGAAAACAAAACAAAGTGAGCAGCATTGCCTTATCTTTTGAAATTTTTATATCCAAATAGGAAGTAAAAAAAATGTTTTTTTTTTCCAAAATCTAAAAAAATTATTAAAAATTGAAGCAAAAAATATCCCACGATACGTTCCAGGAAATTATCTAAAAATATACTACGTATTAAGTCTTCATTTATTGCATGCTATGTCAGAATGTGGTCTCTTGGGATCCATGTTGTGATGTCCATTGGTTGTCTTTCATTCTTGCAACATGGCCAGCCCATTGCCATTTGAGTTTCTATGATTCCATGATGTCTCGGATCCCCGTTGTCAAACGATAGATGCTAAAAGACTGATGATGATATCAGAATGAAAAAAAAAAATAACACCCGAAATTCTCGGACTGTAAAGTGTGAATATTAAAGTTATTTTTTTATTAGAATTTTAAAGCTTCGAATGATTATGACCTTCATTTTATTGGGAAATTTTTCCCTTTTGAGAAATATTGAGTTTTGAATTTGTGTAAATTCAGTTATTTTCTTTAAAAAAAAAAGACCGAAGACAATCCCTGGAAGCCGAACTCCTGTAAAAATGACAGAAAATAAGTGCCCAGTTTAGTCTTATAGACATTCCATCCAGAAATTATGAAAAAACTATGAATTTTAAAACTTTTTAATGGAATTCGCTCAAAAGCAAGCAAGTCAAGATCTTTATGAAATGTTTCTAAGGTATTTTGAAGTTTTTTCTGCATGGTTGTAAATTTTAATTGTTAATTTCCATTTCAGAAGACTGGTCTTTCACAAAAACCTGAAAAAACTGATGTTCATTAATTATAAAAGCAGTACAAAAATCATTAGTTTTTATTAACAAAACGTTATTCAAGTCAATACTATCAGCTGCACTTTTTGCCTTCAAAACTTGAATAGCATGATGTATGCCTGCTTATGTCGATTTAGAAAGAGTTGATTAAGAGATTTTCTCCTATGCATCCATGATAGCCTTTTCAGCTCCTCAAGACTTGAATTTTGGGTGTTGCCAGCATTCACATCTCTTGCAACCATTCCCAAAATATTTCTATTGGACTGGGAGTCTTGAGACAAGGCAGGCCACTTCATTACGGATGAAAAATGATCATTGAGGTACAAAACAGTTATCGCAACTCACATTGTCTTGCTGAGAGATCAACTTTTCCCTTTCTTCTCTATTTATTGGTAGCTTTGGGATCAATCTGTGTTCTAGCATCTCTTGGTACTTGGGTGCTGTTCAAGTTCTAACAGCAATAACTAGATAGTAAAGCCACCCCCCAGACTATATTTCCTTCACCGCCAGAGCTACAAGTGACCCTTTTCAGTGTTTCTCATCATAGATCATGCCCCAAAAAGCTATAGTTGTCAGGCCCATCAAGATTGAAACGCTTTTCGTTTGTCCAGATCATAATCTGCAGACTAGGGGCCTCTTTGAAGATCACCTCTGCCGACTGGCATGTGGCTTTCCTATGGCCTTTATGCAAACATGGTTTTGCCTTAGCTTGCACCACTACTACATAAGTTACTGACAAAGATGTTCTGAACAGATTTTGATACTTACTCTACCTTACTCATTGTTTCAGCAATCTTTGAAAGACCCTTTGGTGGATTTTCTCTTGAACCTTTTAAAATTCATTGTCCAGTCTTCTCAGAAATCATCATTTTCTTGCCTTCTCATTTCCTTGCTTCATCATAAGCATCAGGATTCCTCAAAAAGTTGTGGATCATTGTGATAGACTGAGATTTCTCTAAATTTTGTGGATGGCAGCTTTGTAGCATCCTGAGGGATCTTCAGGTACCATCATCTCAGTTTTGCTCCAAATTAGAATTTTTTTCTTTTCTAACACAACCAAGAACCTTTTGGCATTTTCAGAGAACCTTTTAGCGACCCATTCAGTACTTGAATTACAGAAAAACATCATTCACTATCTAAAAATATCAAAATTTACCCCCCCCCACAAAAAAAACAAATTGAAAATATTTGATTCTCATTAAAGAAATATCTGAACTGATATTCAATATCTAAAAATGATTTTTTACACTTAAATTTAACAAAATATCCAAACTGACAATGTGCACATACATGTATGGCTACAGTCTCTGCTATGTATCCAAAAACCATTATAATGAGGTCTGTTAAACCGAGGGTTTACTTTGCAAGTTTTTATGTATCAGTTGTTTTCCCTACATCTTCAAAATCAAAATGTATGAAGTGAAAGAAAGGTGGAAGTTGAATTGGTTTTGTTTACTTCCGAGCGATTGTGAACTAGTGTTTCGGAGAAGCTAATATAATAAAAACCAAGTTTTTATGAGAATTTCTCTCATTCTCTTGTGTTGTATTGGAGCATTACCATCTATACCATGAATTTCACAATATTTTGATCTTTTGGGAAACTTATTCATCTTAGCAAATGTTCAATATGAAATAAGTCAATGGAATCTGATATCACAATACACTTTTTTCAATGGTGTATTTTATTTTAATCCACAGATGTTTTTGTATCTTTTACTTAGGCTTTTCTTGGGTTTTCTCAAAAATGAAAAGATCATACAGTCTATTTGGACTTGCGTTATTTTCTATTGGCAAATTGCAGAGATGTTTAAATTTTATTTTGAGAATGTAGAAGTTGTCTGTTCCAAGTTCACTCTAATCATTCACTTAAATTTAAAGACATCACCACCTAAGTGCTAAAATTAAATTCATCTTTCGGCTAAAAAATTTAAAATATAATACTTGAAAAAAAAATATTCATAACCCATTTGAAATAAAGAGAGCAGGTTTCTGGATATTTCAATTGAAACTGGTTGGTGGGGAGCAGTATTGTTTTCTTTCCATCAGGTAACCAAAAGAGAAATGGTCTGAGTTGCAAATGACTATTTTCCCCTCTAGGTATTTACATTAGTGTTTCAAAAAGCATGTTGATGTTTTTGTTTTCGTTTTTCACCTTGGTTTCTGGTTTAATCGAACTTACTTTTTCAATGCAAATCTGGTCCAGTGTTGTTTAATTTTAGTGATTTAATCAAGCTATCAGTGTGTGATGTGTTATATTCCTCTTAATCAGAGACTATCAACCAAAACTGTCACCACAGGTGTCTTGATTTTACAAGTTAGTCTTGCTGGCTATGTATGTATTGACTAACCAATTGAGCTTGAGGGCTGGAATTCCAAACATTCACTTCTACATGTCAACCAAAAAGTTTTCATTAAAAAAACTTTTTTTTTATTTGGACCCCTAGTTTTGTCTGGCAGCATTCACACTTTTCTTTTCTCTTTTGGATTTAATTAATGATCACCGCCCAACTGAAGGTGAGAAAGTAGATTTATCCATTGATTACCCTTTTTCTGAACGTTTGATTGAGGACCCCTAACACTGCATACCGCCTAAATATGTTGGTCTCTTGTCGGTTTCGTCTGTAACTAAGCAGACCTATTCTTAGTTTTCATCTTTCAGGAAAAAAGCAAAACTCCTGTTTCAGGTTTATCTCCTATCAGAATACTCTAATTGGAAATTTTTTGCATAAATCTATTTCATAAAATTGTAGGAAGGAAAACCTCACTTAGTTGAAAGAAAAATGTGAAAGTATTCGGCTATTTATGCTTATGTTACATTTCAGATGATAGAATTATATTTAATGTATTAAAGAGACACAATTCTTTGTAAATTCAAATTACTCTCCTCTTTTTTTTTCTCTTAAATCAAACAGATCACTTGATTTCACAATCTTTTTAGATATGTTATGCTGAATCAATGGAATAGCCTAATTGACTGAATTTCAATGTTTTTTGCAAAAAATAGACTAAAAGTTCATTTAATCAAAATTAGGATAGAAAACAACTTTTTTTCTTTTTACCATCAAAAGTTTGAAATCAAATATTTTTGCTAAAAATAAATGAATTGGTAGCTTTCAATTTGATCAAAAGCTTATTTAATCAAAACAAGGATAGAAAACAACCATTTTTTACAGTTAAAAGCTCATGTAATCAAAGTCGTATCAAAATTTTTTTTTTACAGAGAAAGAAGTAAATTTTTTTAATTAGGCAATTTCACCAAATCGGTGCAGCATATAAAGAGGTTGAGAAAATCTCTTTTTCCAAGTTTGAAAGTAATTCATTTAGGAATAATCAAAGTTCTATCTTTGGCTATTTCATAATTGAAAGATACCTCGTACTTTTAAATGAAAGAATCGAACATCCTAATATAGATACTGGTTATGTAATTTTTATGACCTGTGAAAACTAGGAATTCTATCGAAATACTTTGGATTTCTTGTTCATTCACCATCTAAGTAGTTGATTTTTCTACATTTTGTTTGCTTATATTATGAAAATTGCAAATAAGAAACTTTCTTTTTTTTTTTTTTCTGTATAAAAAGTATGTTGAAAGTATTAAACAAGGAAGAGCACCCGACTATCAGCAAGCAGATTGTACATTCAAATCTGGTGTGGTCATGAATAATGAAAAAGATTTGGGGATGATCAAATGAGCGAGTACATGATTACCAGACAACCAGATTTTTATATATATATATATATATATATATATATATATATATATATATATATATATATATATATATATATATATATATATATATATAAGCTCTACAGCTTTCAACACTAAATAGGTATAAAAAAATTTTTTCAAAAGGTTTTGGTATCATTTCACTCATTTAATCCCCAATATCTGTTAATGTGATTCATGTAATTATCTTCATTGTTTTTTATGTTTCACATAATTTGATATTATGGTAAATTTTTCTTGTTGGAATCATCAGTTGTTTACTATGTAACTGTTTCTGGTATTTAAAAACATAACAGTTATACAAACATGGCTCCCAAGCAGTATTGATCAAACACCATTTGTGTATTTATATATAATCTTGTATATTCCATTATATAACGATCCCCATCAAAAAGTAATCTAGAGTTGGAAGCTTTATAGATTTTTTTCTTTAAAAAAAAAGAAGAATCGTGAGTTGGATGTTTCTTTTTCATTTTTTATTGCCATTCTGTTATAAGAATGATGTATTAGTTTTGATAACCAGGTGTATATAAGTCTACATAAGTAATTAAGATGTAAACAAATGTTTATTTCTTGCCAGATCTAAATATGCCTACTTGTCATGATCAAACTGTCAACTGCTTTAGAAGTTGGATTTGATATCCATTCTTATTTATAGAGAAAGACTTGTAAATAACTTTATCTTGGTTCAAACTTTTTATTGTGCTGCATCGTAACTTTTTGAAACTATTCTCTATAAATAAAAGCCAAGGCTTGTTTTTCTAATTTTGTCATATTCCAAATCAGTTAATGCTAGAAACATGAAACCTTTAAAATACTTATACACAATTGTAATTGAAGGTGTTCATGAGTTTTTTTTGTTTTAATTTTGGATTTCAATCGGAATCAAAGTTATGTACATTGTCTTGATTTAAGAGAGATTCCACAGATTGATTGCTTGAAGCAGAAGGTTGGGTAACTCGCTGTTTGTATTACTGATACAAAATTAACAGGTTTCTCTCTCCCTCTCTCTCTTATATAAATATAAATAAATATATATAAATATGTATAATCCGTTATTATTTGCTGTTATCATCATCAAATCACTGTAGCCCCACAAGTGGCCCGACCAACCAGCCAAATGGGCTACAGATTCTTCACTCTTAGCTTGTGTGTATGGTCACATTTAGGGTGCTACAACCTTGAAAATTTGCTTGAGTACATTTGTTTTACTAGGTACCATCTAAAAAAGTTTTTCCCATATCCCTATGGTCATCTTGGACCAACAATACCTAAATCTTGTAATGGTATTTTTTCAAGATAATTCTTGATAAAAGATCTATATTGCTATGGTGATTCATTTATGCAAGATAGAGATATTGTCTCTGAGATTTTTCATTTTGTTGATTGATGACAAAAAACTGGTTTGAATAGAATCTGGGTAAAGCTGATTTTGATCACTGAACATGTTAGAAATTTGAAAAATTGTCAACCTCCTGCCCTTTGTTTGTTCTACCATAACAGCAACAATCTCACCAAATTAGGGGAAATGACTCTTCTGGTTGGACCAGATTGCTATGTAAAATTAACGTTTCCAAACCTCGCTTTGAAAATCATGACCAACGAATTGGTAGGCAGCTGCTTACCTGCTGAGCCAAACTGACCATTCTCACATATTTACAAAAATATAAATGAATACATTCATACTAAGAAAATATATCGTTATGATTTTTTGTTTTATTGCATAAACAATACAAAAGTTTCAGTAATTATCCTCAGCCTGATTAGAAGTTGGAGTGGAGTTCGAGCAGCCAGACTCGTCATAGTTTTTTTCCTAATTAATAAGTGGGTCATCTGTATAAATCATATCTGCCGCTGTGTCACAGGTGAATTTAGTAATGAGTTTTAATCCCTGCCTTTTTTTGTTCAACTGCAAGAATCCATTTTAAAACTTTTAGATATCAATCTATAGAACTTGATTAAGAGAAGAAAAAAAGAAAATGAACTAATCCTACACTTTGATCTTAATTATAAATTAATTTATTCTTCATTCTAACTCAAATTCTGTTAATTTGTAGTGGTATTGATAAGGGGAGGTAACCAAATAATGAATGGAAGCTAATGATTTCTTTACACTTCAAGCTCATTATTTTTCTCAAAATTTTTGTTTCCATACTTATACTGTTTTATTATCAAAGACGACTTGGAATGGTATTTTGTACTAGGTGATGTTGGGTCATCTTGCTAATTTATCTATTGAAATTTTGCAAAATTAATTTTTGATGAATGTTAAGATTATGTAGAAGACTAGTTATGGTTATTTTAGTTTCAAAATTTTCTCCACTATTTTCTCCCCCATCAACTTCTTGAATTAAAAATAACTCGTTTCATAATTATTCAGTTGTTTTTCTTGATTTTTAATTTCAATTTGAACCTCAAAGTCTTCACTGATATCTTATACAAGTACTGTTTGCTAAATTTTGTCATCAAATGACACTCAAACGTAAAAAGTAAAGAATGTTTATGGCTCGATTCTGTGGTGTTGAATACGAACATTTGATTATTTCCAGTTTGGAAGCAGTGACTATAAACTGTATGTGATGTGTGTCATAACCCTATTTGGTAAACTCTTCTGATTTTTTTAAATAGTAATTTGTCTAAAAAATGGATTTGATTTTGAGCTTATTAATAGATATCTAAGCTTTGGGGAATCTTTCACTGCTTTTTTCCTCTTCTGTGCATTCATATATTTGAAAAATTCTTGTCATTTGAAGGTTTTATTATTCATTTTGTGAATGTATCTAGAAAAAAAGATGAATTTTTGATTTAAGAAAAAAAGATGAATGTTTGATTTAAGAAAAAAATTTTTAATTGATATATTTTATTTTTTATAAATGTTTTTCATATCTCTAAATATATAAATTGCTATCTTTAAAATTCTATACAAGCAATTTATTCAATACAAATAAATCTTAAGAAAAAAAATTATAAAGATTTGCCAAGATGAATGATATTCAAGATGCTACAATCCTTTCATCTGATTTTTGTTTTTTAATCTATTCCTATTAAATAGCTGTAGCCCCACAAATGGCCTGTCCAACCAACCTGCCCAGTGGGCTACAGATTCTTCTCTCTTCATGTCTATGTGTGTGTCTCTTGGTCACATTTTTGGTGTCATAACCTCGAAATTTTGCGTGAGACCACCACAATGCACCATCTAAAAACTTTTTCTTTTTTTTTTTTTTTTTTTTTTTCCCTCAGAACTCTTGAGTAATCATTTATTTTTTGTGCCCTTCCGGTGGTGAATAATGAGATGTGATGTTCATATTTTTTCAGGGCTTAAACTATTTGATAATTAAAAGCAAGAAACTAAGATCTATGGTCGTGCATTTTACCATTTAGTTATATCAGCAAATCCATTGCAGAATGAATGTTGCTGAATAGACTGTAAGACCTCTTGCCTGTTAGTCTGCTGCTCTAACCAGTTGGACAAATTTGCCATTGTAGTGAGATTAGAATATTGTTTCTTCTATGTTGACAGTCTTCTGCAAGTTGTACCTTACTGGACTTCTTTTTTGCAAAATGCAATTTATTATACTGGAAAAGATTGTGGCACCTGCTCTGATGCCTTTTTCAGTAAACATCATTTTGGTTTTATAAATTCTTCAATTCTTTGAGCACATCTGAAGGATGTACTTTTAAAGCTCCCTTGGTAGAGTGAACATTTCAACTTCATAAAACATTGACAGCGAACAGGTTTTCTGCATCTGTAGTTGTCACTGCTTTCTTTATTCAGCTGAAAACTTGGTTATAAATTCTATTTTGTAAATTGCATGTCTTCTTACAAGCAGCAAAAAGAAATTAATTTTTCTATCTATTGCACTACTCTCTGGGTCTTTTTTTCATAAACTCTGTTTTGTTTTTTTTTTGTGAAAATGTGAAACAAATAGAAGTTTTCTGAAAGAAGACATTCAATTATGAAATCTCTGTTCACCCCTACTGACAATCTTCCAACAGTCTGCAGATTTTTTCTCTTCCGCCTTTTTTGCTGACATTTTTTATCTGGGTAATATTTTGCTACAACATATACTTAAAATGAAAACAGTAATACACAGATTTTTTTGTTTTTTTTGTTTGTTTACAAGGCCACATCTTTGGGTTGTCCTGAGGGGATTACACATGTCTGTCATCAGGCCACATCATACACTATTGTCAATTAATAAGTATCAAAACAAAGGAGCAGTTTTTGTCACCAAAGTCCCCCAAATTCTAGATCTTGCATCGAAAAGGCTTTATACTAAATGAAAACTACATCAGCTGGTTAATCAGAAAACCTGTAGCCTAGTGATGAGAAAAGCATTTATTCTTAAGTATTCATTTTTCTGTATGATCTCATTCTTTGTCAATGCACTTAATTCAGTGGTGAATATTAATCATGTAGACCGAACCGTAAATTAGCTGAATTTTGATCTGATATTTTCACCTCTTAATATTCTACCTAAGTAATTAATATTCGCCATTAAATTAAGTGCATTGGAAAGAAATATTTTGAAAAATAGATATTCGTGTAAAGTAAATGCTCCCTTCATCACGATATGGACTACGTAAATGCAATCATTTCTAAATTTGCATGACTGTTAATGTAAATAATATATCTAATAAGATTTTAAATTGGTTCCTTGATCTCTCTTTGAGAAAAGTGAACATTTTTTAGGTAGGTATGTTTCTAAAATTTTGTGCAATGGGTTTTGTAGATGGGGTTCATTTTGATTCAATTTAGATGTCTATCCCTGATGTTAATGGTATGAAAGTCTTTCATCTCTGCATTTTTCTTTCTTTTTTTTTATTGCTGTGTTTGGTTGACTTTTTTTATCTATTTCCCTTAAATTTTGCTAATCGATGATTTCTAACATTTGTATCGAACCTGAACTTATGAAAAAGTTAATGTTTCTGGATCATCTCGTAGGAATTGAATCTTTAGATTTTCGGTTTGAGAGGTCATAACTTTTTCCATCATACTACAGGTGTGCCCTTTCAGATTACTCTCTATTTGTCTCTGTTTTGGATTTGTGGGTGTGTGTGTACCTGGTAGAAAAAAAAACGAACCAGATAAAGCAATTTTGTTTCACATCCTAAACGTGGATGGCACTTTTTGGGGCTTCAAGATAACCTCCTACCAGACGTCTATACTCAGAATGTATTGGTTTACAAACTTGCTATTATAGCCTTTTGCTTTTAGAAATGTTTTTGATGATAAATTTATTTCAAAATACTTATTCAACATGTTAACAAGGTGAAAATGAATTTATTGTGATTAATTGCACCAGAAGTTATTAGAATTATCATTATGAGTTTGTATCTTTGAAAAACATTATCTTTGTACACAATGGATGATTGTATTATTTCTTTCCCAACTGGGCAATTTCTATGCATTGTGTGTGGTAGAATATGCCTTTCAAAGATTGGACTTTGAAGTCATCAGAAAAGACATTCTAAACCTCTTGACAATGTGAAGATGATTTCTACCTGTAGTTTTTACCAAGTTGAATACGCACTAAAATCAAGCCGTCTTATTGCTACTTATTGCATGATATAGATCCTTTTTGACAATCTAATTTTGTAGAAAACCCAATGTACAGATATTTTGGTTGTTAAATTTATCATGAATTTAAAAATTTTTTTTTTTACATTCCCGTGTTAGAAAAATAGTGTATTGTGATGACTATTTACATAGATTGATAAACAGTCAAGTCCCCCTCCATTATGTCACATTATACTGATAAGAAAACATTGATCTCTCTTTCTCTCTCTTATATAACTCTGTTTTTCTGTCTTATACAAATTTGCTATGCATGGCCACTTAATGCATATTTTTATGCAACAATTGCCAGTTGTCACCATCTGAGAGAAGAGATTTCCACCTTTACTCAACTTTGAGAAGATATATAAACCAAGAACTTTTTGGAAGTATCCTGAATTTTTTTACAACAGCCATTGACCGTCAACAATTGCATTTAGGTGAAATGCACATCTATCTATTGTTTGAATTTACACATGGATAAATTGTTTCTTTACTTAAATTTACTTTTTTGATAATTTTCAGAAAATACTGAATATAAGCAGGTACATGCTGTGCAATATAATTTTTTAATATTTCATAACCGCAATGCTGTTGGAAAATTGCTCAACTATTGCTGTCATTTTTGAACGGCAATGGTAAACTACTCTATTATAATACACTGCAGCCCCATTATTTGGGTTTATAATTTTCTACCACATTATAAGTGAGTCCAAATTTCCCTTTTTTCTGAACCTTGATCTAACCACCCCTCAATTTCTAGATCGACTGGCATAATTCATACAGAAATAAAGAAATAATCATGGAGTGGAGGTAGGGTGAGGCTAGTTTGGAAGGAAGACTGAAATAAGCATTGAATTTAAAAAAAAATCATGACTCTTCATCAGATGATCAAATTTTGTCAAAACTTACATGTGTATCTACAGTATCTATAGTAGGAGTTCAGCAATACGTTGGTGATCTTTTTAGTGACTGATGAAAGAGAGAGGGGCAATGAGTTTTGTCTATTGGCTACTGAAACGTTTTTGTAGTGGGTGTACCCTAATTCTTTTGGGGTTCTTGCTATTTTTGTATTTAGCTATTATTTTGAGAGCAAAATTTAGTGTTTTGAAAATTGGGGCCCATGCGCAAACAATGTTATAAACAGTTCCGCCTTATATCGGGTCTGCAGTGTACTTGATATTACTGTTTGATGGTCTACTGTAGAGTGATGGTTAGAAAGCTTGTCTTGTCTGTTAGTGACAATAAGATAATTATCTTGATCATTATTTATCACTTTGATAGAAATTGAGACTAATTCTCTTGAGGTATAAGAATTTCTATATCTTCACTCATAATAGTTCTTTGCCCTATGACCAATACAAACGATTTCAATCTTTCCCCACTTAAGTGAGTATTCTGCTCTTTTCTTTTTCATACCATCTATGTATTACCATTCTTGTTGCAAGAGCTGCCAACTAAAATCACCATCTATCTTTTCATCCGAGTTCCTATGATGTCACCTCAGTGTGAGCTGTATGTTAATAAAATAAAGGTTTATATTTCAAAGGAAATCATTCACTGTAGCCAAACTGTATCATATATTCAGGAAGAAGATTGATTATTGATCTTTGATTTCATTTCTCACTCCAGAATGAGGCTGCAAAGAAACTAAAGATGAGATTGTCTGTGTGTGTGTGTGTGTGTGTGTGTGCATATAATTAGTCAAGCAACCTCCCTCCCCTGAAAAAAAACAAAAACAAAAACAACAAAGGATGTAGTATTGCTGCAGTGGTGCTTGGGTCCTGGAGCAAAGGATGGCAGGAATACAATTGGTTTGGGAGTAGTCATTTTTGAAAAAAGAAAATATATATTTTCCACCTGTCTCTGGAGAATATATTTTTTACCCTGTGAATGTGCAGTTTTATTATTTATGTTGATATTCTGCCACATCCTCAAGTTAACATTTCTTATTTCAGTTTCTTGCCTTACTTTTTCCTTCTGGTTTTCTTCTCCCTTTCTCCATTTGGTCTCCACTTTTTTTTTTCTTTTAGTCCTTGCCTTCTATTTTTTTAATCCAGTGTGAAAAAAGCTTACTTGCACAATGTGTTAATATAATTGTAAAAACTGAAAAAAACTCTGAACAAGAATATTTTAACATAAAATAGACAAAAAAAATTATTAATGCAGTGACACAGAATAGCTATTTTTGGTGGCATGTACCTGCATGTAACTAAACTTTGTAAAATGAGATTGTTTAATTTTTTAATTAAAATGAGATTGTTTTTCTTCCCTCTTGCATTTGTGTTTGTAAATGGCTGTAGGTTGTTGTGGATAGTTAGAGTATTTTCCCTTCCCTATAGAATGGGAAAGAAGAAGAAATGCAGGACTTGCCATATACTAACAGTCTATGCTTAAAAATAGACCTAGAACAGGCTGAATTGATACGAGGGTATTCATTGCCTCCTGGATAAAGATGATCTTCATTCATTTAATTGAAATTTTTGAAACTTCTTTTTTTTTCTTTTTATATTGTGGAAGGTATCCCTAAAAAATTTATACAGTTTTCTGTTTTTCTGTTTCTCTTTTTATTTCTTATATCTTCTACTTTTCTTACTACTAGCTTTCCATTATTTTATTTTTTATTCGTTTTTTTATTTACCTTAACACGTTCGGATGCCATCAGTTTTAATTTTAATTTTTCCAAGCGGTTTTTTTCATCTCCTCTGTGTGTGTGTGTGTGTGTGTTTTTTGTTTTTTTTCTTCTCAATTCTTACTATTTTGAGCATTTTGTATATGGGTATTTCTACTCAATTTGACTGTATTCTTTTATTATAAAATTTGGCAGATTCCACTTTTTGACGGTTTATTTTGATCTTGGTTTCCTCTCTACATAATTTTTTTTTTTTTAATATATCTTTTTTAATCTATTACTTTGAAAATATCCCTTTATTATTAGAAACTGTCAACATAAGTTTCTTTAGCGCTTAAAATTTAAACCTTTGGTCCTTATAAAGTCTAGAGATTTATTTACTTTGGTGGTGATGATGGGAGGTTGACCCCCCCCCCTAATTTCAGTGAGCTGGAGGAGGGTTGATTTTCTATGCAAGTTTATGATAAATTTGGTTCTCTGCATGCATCCGGCAGCCTTCACACTTGTATTTTTAGAAATTCAAACTTTTATTAGTGATCACTGCCCAACAAAAGGTTCATTGGTCACCCCTTTTTCCAATTTTTCAATTCACTGTCAACACAGCATACTGGCAAAAGACATTGGTTGTGTGACAGTTTCTATTGAGTGACTAACCAGACCTATTAATCTATTTTCATATTTTAACTTATTTGCACCTTATGCTGTTAAAAAAAGCATTCTTGTTTCAGGCTCACTTCATATTTGCATCTATGGATAATTTTCCTCTCTTTTGACCCTTTTATCTCTTTGAAAATAGAAAATGATTCAAGAAGTATTTGAATTGTTCGCATTGACCTCTCTGTGAGGAATTTTTCCACCTTTTTCCTTGATAAAGTTTGTTAAGATCATTTGAATATCTGTTTCTCATGTAAATAAATCACTGTAGCCTGCATATGTACCAGAACTAACTATCTAAAGAAAATAGATCTTTTATCTAGAATTATTGGGGGAGAAAAAATTTTTTAAAAAATACCAGCACAAGATTTGGGCATTATTGGTCCAAAATAAGTGGGGAAGCCCCATGAGCACTTTTTTGAAAATTCAAACGAATCGCTTTTAGTTTGTGCGTAGTGGTGTACTTCTGTAAATTTTCAAGGTTGTAGCCCCTAAAATATGACCAGAAGTACCAGTAGGTACACACAAATGAGCAAAAAAGAAGAATCTTTCGCCCACTTGGTTGGTTGGTCAAGCAGGCAATTTTGCGAGCTACAATGATTTGATTGTTAATTTGTTGAATCATCAGTTTTTTTCTTTGTGTCTCACTGGTTTTTGTTTTTAAATCCTATGCTTTGTAAGATCATTACTCAAAACAGCTGATCCTTAAAAGTTAATTGACATAAAGATCTTTACGGATATTCTTACTATCTTACTTGTTGATGTGATACGCTTCACCATAAAACTATGCATTTGTCACAATTATGAAGTATTGTTTTTCTAGGAATCATTTGAGAATACTACAGAATCAAACATCAAACTATTTCTTAAACTTATTCTTTGGTTTATATTGACTAAGTTTTTTTTCTTCTCATTCCTTAACTCAAAAATCAGCAGGGTCAAAATTGTAGGGTAGCATCATATTTGTGGGCAAAAATAGCCACTTCAGGATTTTTTCCAATTTTCCAAAGTCCAACAAAATTTTAATGAATTTAAATATGTTTCAAAATCCTTAATCATAACTACCAAATGATTTGAATAAAGCTAGATTATAGTTCTTGTGTGGACAGATGTGAAACCTTGTTGATATTATGTGGTCTAGATCTATAACTATGACAATGTATGGGGAGGTAATTGTTGGTGGATCTGCTCCAAAATTTAATCAGTTCTTTCATAGTTCATTGTCCATCCTTTGACTAAATGACATTGAAAAATATCTCGCTATCAAAAAAATTCCTATAATATATAATGAACAGTATGAATTTCTTGGTTGGCTCTCTGAAACATTTCTCTCTCACTCCCTCAGGTGTACCTTCTCCCTACCATTCCAAACTATGGACTCTTCTACTGAAACAAATTTACTATTTTTTTTTTTACAAGAAAATAATTTTGTAGAAAATATATTAGAATGACTTCATATTTTGAATAATTACAATCGAAAACAATTTTTTTGGAGGCACTTGTCTAGTTGGGGCTATGATTGTGCTTGTTTTATCATTGAAACATGTCTTGAAACCACAATTGTGAAAAAAAATTATTAGCTGGGATTATAAAATTTGACCTTGCAGATATTAATGGCTGTCTATACTTTTTTGTCATACTTCTATTGACACCTGTATACAGCATAAACAATTGAAATAGAATCCGAGTGGGGAAATTCACTTTTGGCTTTTAGTCACTCTCAGAATGTTGATTTTACAAGAACATGAATAGACTGATTGCAGTAAGCAGAAGTCTTTCGGATTCGCTTCTCTTGTCCAAGTGATTATAGGGGCTTGGCCGAGCTTGCAGTAGGTATGGGCCACATGGAAAAAGTAGGCCCCATTCCAAACTGCTCATCTAGTGTTTTTGCAGTCAGTGCTAATGGTAACTCTAATATGTAACTTCACATTGCACTCTGTTCTTGCCATGCCTTTGGAGAGGCCTCCCCCCTAGATCTTAACCCAACTTCCCCTGCCTCTGCCCCGGCCATGTGACTTCTAATATTTTGAACAAGGATTTGTCACCAACATTACTAGTTAAAAGCCGACTGACACCTGTCTAAGGGTCGTGTTCTTTTTACTTCAAACTGTAAGCCATGTCTGCTTGTAGAATTTTGTGAAAAATGAAAGATAATTTTTGTATTCTTTGATGTAAATATTTGTTTTGGAAGGAAACACTCTTCCTTCATGCACATATGTACATTGTGGGAAAAAAATCCTTGCAATATGAGAGCAACCTTATTTTGATTTTGTACATTCACAAAAGCAATTTATATCTGCTCTATTCTTGTCAGTAAAGAATGTATCTGTTGTCTAAAACAATAGTGGATTGAAATTCGCAAGTGTTAAGAAAATTTGCAAGTCCCCACCCTGTGCGATACCATCTCAAAAAGTCAACATATTCACACATATATACACATAAAATAAGATTTTTAAAAATTAACCTTCTTGTTCCTGACAGAAGATGTTTGTATTTTTAAGACTTAATAGATTTTTTTTGTGTGTGTGGGAAAAGTGTCTTTCTATTTTGATTTTTCTTTATTTTTTATTTTCCTTTTGCATTATTTGGGGAGATATTTTCACTTTGTTCTTTCTTTTGCCAGCTGTATTAGAATTCTTTTTTTATTCTCTTTTAATAGCAAATCTACCAAACCTACAAAAATCTTGCAGGTTTTCTATTTGAGTGGTTTTCTTTTGGGGGTGTGCAATTTTAGCTGGTATACTATATATTTTGGAGTTTCTTTTCTTTTATCCTCTTCTCTGTGGTGACATCCATTCTATAAGTTTGCCATGTGACAACCCTCTTCACCTCTAGTTGATACAATTTCACTCCCAACCATTCCATGGTTTACATTTTTTTTTTTTCTTTTTCTCATCTTTGACATTCCCAAATGGTTTGTCATATTCATTGCATTTTGACTTTTTCTATAAGGTTTCTCCATTGACATTTTCTTCTAGTCAAATCTTTATTCTTGTCATATCTGTTTATATAAATAGGTTTGTTTGTCGCCATCCTTGTTATAGATTAAAGTTATCTACCAGGAGTGGTGACCATATATGGAGGGGTGGGATGGGAATTTGCTTTACTTATTGATCTATACTCAGAATTATTTGTATGCAAATAGATGCAAGCTAACTATCTTTTATTCAAATTGACAAACTTGTAATGTTTCGACAGGTCTGATTACTTACTCAAGAGAAAACCGTCACATGACGAACATCTTTTGGCGGCATGCTGTGTTGGGGATGATCAATTAAAACATTGGAGAAAAGGGGGATTGATGGATGAGTTGCTACTCTCACTTTTTTTTTTTTTCCCAGTGATCACTAAAAAAAGTTAGAATTTTTGAAAAACAAGTGCAAATGCTGCTAGACACAAACTTAGGGACCAATTTAGCATGAATACACAATGCAAATCACCCCTTCCCCAACTAAAATCCCATTCAGAAGGGTAATTTGAAAAAAAACAAAGAAACATTTCTGCTAGAAATAATAAGGAGTTAATATTCAATTCAGTCTTACTCCTTTGGTGCAACCTGTAAGTGCAATACATATGTACACACATAACCAGCCAGCTCCACTAAAAAAACTGTAGAGACCTGCGTTGACAGTTTTTTATAGATGACTGGTATCTCTTATAATGCTGCTTGAGTGTTATAGTATATCCCTTGGCTTTTTGGCAGAATTGATTGTTAATATGGAGATATTTGTATGATGTGGGGTGGACATTTCTAATTCCCAGGCATCTTGGTGCATACGGTAACTTTTTTTTTTACAGGCACAAAATATCCCCATCTCATCAATATTTACAATTTTGACTCAAGGGTGACTGATATGTACCTTGCAAATCAACAATTAGCTGGAGTTAATAACTGAAAAAAATACAGTCGACTAAAAGTTGGAAGAAATAGTTGAGGACAGTAGATGAAGGACTAGTTTATGATAATAATAATAATTGATTGATTTTTGTGTAGCCGTTGACCATGTTGAATGGTATCACCTAATTTATAAGCATGTTAAAAACAAAAACTTCTGAATAGCTTTGTATCTGTGTTTTATTGTCATTTGAAGTGTACTGTAGAAAAATGCTGACCAGATTGAAAGGTACCTGCAAAAAGTGGCAACAGGAAAAGACTGCAGACTGTTGGAAGATTGTTTATAGATGTGAACAGAGATTCCATATCTAGATCCTAATTATATATCTAAGCCTATAGATTCTTGGAAAAATGACATTGGTGTATTACATAGACATTACGGGAAAATTCTATGTTCTAAAAATGATTACCAGCGTATTGCAACTTTCCTGATAGCAATGCAATTGATGAAACATTCGTTTTTATCTTTTTCAGCTCTAGTAGAATGTTAATAAATAAAGTTCATTTTATATAGTTGAAACTGACACATTTTTCATTTTGATTGCAGGGATTTTTTTCTGTATTATCAATTGGAATTGTAAATCCTTAATTGAAAAAAATGTTTTAATGCAAGGTAAGTTATCAATCTTATTTCTCTCTGAAGATGTTCACAGGAATTATTCTACTCGTCTTTTTTTCTTTTTTTTTTCACATATTTTTGAAAAAGAAAACAAAAAAAAACAGTTCTTAATACTTTTCTTTAAACTTTGTCTTTTGAAACTGTGATTGATCAAGTGATGCGATTGTGAAATATTTCCAAGTATTTATCACTGATTCTTTCTTCTGAGAGGAAAAAAGTTCTTCCAAGTTCAAAGTGAGTGTATATAACTGTTTTGCCTATATTTTTTGATTATGGTACTTGATTAATAACCAACAGTCTTGCCCCCCCCCCCCAAGATATAACAGTAATAGCATTCTTAGAGAAAGAAAGTTTCATTGGGAAATCACAGGAAATTCAGTTGGGCTCAAGTCCATGGGCTGGGTGAGAATTAACTCCCTTTTAGAAATTATATGTAACTAATATAAATATTGCTCTATTTTTGTGACTTCTTTCTGTGGAGGTGGGTGAAGAGGAAGTTGTACTGCACCAAACCACAAACTCTGGATCAACTGGAGGAGTGCATTTGACATGTTATGGCCAACATATTGTCAGACTTTCCCTCAAAGGTCTATTGAAGCCACACCAAAATGCTTACAAAAATTTGTGCCTACATTGAATTTTGATACAGCAGGCAAATTCAACCATTGTATTGTCCTAAGTAGAGCTATTTTGACTACAACTGACCAATAAATAATGAAGTTATTACTAATTTTCAATAGGGTATTTCTTTTCACCCGCTTTAAAACTTTTTATTTCTTGGATTCATTTGTTTTTTTTTTTTTCTTTTTTGAATCTTCAATGCAGTATGTATTTTACTTCAAGATGAATTCATCTGCTTTTCTGTGCAACTCTCAGAAACTTGAATTATTCAGATTATCTTGTTTGGTTTGGACATTAATGAAAATTAGTTTGAATTTTCTTTCAATATATTCGAGGAAAGAATATAGATAGATATAGATTTGTTATATTTTCAATATGATACAAGGTGAAAAAAGTGAAATAGAAATTTTTGATTGCTTTTCTTGCTTTTGTGATCATTGATGACTTCCAATCTACTAGTCAATCGTTTGATTAGGGGGCACACCTCCTCAGATTTTGATAGAACCTATCTGTAGTTTAAGTATTTCAATTTAAATGTTGTCTAAGGAAACTTTTTACTATTTTTTGATACTTTTCACCTCTTCGTATTATACATTTTTTATGTTTTTTGAATTCACTTTCTGCTTGTCTTGTGTGTGTGTGTGTGTGTGAAAAAACAAAAAATACTAATATCCTGTGGTTATTAAAGATTTTGATTGTACTGACTGTTGGAAAGTTATGCTAATCTTTAGACAAAAAAGAGCCTGCCTCTCTGCCTTGGAAATCATATAAAAGTACATTTACTCATGCTTGTAAATAGACATCTGCCATTGAAGATGTACTTTGTACTGTCTCAGCCAACTAGCAAACATGAATGCAGTTAACAAAATTAGATTATGCATTGAACTCCTCCTTGTTGCATGTGTTGTTAGCATAACATTTCAACTGATCCATTTTACGGCCTTCTCTACATGTACTATCTGAATGTAATGACGGTAAACTGAAATTTCTCTCTGATGGTTCACCTGGAAAAGCCTGTAGAATGAATCAACCAAAACAATGCCAACATAAAAGTTCAATCATACAAAAGACTCTTCGAATGTTAATGACTCTTTTCAAGATTATAGATAGTGTGTGTGTGTGTATATATATATATATATATATATATATATATATATACATACACGTGCGCTGTTCATACCATGTAGGTATTCCAAATTTCACATGTCTATGGATGTACTTTTCTTTTTGTTAATTTTCCCTAATGAGGATGTAACTGTGGCTTTCACTGAGACTTTGAAGACTGATCACCTAAAGGCAACAGACAGATTATGAGCTTCTCTATTTAGATCTAATTTGGTAAATGAGGGACAAATGCAAAATGATGTAAATGTCCTGTTGTATATAAAGGGCTAAATTGTCAATACATCCATCCCCTCCCCCCAGAAAGAGATCACTAAAATGACTTTTTTTTACTGTTTTCACTCGTTGCTTTTCTGAATCAGATACTATTCAGAGTTTCCTTTAGAATATGATGTTTTGATTCTTTTTCCATTGAACTTGTTGTCTCACAAGGGACATCTGCAGCCTATTGTGCCTTTCTCTTACTGCCAGCAAACTGGTGACATCTTCAACATCCCACAGTCTACACAAAGTTGATTTCTTCTTCTTCCTATCTTTCTTTTTCTTCTTTCTATTTTTCTTTTTTGCCATTTTTTTTTTTGTTGTTGATTTGCTTGCATCACTCATTATATTTTCTTTTCCTTCTACTTTCATTTTCATTCCTTTCTCCTTCCTATTATATCTTTATTCTATTATTATTTATAATAATAGTGAATAGTCTGGACTTGTTTGGAAGCTCTTATTTTTCTTTCTCTTGAAAACCTGCAACATTGTTTGTACATTTTCTGACTGCATTTGGCAACATTTGCTTTTGTAATAAAACTATTTGTTTCCAATTGATTTTTCAATTTAGTCCCCCATTGAAGATTCTTAAACAAAAATAATCATTGTATTAAAAATAGATTGAAAAATATTGTCTGAAATGTAGTATAATTCATTGGGATATGAAAAAGTTATAAATATTAAGTGTATACATTAACTATAAACACTGTAGAGTCTGCTTTCTTTCTTCCTTGTACTTTCTATTTTTCCTATCTCAAGAATTGATTTTAAAAAAGAATTACACGATGTAGTGTGTCATAAAAAAGAAAAAAATTTCTCTCTTGCCCATTTATTGTATCCTTCCTTCTCTTATGAATAGATTCAAATTTGGTCTGAACGAAAAACTTTCCATAGAACTGTCGTCTCTTGTGGCAGTTAAAAAAAAACAACATTTTTCTATCTTTCTTTCTTGAATATTCAATATCTTTTTCTGTCTGTTACTTATCTTCTTTGAGCTCGACATTCATCAATTTTTCCTCATTTGTCACTGCTTCTTCCTTCCTTTCGGGGTTTTCACTTTTGACCTTCCCCTTTTTTCCCCCCTTCTTCTACTCCTTTCATCAGGTGATATCTGCTATGCACCTTTTGTCTATATAGCTATGTTTTGTTTTTTTTTAATGTTACCCATTCCTTATTCATTATTAATTTTTATTTTTGTTATTTCTCCCTGCAACCATTTTGCCTTGTCCTGTAATGGATCTTCTGATATGAACCAATTACAAGTAGCCGGGATCTATTTAAGATCTATTTCCGAAGAAGTCAGAAAATATGGTCAGTATCCTGAATATGAGGGTGGAGAATGAGGAGGGTGATGACAGTTGTGCATTTTCATTGCTGTGATGAGGATGACAACTAGAGGAAGGAAGATGAAGAAGCAAGAGATGAAAGGTTTGAGGGTGCAGGGGGAGCTACCAGAACATGGGGAATGTGATCTTGTACTGAGGCAAAAGTTGATCTTTGTCACTAACTGATGTTCCACTGGCCTCTCTTTCATTTTTCTTATGCCTGACATGTAAGCTTCTTTTTTCTCAATGGCTGCTTTTTATGGTCCTTTCTGCCATGGCCCTGGTTAAGTCTGGTTGATTGCTGCCTGAAAGTGTCATTAACTAGCCTCTTCAAGAATCCTGGAATTGTTTGTTTCTGGAAAAGTCAAATTCAATGCAGATATCATAATTGCATTTTGTCTAGTTTTCCTCATTTTCATGTATAAATTGTTGATCCCCGTGAAGGTTGACAAGGGGTAGGAGTGACAGTTTTCTTGCTGCTACTCTGTGAACAGGTTGGGTAGTTATGGGAGAGTGGTTTGCCCAAGAGCTCAATCACCTGCTCTTCCCTCCATCAAATATTGTGGCACATAAGTGATGAGACATTTTGTTAAGATATGTGTTGATGTTGCAGAATGCAGTGAAAAGTGAATTCATGCCTAGTGCAAGTATTGCTATATTATTCAATATTATGTGTATGATAATGTTTGCTTTTTGAAAACTATATTAAAAACTGTCAATCGAAACTGTCACCAAATCTGTCATAGGTTTCTCTACTTTTTAAGTGGGTATGTCTATCTGTCTGTATGTATATATCATGCATATAGACTACATCAATTGTGCTAGAGGGCAAAAAATTTCAACATTTACTCTTCATTATGTCTAGAAAGAAACTTTTTTCTTTCCTCAAAATCATCCACAAGAGGTTTTCAATGAGGGGTTCAATTTGCAAGCCAAGTTTATACTAAATTAATCCTTTAGTTTGTGTCTGGCAGCATTGACCTTTGTTTTGTGAAAACTTTTTCAGTGATCAATCCCCAACAAAAGGTGTGATTATTATCTTATTGATTGATTGACCTTCTTTCCAATTTTTTAATTGATCACCTCCAATACATTATCCTACCAAATGATGTTGGTTTCAAAGCGGTTTCTATCAAGTGACTAACTAGTACCTATTTTATATATATAGCTGTGAATAACATACTCGTAAGAAATCAATATTGGATGAATAGTTATGTTGGGTTGTGTTCATATCCCATTGGTTATTCCCATCATCCTCAGAACACTATCAGAATATTTGCAAAATTAACCACAACTTTTGTTCATCAATTATTGACTATCTACAGCCATGTTTTTTTGAGTTAACTACATTGATATTGCTATGAGACAGTCTTATACATATCTAGTTAGTGTACCCCCCCACCCCTAGAGCCATAAGTTCAATGATGCATCCA
This sequence comes from Thysanoteuthis rhombus, assembly GCA_963457665.1. Lineage (NCBI taxonomy): Eukaryota > Metazoa > Mollusca > Cephalopoda > Oegopsida > Thysanoteuthidae > Thysanoteuthis > Thysanoteuthis major. The sequence goes on along the minus strand of OY735205.1, from coordinate 44,971,506 downwards.
CCATCCTTATGGACCAATTTCTATATCAATCCAGCATGATACAGCTGAGAAAATGGATATTGAACCTATTAGTGAACCAACAGACCGACTAATAAAAAAAGTGTCCTATAGAGAAGCATGGATTTATCTTGAAATGGAATACCAATTTGTTTGGACCAAGCCAATTCTAGATACATTTCTGGAATATTCAGTGAGGCTTGAACTTACTATGAGTGGCTCAATAATGGTTAACTGTTTTTTTTTTTTTTACATGACAAGCTATATTAGATACTCATGATATTCAAGGCTGTGTAAATATGACTAAATTATACAAAGTTATGAAAATGAGTTTCTTTTTGCCTGTAAATGTATTTTACATGCCATGAGATCAAACAAAACCACTGTGTATGCTGCATTCATCCTTATGGGGATCCGTAGATGAGTAAAGTGGATATTACGTGGATCTGTAGAGGAGGAAAGTGGATCTTTTAAAAGCTTGGCTTAATCTAGTATAAGCCTACAAGCAGAATACCTGTGAAGATCACCCACTATCCGACTAATGGTAGGCAGAACTAGTTTACTGAGCCAAACACCCATAGGAAAGGGAAAGTATAAGTCAATTAATGCATCTCTATGTTGAATACACACCTGAATGTGTACAAATCATTTAGTTATACATATCAATCTATATATTCATGAATGTTTTACTATTTTTTGTATATTTCTATTTTCTGGCACTTCTTAACAGTCAAACTATCACGAAAATATTTTTTGAGTTGGCAATTTTTCCGCTAACACTTTTGTATATACATACCACAACATGAAATGCTTGAAATTGCTAAAGTATTGATATAAGTTGGTGTAAATAAAAAGATGGATTTTGGTTTCCATTTTGAATGAATTCAATATTCATTTACATACACACACCTGTCTATGCTCTAGCAATGAGCACATTGTCGTAGGATAGTTTCTAGCTTTCAATATATACAGTAGTACCTCAAATTTAACAGGTGGTTAGGGTGCAGACCCCCCACAAAATTGAAATTCTGTGAATAACTTTCCCAATCTGATACAAACAATTCACTGATGATCATTTAATAATTCATTTAGTGGATTGGGAAAATGAAAGGAAGAAATAAATAACAAGGAAGATATTAAGATTGCAAGAACTTGGGTATCTACATGGACTTCATTGATCCCTATAAAGATTAAGTCAAAATCATATAAATCTTGATCTTATCTTCAGAATCTTCATGTCATTAGTAAGAAGACTGGCAAAAAATATGAGATGTACAGCTTAAAGAACCTGAGATATTTTCAAATATAGTCTGAATGTCGCAACATATTTCAGGACTATTCATGGTATAATAAAATCTCAAAATCAAAATTTTTTTCCTTGGAGATTTAAGAAAAATTATAGAAAAGTTTTCCAAATAATTCAATCACTTATCAAACTTCTTGTTTTATATTTAACCTAACTCTGAGATTTTATTGATTATAATCCAGCAATAAGATACATTGAATATAATCAGTAAAAGTATTGAAGAATTTTTTTTTCCTTTTTCAATAGAAGCTTTTTTTGTCAGCATGTGTGGCCAGAGAGGTCAACTTGAAGACTCCAGCATTTTCATTTTGCTAATTTTTTACTAAATGAATGGGCCATTTCAGATAGGATTTAGATACAACCAAGGCTTTCCCCACTACTGGCCTTGTAGCCATGTGACAAGAGGCAATAATATGGGTGTGTGGGTAGGGGTGAGTATTCATGAATTGAAGTTGAACAGTTGTCTTTTTTTTAAAAAGAAAATTTGAACCTGAAAATTTCAGTTTATTCAAAGTTTTATAGTTCCTCTCTTTACACTTATATTGGATTGTTTCAAGTAAGTTAATATTTTATAAGAGACTGTAAAGTGAGTAAGAATTTCATTTGTCTATGCACTTGTGTACTCAAAGATACGGGTAAAATGCTGTGTGTATATCTATCCACTCATACATATGCATGCATATACAATGATTTATTACCTTTGTGTGTGCTGAACAAAATGCCTGTAATTATGTCTCTGTATATATGTGTGTTCATATGTGTGTGTGTGTATGTATATATTCACACAATCTCTCCATATATAAATACATGGGTGTTCGGGAGTCATGTTTTTATGGAAAGCATTCATCACCCCAACATACACTGTATGTCATTAATTGTATTTATCTCCTGTACATCTGATAGATGTCTATACCTATCACAGCCTATAGTACCTGCCTGTCAAATGATATAAGACCGCATTGATTCAGACATATGGAAATGTGTCATTTTGTAAACACTTTTTAAATATCTGTTTCAAGTCTGATACCATGCAGACTTAATATTCTCTTCACTCTTTTCCCTCTTCTCATCCCCTCTCTTGTGCTTTAAGAAAAAGTCTGTATGAGTTCTGCAACTGAATGTCGATGTTGATGTCATAAGCTGTAAACAGATCTCTGCCATCCTGATGGCATAGATGGGGAGTGTATTTGTTATCATTAGATGCCAAAGATAAGGCAAAGGTGTGGGGGTAGATTCCGAAAGTAATGTCTGTCAATTCATGGTCTATGCTACTTACTTAAAAGAATCAAGCTTAGATCAGGCAATGTCAAGCGTTTGGAATGATGGTACTTCTAGTGAAGGGATGATGGTGTTTGTGTCCCCCCCCCTCCCGGGTAATTTAAGTCTTTTCTATTTATTACTGCTTGTATGTTATAAATGAATTTATCTTAGCCCATCTGGCTCTGTGGCAAATTTGCTGTTTCCCTTCAGTCAAAGCATGTGAATATTTGGAGCTGCAAAAAGCTATATGATTACAATCAGGGGAAGCCCAAGATGGTTCCTAAGCATTAAAATTGACTCTTATTTACGTTAATATTTTTTTAGTTGAGCCGCTCCTATATCCTGTACTGCAATCAGCAGTGAGTGGTTCATATCTAAAAACGTATATATATATATATATATATATATATTAGAATAAATAGGAGCCTTGTAGCAATAGTCCTCTTGGATGGTGTAATGGTTAGTATTTCTGCCTCACATGCAAGAGGTTTCACATTTGATTCCTGGTATGAAGAAAGAGAGTAGAAAACTCTTCATTGGGACAACTTTCCCTATGGACTCAGCATCTGATTCTGTTTACTCAAAGCTGTGTGATTAGGGTGGAGATATCCCTTCAGTGGACTTTCATCTTGTGAAGACTTTTAGATATAAAGTCTTTTTTTCTAGACTTACCAAGATCACTGAGCTGACGCATGCAGCAGGAACTGGATTTCGTCCATTGGGAGTGTCTCTTAATGATTGTAAAACTTTGAATTTCATGAATTTTTTTTGTTGCCAAATCTGAAAACATTCCAGTAATTCTACGAAGTTTCATAATAAGTGCACTAATGGTTAACAAGCTGGTGATGCTGACCGTTACTACTGTAATAAGTTTGATCCTTCCTTGCTGACCCATCATTCTGGTTTTGTTTCAAACTAAGCCAAACTTGATAAGTATCAAATATATTTTGCGTCAGTATCAACAGTGTATATATAGCTTAGTCAGATGCAAGGCCATGGTATTAGCACACCTAGTGAGGATCAGACTCGCTACAGCAGTGATAATCAGCATCACAAGTTTGTTAACCTGATTGTGAAATTAGGGATTTCACAAAATTACTGAAATGATCAGGTATTTCACAAAACCTTGAGTTTCAAACTCTTACTGAAACATATATACAATTGGAAAGAGAACTCCACTAACTACTATAATTTTACCGACTAAAATAACCAGTGCCATGGTTGGTATTCCGTATTTAATGAGTTTAAACATAGTAGCAGACAATATTCCTGGTAATAATTGGCTGGTCTTCATTTTTTGTTTTTCTATTTATAATCAGGCATTGTGAATGATTTGTTTATCATACTTGGTGCTCTCTAGAATATAAATTGTTTGATGGTTAGAGTTGATATTACTTTGAACAAGTAAAAAAAGCACCATTTTGAAAACTCATTCTTTTATATAAACCTTGATCAGTGCAAGAATTTGGATCCCATTTGGCAAAAAGTTAATTTAAAATTAGTGGTGATGAAATGTTTTGTGATGTGCAGGTTTTGACCTACTCATAGCAATTTATTTTCACTACTTAATGTGAGACAAAGTATATTCCAGCAAAAGGGGTCAGTTGGAGCTCAAATGCTAGTAACACAAGTATATCGCAAAGAAAAAATATGAGATTGACCGACTGGAAATATTCTATGCAAAGGACTGCATTTTTGAATGCAGTGGAAATCAGTCCTTTATCTTTAAGAATAAACAAATAATGAAAATCCAGCCCCAGCATATTTGATTTTATGACATGAAAAATGAATAAATAAATATGGTGTTTAGCTTGCTTTTTATGTATTTCACCACACAGTTGGCCAAAATCTGAAATGTACCCAAGGTCATTGTAGTTCTTAAATATAGTAAAATCTGTTGGCAAATCTGAGCATTCATAAACAAAAATCTGAAGGTTCTCAAATTAACAATCAGTTATGCATCATTGAGGAGCCTTTTTCTCTGAGACAAATATTCATTCTGGCCATTAGAAATTCATGATGTCTCAATCATTTGATGAACACTAATAGAACTGTTATTTCTATTCTTGTCAAGTGTTAAAGAACTGTAGTTGGAGAGAAACAGATTTTGTGTGTGTTGGAATATGATCAGAACACAATGTCATTGAAAACTTCAGGGACTCAATCATTAGTTCCTTCACTTGGAAGCATCAAAAAAAAAAATTCTAAGGTTGTAGGAATTATTTCTAATCAATTGACGTATTCTCAGTTGAAGCATTAAGAGGACAAGGGATGCACAACTAAATGAAAAGAATCTAATTCATGTAAGTTATTATAAGCACAAAATGTATCTAATAAGTCAGATAGCATCATTATAGCTTTTCTTCTCATAACTATCATTAATACAATTAATTAATTATCCGACTTTATGTATGGCTTAAAGCATTTGTTAGGCACATTGTGGTCATATCAGCAATGTTGATCTATATTGTGTCTTATCTCTTTTCCAGTATTATCAATTAAATTTGTCATTTTTGACAATGTTTTAGCACTTTGATTTATTAACTGTCAATGCAAGGATATTAGTGCAACGAATTCCCAATGCACTTTTCTAAATTGGCATTGATTATTGTTTTGAAGGAAAGAATATTGGAATAATTTGGTTAATTTTTGTGACTGAGTTAAATATAGTTGGTGTTTCCATTCAAAAACTGTATCAAAAATTGCTCCATTGAAATAACATGAGGCCCACGTCTACAAGTAAGAATTATTTAATGTTAATATACATATGTTAATACTAAGGAGAAAACTGTTTTGGGGGAATGATTTCCCTTTAATTTATTTATTTACTAATTTATTTTTTCCCCCAAATTATACATCTTTCACTTAAGTGAACAGGTTTCTTTAATGTTACCTGGATTTGAGCCATTGACCTTATAACCTTCAACACTGTGCTTTAATCATACTATTGTTTTCACTCTCTATTTTCAAATTGGTTTTTGATAATTTTTGTGCATAGAATTCCAATAGAATCTGTCTTCAAAAATTTTAATCAATATACGTAGACTTTACTTAGGAATACAAATGCATTGATTTTGTATGTCTGTTATGATTTGAGCACTTCATGGGTAAAAGCACCTCTCCTAGCTGGGTTATTTTAATTGGAGGTTTTCTCTTATATTGAGATCAATCCATCTCTCTATTATTGTTTGGACTATCCTCATCTTGGTTGTTTTCCATACAACGTTTCGGCCGTTGTACTCTACGGCCTTCATCAGGTAGGTGTGGGGGAAGTAACGAACCGAACACATGGCGTTGTGGTTAAAGAGTCGGGCTGAATTACTGCAAGTAATCTAATGATTCTAGATTCAATCCCAGTGTGAGATAATAATAATAATTCGAAAATACTGCTACTGCTAAGAGGGGAATGCGGTCTATATACCCCCATTGGTTAAATAAAGTGTTCGGTTCGTTACTCTTTGAATTTGAATTTTTGATTTTATTTCATTTTCTAAAATAAAAATAGAAAGCCCTTGGAAAGTGCATACCTCTACCATCGCCATTTTCAGGGAACGTAATTGTGCATGAGATTGGCTGTACAATTCAATCACCTTTCCCGTACCCCATTGCTTACCCTTATACAAGATTTCATCGAGGATTTTTGGGGATATCATGTGGATAGACACAAATTTTTGGCAATATTATGTGATGTGGACACTTAACTATGATGCAGCGGAGGTGATTGTGCATGGATCCGCCCCAAATTTCAATCACTTATTCTTCAGTAGCTTATTGCCTACCTTTCCACAAAATTTATTGAAAACTTCCAGAGATATTGTATGGATAGGCTGAGGATAATACGTATACCTCTCCAACTTATTCAGTAGAGATAAACTATCTCCTGTGACTTCCAAAATACATTGAACCACTTGCAATAAAAGGAGCTGAGTTAATCATTGTTTAATCATATATCAACGTTTGTTCACATGTACCATAGAGGATAACTAAAAGATGCAGGAAAACTTTGATTCACTGGACCCTAATGTACATGTGCCCAATAGACCCCCTTTCTGTTTCTGTCTTGGTCTTGGTCTTCATCACGCCTTAGTGACAGTGGGTTTATGGTTTTTCAAGTGAATGTTTTCATTTATCAATTTCCCAATCCTCACAACTCAGAATGGCCATCAACAGGAGTTTTAAAACAAGCATGTTGACTTAAATGTGGTGCAGAAACGAGATCTAAATGAAAAATCAGAACATGGTGTCCCAGTAGCATCTGTTTGCAAAAACTACAGTGTTTAAAAATAAACTGTATCGGAATTCTTTCTCTTTTTCAACCATCATTTCTTCTCTTCTTTTCCATTTTTTACACAAAATGATTTTAATCAAAGCAGAATAAACAAATTGCTTACATTGTGTGACACTAACCAGTGATAGGAAAAGTGTCTCTTTGCGATGAGTTAAAAGTGATAAACAGCCATAATGAATCCTCAGATTTATAATTTGTCTGCGTATTAGCAAATATTTTAAAATGAGTGTTTTATCAATTTCCCTCTCTTTTTACAATTCATTTAGACATGTGGACATAGTTTTAGCTCTATTTATTTGCATAAATGCAAATAAGTAATTTTAATTCAAAACTAATTAAATTAACTTTTCTCAAAACTGACGAATTTCCTGTGGTAAATAAAACACAAGGATTGAAAGTGCGAAAAATTACTTGAGAAAGATTTTTTTTTTTTTTTTTAAATTTTTAATTTAATTTTTGACTCTTTGTTTTGTAAAAAAAAAATAATAATAATGTTATGATGTAAATATCTTTGTTTTGATTAAATAACATAAAATTGTGATTAAATCAAAATTACCTTTTCATTTACTTTTTATTTTAAGAAGATTCAGGTAACTATTTCATGGACTTGGATTCCTTTCTGTAAAAATTCCAGCAGCCGGTGTCTGCTGAAAATGTTAAAAAAATTGGGGTCGTTCATTCTTCGTATGATCTCCATAAATTCATATTTTATATTAAAGCTATTTTTGCATTAAAATATTTGAATTTAAATTTAAAAAGAGTGGAAAAAAAAAAGGAAAAAATGCCTTTTCACCTGATAACATTCCATTTAACAGACAACTGTCTGCCTCTATTAACCCATTAAACCAAGAGTTTGCTGTATTATATATTGACTTAAGGATTTATTATTACATACTTTGTCCATTATTTTCTGTCGGCGATGAGAAGGGAACTTGTTATAAACTTGAATAGAAAATGATTCTGCTCAATTAACTTGCAAATTGGTTGCCATTATCACATTAGTGTGAAAATAACCTAAGAAAAGAAAGTATCCCTAAGGTTAACATTTTATAAGTATTTTGATTTGATTTAAGAATTAAAAACCTAATTTGCAGATACTACATGATAAATGTATTACAAAAATCTTGCAGAGAAAGGTTGCCTATATCCAACCAAGATTATTCACAAGCAAAATGATTTATACATATTCAAAATTGCTGTTTCACCAGTAGATTTCTATAATCAAATGCCAAGCGAATTTGATCATTAACTAACCACTAATACTGGGAGAGATTTCTTCATTCCTCTTGAATTATGTTTTAATTCACTGTTATTTCAGTTAAAATGCCCCTGAATTCATTAATCTAAACTAAATGTATTGTGCTTTATGTTACAGCTGTGGTTTGTCACAGTCTTCTGTCGGTCAAATAATTTCCACTGCTAACAATTATTCAAATGGTATTAAAGCTAAGTATTCTTTGTAAAATGAATTCTTGGAATGCATTGTGAGTCTTATGGCATCCATTTTGATATTTTGCCATTGAACTATTCCATCTTGTACAATCAGGTTTTCGCCTCTTCCCAATTAATAATTCATATCTATAAGATAGATTGATAAAATGTAGAATATCAACTCAAATAATTAAGCAAATATTAATTAATGGTTTCTCAATGAATTATTATGATTTGCATATCTATCAATAACTAAAAGGGAATTGATGATTTGCTGTTGAGAATGTCAGGACATTGTGGAACATTTAATTTGTAAATGCAAGAAATAAGAATAGGAGGGTTGGTTTTGAATATCTTTGCATTTAGAGAGAGAAGAAGAATCTCTCTAGAAAGATGAATAAATGTAAAAAGTGATTATTTCAAAACATATGGCAAGCTTTATATCTTGGTAAAGATATCCTTAGATTTTGGTTATAGGAAGTGCATTTTTCCTATTATTACACAAATCTAAATCAGCGGTAATAAAAAGTGACATAGATGATATTATTGTCACACTGCAGCACTACATAAACATGCCACAACTGGGGATATGACCATTTGGTGGTCTTCCGACGACCAGAATAGGGTTGAGGCGTTGTGAAGAACAGCCATATATCTGACACGCATTTATATATTTGAGTATATTAATATATGTATTTATCAATTCTTTCAAGATATAGGACCCTTCACATTTGAAAATATGGAAATGGGGAGAATTAGTATTAAAAAAATTGTTTTGTTTTTTTTCTCTCTCTCTTTGGCTTTATCTAGGCATCAATAAAAAATTCACAAATATCATTTCAAACCTATGGTTGAATTGAAAAAAAATATCAGTAAAAAAAAAATCTTTTATTTTATTTTTCAAGGCGGATTCTTTTATTTCTTTTGTCGCATTTTCTAAATATTTTGTGCATGCTCCTTACGGCTTTATGAAAAATTTATAAATCACTTATCAGAGAAAAATGAATAGCAACATGAATGAAAATTAGGAGGTTTAAAGAAATTTAAAAAATAAAGACTGACATTTTATTCCAAACTAGCTTTTGGAAAAATTATTGCATCAAATAATGTATAATGTTGAAATAACAGAAATGCCACTTTATAAAACTTATAAATCATGCTGATACATATATATATGTGTGTGTATATAATATATATATATATATATATATATATGTATATAATATATATATATATATATGTATATATTATATATATATATATATATATGTATATGTATGTATGCCTGCATTATATATATTAAAGTTGGAGAAGTGTTAGTTGAAAAATGTGACTTATTATGATTATAGCAAATACATAAGACAAAATTGATTAATATATCAAGTTAATGTAATGGTGTTGGCTCTTAGATTACACCCATGTCTTAGCTTTTATATACTTGTATATTTATGTCAGTATCACTGCATACATATGCAGGTAGATATCAGTATGTTTGTGAGTTTGAATTGCATATTTATTTAAGTGTTCACATACATATATCCACATTTGAATGATCTCATGTTTATATCTGTAAATTATACATATATATATATGTATATAATGTACATATAAACATTACTGATCTTATGTTCGTTGTTTAAATTATATACATGAAAATCTGTGTCTATTTAGATAAGGAATCTTTCCATATGTATGTTTATTAATTGAGAAATATAGGTAAATCATGCACAAACTTTTGTTTACTTGTATATCCATATATATACATCTTTTTTTACTCAAATATTTTCTCTATATGTACATGTTCGTGCGTATTTTGTATCTTTGTGTAAATTGTGTAATAAAATAAATGTCATACATTGATTCCTTTGTAAATTTACTTGTGTGTTTAATTGATATACCTGCTATGCTGTATCGATGAAATTGCTTAATTAGCAAAATCAACTTAATCTTTATAAAATTTTTAAAAAGTTCGATCCCCCTTTGATTACAGAAACTTTTGATCATAAAAAAATAGTTGTTTTACATCCTTGTTTTCATTGAATGAACTTTTGATATTCTTAAAATTATATTTTCATTTATTCATTTTCTGTAAAAATTGAAAAAAATTGGCAATTTCGCTGATTCTGCGTAACATACGCTTATATATATTTATATGAGGACATATTGTATGGATCATTTATCAGTATATAACATTTTTCTGTACAGCATAAACTCCTGCCCGTCTCTCTGTAGCCATCTATCTTCACATAAATACTGATTTTCCTAGAAAACAGACTCTCCCCACTCGGTACTAATGTCATACCATCTCAAACCTCATTAGGCCTTCTACTGGACTAATTTTAATATCTCTATTTTCCCTCTCTCGCTCTCATATTTCCTTATATACATACATATTTCTTGGTATGAAAGAATATTTTTCTGTACCACTAATATATATATATATATATATATATATATATATATATATATATATATATAGTGATGTTCATGTATTGAAGTGTGCATGTCATGTGCTTGCATTATATGGATGCTCACACTTGCAAACATATATATGCTGGCATGCTGCTTTTTTCTATTCCACCCTTCTGATATGCCCAAATCTTCATCAAAGTTTTATGGTCTTGTATATATTGAGGCTGTATTATTCACACAAACCTCTCCCTGCACAAGGTAAATTTACTATGGCTGAAAATGAGGGGGAGACAGAAAGAAATTCCATTTAAATTATCCATCCAAATGAAATGAGGGTGATGAGCCATTTATCACTCTACATCTGCAGTGGACAGAATTTTATAATGTCCTGAATCACTTAGAAGTGCCATTCGTGCTGTCAGATTTAATTCCTTCTATTTCTTATGCAGGAAAATCAGAACATTGTGATCAGTTCAGAACTACAGTCATTCTTATTGCCTTTTGTGATCTAATGTATTAAAAGACTTTGAAATTGCTGCATTTTGTGGATTGTGGCTTTGATATTCATATAGTTTGAATGGTTTCTTAGGAGGCTTGATTGTCATGGGTGTGTTAAGGGTTACAGATCCCTGGAATAATCTCTGTTTATGTACACAGTTATTTGGCATGTATTGCTTTATCATTCAGAAGATTAATATTGAATGAATAATGAAATGTGGAGAAGTAGGAAGTATTGATAAGAACATGCTTGTAAAATTTTCCCATTTATATTTTGGCATAGGTTGGAGTAAGAGGTAGTATGTGTGTGTGTATATTATTATTATCATCCATTAGGATTTCCCTTTGGGTAGGCATCTGACTAGAATCCTTTGGTTGGTCCTGTGGTGTGTATTGTCTTAAATCTTCCCTATTCTGATTTCTTTTTGAAAGTTTTTAGGGCTGTCTCAATGATTATGGTCACCTATATCACCTCTGTATTCCACCATATTTGCAACTCTTTAGCGAGGTCTTGATCCTTTTTAAGATTTAACTAGTGGCCTGATAAGTTCATATTCACTCTTACCCTTTCAGAAAATTGTTAGAAATGTCAGCATAATTCTAAACAACTAATGATTAATGACAAGCAATTAGGCATTGACACTTGAATACCATAAATTGGCAGCTTATAAGTTCAATTCCTAGCCTATAAAAATATCTTTCAATAACTAGGAGTCGACTTATATGGTGAATGTAAAAGATTATTAAAAAAAAGGATAGGCCATAACCAGAATTTTGAACAAAAAAAATCTTGAGGTTGACTTGTATGCCACTATTTATGGTAATTTGCTGCCATTCAATATTTGGAGACCAATGCTGGTAAAATTGTTCTAATTCTTTGAATACACGTTTGTAAATAAACGTTTTGATTAAGATCATTCTTTTCTTTTCATACTAATGACTATGTACGATAATAAAGTTTTGGGGTCTGTATTTGTTTCGGGATCTATTTAGCACCTGAAATTACTTATGACAATTAAATTTCAATGAAACAAAAAATTCTACCTATTCTAAGCTCACAATTTAAAGTGAAGAGCCACAAGAAAGGCTTAAATATTTTGAAACTTTATACTTTGATGTGTCAAAGCTCCAACAAATAATCCCACCATTTTCTTTTCAAACCATAAACAGCTGTTGATATTAGCTCACAAAGCTATTTTTCCGAGCCAGTTTTGGGTTAGCTTTCTATTATCATATTAAATCTGAAAAGATCTAATTACATTCGAAAATATATTTTACACCCATCCCCCAAGTGTTATGTTTCTTTTGGAAGTATACGGAATTGACTAGATCTACAAAGGGAATGTATGAATATTTCCCCTTTTTCATTGATAAGCAGAATTTTTCCTACTTGTTAACCTTGTAGTTTCTGTTATATGAATTGGCAAAATCAACTTTGGTATAGAATGGCTAGTAATACGTGCAGTGCAGCAACCTTCTAATTTCGATACAAAGTTGGAAAATATTTGCATTATTTCCTGATTGGTATTACAATGAGAGAGTCTTTTTTTTTTTTTTTTTTTGTTTCCTTTCTCTTTTCTTTGTTTCTCTTTCTGTCCATTTATCAATCTGTACAGACTATTATAGCCCAAAGGTTTGGAGATCCCTCCTGGCTAATACACTGTTAGATAATTTTTTGCCTTATATTGGTACATATATATATATATATATATATATATATATATATATATATATATATGTGTGTAAATGCTTGTGTGTGTGTCTAATACAAATGTGTGTAAGAATGCATTCATAGGTGTGAGTGAGTGAGTGTGTGTGCATATCAAATCACTGTTGTCTTACAAATGGCCTACCCAAACAACCAATCAGGTTGGTGGGATTCTTCTCTTTTAGCCCCTCTGTGTGTGTGTGTGTGAAAATTTGTATGAGTACACTGCGAGGCACCATCTAAAAACTTCTTTTTTAAAAAAAATGTGCTTTTTTTTTTTTCTTCTTAAATCTTGTTGGACCAATCTTGTGCTGGTATTTTTTAGATGATTTTAAAGATCTGTTTTTAAAGATAATTTCAAATTTGTTATAGAATGGTGATTCATTTATGCAAGGTACATATATACTAATGTATGTCTAGACATATGACTTGTGTCAAGTCTATTTTGGTTTTTGTATGTCAATAAATCAGTTAAAGTGCAGCATCTCTTTAAACTTGAAAGAATACAACAATATCCAATTCTTATTCCTTGACTTAAAATGAAATTTTTTCAATTGCTTGTGATCATGGAATTCAATCGCTTGCATTGGTATACCTTAATGTTTAATAGACTGTAATCTTTAATCTTCTACTGAGCTATACTTTTAGTGTTTATATTTCTTAGATTTGTGTAACTTGTTTAAATATGAAATAAATCAGATAAAACCTAGTGTATTCCAGATATTATACTGACTTGCTTAAAGGACACTTTTGCTGGCCATTGAGCTTGATGTCAAGTTATTTCCTTTGTATCAAACTAATATCATAATCATCTGCTAATGAATTAGCAAAACTATTCTATAATTAGTAATTTTCCCCCCAAAGGGAAAAGTTCCTCTCCACTTTTGACCCCTAAAAATGAAAAAAAGTTCCATTCACTGTTGACCCTGAAAAAGTTTCATCACTCACCGTCCAAGCCATTGTTTCAAATCTACTGATCTGATTCTCTTGAAAATGTGTGGACAGGAACAACTTCCAAAAAACAATGTTATCAGAATAAAGGTTCTCTAATGAAGCCACAACATTCTCATGAAGTCATTATGTTCTATTTTGATGTAATATCCAGCGGATACAAAATAAGGGTCTAGTTTAGCATTATAGTCGTATTGTAAATTGACCCCCCCCCCAAAGAAAGGGGAAAAAAAATCCCAAAAAACATAACAATACAAAACATAATGTAACAGTTGAAAATCTTCTGGATTTGTTTTATTATTCATCTCAGAGAATTTGGAGTGTGTAGTGCAAAAAAAACTGTCTGTCATATGCCATTTTGGCTGGGTTGCAGTAACATACATAGCCACCAACAAAAAACTATTATTATTATATAGATAATATGCAAGCTGTTTGCATATATATTGAGATCTGTGTGAATTATATTTCCTTGTAAAGTAATATATATCTTGGGGTATACATTCTATGCATTATTTTGCTGCAGGCAAATTGCCAAAAATTATGCAAATAAAAATTGTTTTCTATATCAATTTGAAAATTGACAATTGTTCAGCTTGCATATTATTTTTGAACTCAAAAACTGACTTTGCTGTTTTTAGATAAACATTTGATATGTTATCAATTTTCTATAGATTGATTATTAATTACTTCATTATTCTAGTGATGCAGTTTTGACATTAATGGTATATTGGCAATAAATTTCATTTTTGGCAGGGTGAATGAGGCTCATCTGACAAGGACGTTAGTTCTACTATTTGCCAAGATAACATGGGAAGCTCAGCTTCACACTTAGGGAGGGATAATTATGAAAGATTTTAGTCATGTTGGACATCTACCATTGTTATTCTTTATTTATTTACAAAGGAGATGACTTGCATTATCCAGGATGTATGGTTTTGGTAATTAAAAATAATACTGTCACATATTGGGTTGATGTAAAAGTTTCCTGTTCCATCTTTGACTGAACAATGAGCTAAAACCATGAAATTCAGACTGAAATTAGGGTCTCATTTTATGTGGAGATCACATTATCTACTGAAATATTCAGTATTTACTTGATTTCTCTAGCTGGATATTACCTATTCTTACCTATAGTTTTGAGAAGAGTCATTAACATTCAAAGCTTCTTGGATGACTGACCATATCTGGGGAGAGAAAGACGAACACTATCCTAAGAAAAAATCTAAGGAGCAGCAATCATCAACACGTCGTCTGGGTGCATGCCAGGCAAATGTTGAGTTCAACACTGTGGCTTTGGTAATTCAACAGGGACAAGGTTTTGAAATCAAGACCCAACAAAGAAAGGAAAAGAAAATACTTGAAACCTAGATTAGAAGCATTACTACCATTCAAGAGAAAATTCTTTTTACCACCACCACCACATTTAGATAGTACTTGTGAAGAAGGCAATAGAATGGGTTGTTCAAAACATTGTATTAACAAGAAGAAAGAGCTCAATTGTCTGGAAAATTGTACTTGTTCACTATTTTTTCTTGTTGGCTCTGCATGACCCTAAAAATGCTTGAAAGTACTTTTACTATTGCCCATTGGTTCACTTGTAATGTAACTGGATTTGCATGTGGGTGCAACTTTTTCAAAGCTTTTTTCACCATTTCAATGTACTATAGATAAAAGGTTATTTGATGATAAATTATAAATTATTTTAGCTACAACTGGGTCTTTGTGTGCAAAGAATGATAAAATGTCTATGATTTCCTGAACCGTCATTAACATCAGACAATCTGATCTTTTTTGTTGTTGAGACAACATTTCAACTGATTCCTTCTACGGCTCTCACCAAGTGTAGTGTATATGATATCCATAAGAAAAGAGTCTCTTTTCATCCGTCTTTCTCCTAATATCATATAAAACACCTGAAGAAGAGATGAGATTGTCAAAAATAAAGGTGTATATAAAAATAAAAAAGTGTTCTTTATTTGCTCATCCCTGTCTTTTCTTAGAGAAAGGGTACCAAAGTTGTAAAATTCTACCCAATTGAAGGGATCAAGCAAAATGGGAATTCATTGATATATATTTGTCACCAATGGCCAGCTTAAGGGATTTGCAGACATATAGAATTTCTAATTTATTTATTTACTTCAGTATTTAAATATTTTTTTTTATTTCGGTTTTTTGTTTTTTTTCCTCCAGGAATTCTTTTGAAGTTTTTTTGTTTTTTTTTTTTCCTTCTCAATCTTTGAAGTAAAGGAAGTTGGCTCAACTTAGCTTGTTAAATATGGCAATAAATATGCAAAACTTGCTCTACATCCAATTTTTTTTTAACAATTTAAGGGCTTCGGTTTTAAATCTGAGAATTATATTTTCATTCACTTTTTCCTCCTGAAAAAAAAGGAGGAACGAAAATGATGTCTGTGAATTTCAAATGTACTTTTTAAAAATTTTTGGCAGCATTCTTTTTTCTTTTAAAAACTATGTATGTTTTAGGAATATTTTTCGTCTCCTTCACTCCTTTTAGAGGAATGAAAAGAAATGACCCAACTCTATTTTCAAATTGTTTTTAACAATATGAAAAGACATTATTCACTTTTTACATAACAGAGAAAATTGTGAGAAAAAAATTTCTTTTGATTTTGATTCATATGATTTATTTAAGCAAGTATCCAATGTCTAGTGTTCGTTGGCGACTAAAATAACAAAATGTGTGTGAAACAATTTCAAGATTTCCCCCCGTTTTGTCCCTTTTGCACTTGGTGATTTCTAATACCATATTCTGTTTCAGCCTAAGTAGACTGTTTCTGTTTTTTTGTTCTGAGATCACATAATGAATGTAAGATATTTGAATTGTGAACAAAATCAAAAAACAGTATTTACTACATATCAGTATTTGCAAGTATATTTTTCATTTGTTATAAGTGAGCATTGATTAGTTAGTGTATTCAATTTGATCCAAATAACACCGTTACATTAAGACAAAAACAGTTTGAAATGAATATTTTTCTTTGTTGGATAATATAATTTTGAATGGTGTACAATACCATTTACAAAATTTAGAAAATAAATTCATATGCAAGTTCCTATATGAGTGTGTGTTTGGTGACTTGATAATCTAGTTGAATTTATTTTTGTAACATATTCAAAAGGGAAGCACAGTTTTTTCACTCCAAATATGAAGTTTATTTGATTTTGAATTTTGATTTTGTCAATAGAATCGAATCTAGTGGGTTTTTAAAAACCAATTCTATAGATTTGATTCTTGGTGTTTCATTTGGAAACACAAAGGGAGAGAATGTAAGCAAAAAGTAGTTTTAAAAATTGCCTGATTTTTTAAAAATCTAATTGCATTTCATTTATGTCCTTAACTTTGAAACTTCTTTCACAACTAGGGAAATTCCTACTGCTAAATGACCCATATAGATACTGACATGTAATATAGGATTGGTAGTGGAGAAATTGTTCTTGCTTACAACACCATGTTTATTGCAGTGTCTTTGAAAAGACGCGTTCAGATTATGAAATCAAATAAGACTTAAAAAGTAAAAGTTGATGAAGAAAAGTTGTCAAATAAATTATTTCTTTAATTAATTATGCCAATACTAATTTTGTCATTTGAGCCTTCTATTTCTTTCCTCTCTTTTCTCTCTTTCTGTTGCATGACTATCAAGAGGTAAAAAGTAGACCACTTAGGAATAGAATCTATGCATGGTTATGTCTTGCATTTGTATTTTTATTAGAGGTGATGGAGTGTCATGTTTATGTATATATGTATATAAAGTGTCAATAAAATTGTGGGAACTAATGCATTCATTCATAGGTACTGAGAAACTGGCGAGCATGCACATATGCACAATTTTGCATATATTTCCATTTATGAAAGTATATTGCATATAAATGCATATTTTTATATCTGTAAGTGGTACTGATACATGTGTATGCATCTCACGTATATTATTACATACATATACTCACTAAAGTAACGGCAGGACAAAGAATGGTCTTGAGGTATATATACACCGATAATATCAATATCTTTTTGACTATCCAGGAACATCTGTTCCATTTAGCAAAAATTATCTCTCTCTATATCTATCTATCTTTTTATATATATATATATATATATATATATATATATATATATATATATATATATATATATATATATATAACTTATAAATAATGAGATTTTCAAATGATTTCCAAGTTTTTCTTTAGAAAAACTTTTGCTTCTAACAACTCGAATGTTTTCTCATTACTTGGGTCAGTTCATAGATTTATATACATCAGAAATTTCCTCGGAATTAATATCTAATGAATCTTGGGTTTTACTCAAACATAAATCATATTCGTTCCTCTTCAAGTCAGATTTTTCCTCAAAATTCCTTCACTGTTTCTCATTCACCCCTTCCCCACTTTAAAAAATTTTTTTTTTATTGCTTCTCACTCAATTTTTGTTCTGCTTCTTTTTTTCATTTCTTTTTTTCTGTCTTCCTCTCTATGACCATTATTTTTTTCTATTTTTGAAACTTCCAACTCATTTTTCTATATGATTTATTGTTCTTTAGATCTAAGAAAAATTTCTAACTAAAAAAAATAATGATTTTTTTTTAAATTTTCAAATTTTGTCATTTACCTGGTGATTGGGAATTCAGGTTCATGATATTTTGGTTTCATCTTTTTTCCTTATTTGTTTGACTTTCTGAAACCTTCACTCACATCATTTTCTTTATGTGATTGATATTACAAACGAATGATTTTAAAATCGCACTCGATCTCTTTATTATTTATTTTTGGTCTGTTAAACTCTAAATTTCATGAACCATTTGAAACCGATAACGGGACTCTTCAGTGACTAGCATGAAAAATAGTGGTATTCTCCTGTGAATCCTCTAAGAAAAATTGAAAAATTTACTATATTATCAAAGGGAGACAATTCTAATTAGAAGTTATTTTCCTTAAAATTGATATATTTTCTTTGTATGAATTTGAGAGTTAATCTGTTCTTTATCTTTCCATTTATTTTTTCTATGTTTGATTTCCCAAAAGAAACAAAGATTAATGAGTGGGAAAGAAATACAGATTGAAGTGAGGAAAAGACGTAATTCTATCAAACCTGGTTCAGACTGATATTGAATTTTGAGGTGCTGCTTTTTTCTTTTATTTTTTCCCCATTTTCTGTTACTTTATTAATTTTTAGTTCTCATTAATCATTTCAGTCAGGCATCAACCTATATTTTATGTGACATTTTCTTTGTCTCATGCCATAGACTTGAATAGCATATATTATTGCCTTATTTGTTTGGATAATCAGAAAAAAAATCCTCTAAGCAATTTAGATCATTATTATTTACTATTCATTATTGCTCGATTCATTACTTCAAAATAAAAAGTGACCCATTTTATTGGGAAAGAGTACCAACTGGTAATATTCTCTGCTTTTTTACAGCACCTTATGACTTTGTACTGATCCAAGTATCTCTGCAGTCTCATTGTTCTCATCATCAAATAACTTCTCTTTAGTTATATGCTGCACTTCCAGAATGACAAAATTTCAATTCAGAATGGTGTGTGTGTGTGAGTGTATGTGTGTGTGTGTATATATATATATATATATATATATATATATATATATATATATATATATATATATATATACTGACCCTTCATCATTTTGGGCCAACCTATGCAAGTAAGCCTTATTTAGTAAAGATCAAATGATGTGCAGTGTAAAATAATATCCTTGTACAAAAATTATGATAATACCCTGAATGAAATTTTAAAAAAAAACTACATGTATGAAAAAAAGCTATATATTGAAATCATAGCTGTTGGGGAGGTGGTGTCTGATCAACACTGAAGGGTGTCATGTTAATATAATTGTTTTGTTTTTAAAATCTTCGAAACAGTCATATGGTAAATAATTGGTGATCCCCACCCGAGAGAATTTATACAAGATGATAACATGTTTATTAAAATAAGGGAAAAAAACTGAAAAAAATTGCATTGACAGACATTGAGAAATAAGGTACTGAAATGTATACGAAAAGATGAAAAAATTTTTTGATGTTGAGTATTTCAAGCAGTAAAGCTTCCTATATATATATATATATATATATATATATATATATTTATATATATATATATATAATATATATATATATGCACCTGTGCCTGTGTGTAGTTTTGTTTATGTGTTGGGGCATTATTTCTATTGATATTCAATGTGAATGGAAATGACTTAACCCGTTGAAATGTTCAAACATACAAAAGAAAAAGTAAATTAAATCTGATTAATTTGATTCATAGAAATTGTATGAATCTTTCTTTAATTTCATGTTTTTGTATCCTTTTCTCATCTCATTATGTATCACAACATATGACTTTAAGATCTTTTTATTTCAGCATTATCTTCCTAACAATAATAGGTATTGTTGCCATGTAATGGATGTAGCACCTGCAGCTCTATTCCTTCATTCATAAGACCATGGTGTCAGTAGTTGTTGATATTCTTTTTCAATGTTGATTCTTTATTTATTTATTTTTTTGTCTATTCTTTTCATCATCATCATCATCAACTTCATAGTGTCCATTGTTGGATTTAGACCTCACCCAGGATTTACCAAACAACTCTATCTTCGGTGTTGCAGAGCAAATACTTTCTGAACTTGTCTTTTTCGTCACGCCATTTTATATTTTGCCGGCTACAATTTCACATATGATCTCTGGTGATCCACGTTGTGAGTCATAATGTCCAGTGGTTTTCTACCATTCTTGCAACATGACCAGCCTATTGCCCTTTGTGGTTTCTATTGGATTCTGTGTTATCCCTGATTCACGTTTTCTCTCTAATATACTGTGCTGTTTTGTGATCTCTCCATGTGATGATGAGCATGATTCTTTCTTGTGCATGTTGCATGGTTCTCCGTTTGAAGATCAATCTTTTGGTTAGGTTCCATGTTTGTTTCACATGACATTTGTTTTACTTAAGTTCATGTGAAGTCCGACTTTCTTGCTCTCTTCATCCAGTTCGTCTAGCATCAATTCGAGATTGTGAAGGCCTTTTTTCCAAAAGGACGATGTTGTCTGCAAATTTAAGGTTACTTAGGTATTCCCTACTATTCTAATTTCTCTGTACTCCAAGTTAAGATTTCGGAAGATTATCTTGAGGCAGATAGGGAAGAGTGTACGATGAGCTGGTATCTCCTTGTCTTACTCCTTTTTCAAGAGGAAAGGGCTCAGTCTTTATTTAACTTGATAGATGAACTGCTGTGTTGCCTTATATGTTGCAAGACTTCAACATTTACAGGGTCTACGCCTTGTTGTAGTATCAATTATCTTGGGGATTTTTTTTGAGTCGAAAGCCTTCTTAAAGTCAACAAATATTACCGTGTGTGGCATTTCATATTCTGCTAATTTCTTTTTCAGTTGATTTACTGAATGGAGATTGTCAACGGTTATATAGCTTTTTCCAAATCCAGCCTGTTCTCATGGTTGGTTTTCATTTAGCATTCTAATGATTTGGTTGGTGATCATTTTGGTAAAAAGTTTGTAGATGCAGTCGAGTAGACTTATAGGCCTGTAATTGTTTACTGAACAAACTGTAAACAAGGGAACTGTTCTTTTTAGTTCAGAATCTTGTTAATTGTTCTTGTTCCGTACTAAGAATATATACTTGTGATGAAATCTCTGGCTTCTCAGTCTTTATTTCAAGATCTATTGTTTAACGACTCTTACTAACGTGTGTTTTTATATGAATAGAAATGTAAACTTCTATCTCTATACTTTCTAGGTTTGGGACCAGCTTTTCTCAGATAAATAAGGAAAATTTATAATTTTCTCTTGCAAGTGTGAATTCATAAACAAATGATTATGATCAGTACATACATATGTCGCTTAGTTACCAAAGAAGTATTATCAAAGCTGCATGCTATTTCTTTTGAGTGTTAACATTGAGTTTCTTTCCTAATTGCGTATATTTATGGTAATTTCCAAGATAGTGCATCAGGGTCTGCTGACAAGGACTCAGTGCTTTAAAGGTATAGCATTCCATCTTTCAAGAGACGACTCTGTGTGGGATGTGGAGACTTGTGACAAATTTCCTGTTCTTGTTATGTGCATCAGCTTAGTGGTCCTTGCAAATCTTACGTATAGTTGAGATCAGGACTTCATTCCTACAAGGTTTTTATGACCATAACCTGGAAGGATGCAAGTTTATTAAAAGGATACCTCAACTTTATTCATGCAGCTTAGAGTGTACTCAGTTAGCTGCAGCATGCACGGAGAAATTTGTCCCAATGAAGAATTTTCCCCAGTTTCCACTTATACTGAACCCAGAGCCTTCTGCATGTGAGGCAGACGCACTAACTATTACTCTATCCAAGTAGTCTTTAGTGCTTCTAGTCATGTATAATAGTTTTTTGTTTTTTCATGAAGGAATTCAAACCCTTCATTAGGGTACTTTATTTTCATCTTATATTGCATTTCTTTTCTGTTAGAGCTAAGAAGTTTCATATATATATATGTATAAATCTCCATTTATAACACCTCTTATTCATAGATGATCACCCATTGAAGCAGTACACACATTGTAAAAAAAAAAATAAAAATTGGTGATTTTACTGGAATTGGTGCTCTTGACATGCTATAGGCATAAATCATTGATGTTTATCAAAGAATTTGAGACACATTGAAAGAAACTGTCCAAGATGCTACAAGACTCAGAAGTTGAATATCTATTTTAATTACATGGCATTAGGAGTTGTCTATCTGACCTTAGAAGCACCCAAGCCTCTTACTTTCACTCTTCTTTCTTTTCTTCCCTCCTTTTCTTTCCACCCACCCATCTTTTTTCTCTTTGCCTTCTGCTATCTTGAAGACTGATATCAAAGATATTTTGTCAAAAAAGAAGGGATTTGAAATAAAAAGACATAAAAAAATTTCTAGTAAATAAAGAGAATAAATAAAAAGGAAATGCATCTCACAAGTTCTATCTATGGGGACAGTTTTGATATATCATGCTCTTTAGAACCATTTTACTTTTTTTAATGCTCAGTTCTTCTCTGATTTTTTTTCTTTTGAAATGTTAGTTGAGCAAAAATCACTTGTCTCACTTAATCCATTTCTAATGGAACCTTTCACTTAAGTTGAGTCCAGTTCTCATATGATTTTTGTCTATCTCTCTGATCAACATTTTGATTTGACAACTCCTGTAAATGGTCCGCGGAAAAAGTAAACTGCAAACATATATTCATTGAATCTTTTATTATTGCTACTGTCTTTACTGTTACATTTGATCCTTTTTTTTTTTCTTTTTTTTTTTTTTTTTTACAATACTTCATGCCATGTTTCAAACTTGACAGCTTTGATTTTTTTTTTTTGTGATGTACAATACAAATGTTGAAAACATACCAAGGAATTAAAAGAGAATAGGAATTAACTTTGAAAATTACTTGTTTATCTCAAGTATATCTTGTTGAACAGGTCACATAACCATATTCACAATTTTCAGTTTTTGAATGATGAGCTTTTTACACAAAATATTCTATAAAATATGTATCATTATCCATTTTCATGAATTTAGCTCATAATACTATTCTATATCTATGTTTACTGCTCATTTTTCTTTTTTTATTATCCTTGTCTGAAAGTTCCAAGTGAACACCTTTTACGTAGGCTCACTGTTCTAGAAGATGAATTTCTTGATTGCTTCATCCCAACCTGTGGAGCTCAAACCACCGTGATGTTACTGACCAAATTCGTTTTTCTTATAGAAAATTCATGGGTTCAGGTTTATTGGAGAGATGAAGGTGTTATATATTTAAGCCATTTTAGAATTTCTGCAGGTAAAACTTTTTTTTTGTTGATTTAAATAGAACAAAAAACACATTTATCAACAACCTTGCTTTCACTATCAAGTTGAGTTTTAAACACGGCATGTCTGCAGTACAAAACAAGGTTACAAATCAACATTTATGAATTTTGAAATTACATAATATTTCTTTTATTTCAGTTCTTCACCATTCCAATCAACTTTTGCTTCTTGAGTTTGTCTTCATCAGGAGAAGTCATCAATTGTGCCTGTAAAATGGTGATCTTCGAACTTTAACCAAATGCCAACTTCCTTTTCATAAATAATTCTTAATTTAAATTTTGATAGCATGAGGTCCAACTTTGTTGAATTCAATTGCACAAGTCAGTGGGGCCAATCTGTTTATGGCAGAATCTGAGCTGATTTCAATGTTAAAGAAAATGACATTGTGTTAGGGTTCTCTTGTCACTGATACGGTTCAAAGGAAGTAAGCCATATTTGTGTAGATATTTGTTGGACTAAACCAACATTGATACAACATCAAATATCAGAACATAATGAAAAAATAATCGTCAATGATTTGTGAATTTATTACATTGACTGAATGCAAATTGAGTAATCTGAGTTTGAAGATTGCTTTCTTTTTCCTTTGTATAAAAGACGAACGATTGTGTGATTTGGATTGCCTCATATGCATCTTGTTATTTTGGGATATAAATTGGGTTGCTTCCTGTAGATCTTTTTATTCTTAAAGGTATTCATTGCCTTGCTCATCTCTTGGTATGCTGAGTTTAGAAGTATGCTTCAATTCCTTTCAGCTGTACATAATTGTATACATGACATTTTGTTAAATCTTTCTATTAGACTTGCTAAAAACCAAAATTATTTGCTCAAGTAGAATTGGTTGAATTTTCTGTTTTGTAAAGCCCAACAACTGAAGAATTAAGTTAGAAAGCTGCAATTTTGAATATTTAAACCATAGAATTTGGAATATGTGTTATGGCAGTAACCTGCCTTCAGGAAGTAATGTTTATAAAGATTACTCTGCCATAAATGACTTGATAAATTATGTGGCGTTCATCAAGTTTTCTTTGGGTCAGTTTCTAGCTTCTAAATTTATGATACTCAGAGTATTATTCAACCATTATGTTGTAGTATATATTCTAGATTGTTCTGACAAATGGAACCAGCAAATTCAAATCCAGCTTCTGATCACTGGAATTATTTTGTGCCAATGTCTTTAAGCAAGGCATACATCTCAAAATTTACATACTGTATTTGTTCATCATATGAGAAATTTTATTTATATTAGAATCAAAATCTAAAATTGGAAGGTATGCAAGTGTAATGTTTTGACAATTTCGTTTGTGTATCAGCAAATTAAGAACTAAGTATAAATGTCTCACTTTTATATTGCACCTTTCATAAAGGACTAACTTCTGTATACAGTTTGCTTTTGTTTGCTAGAACAATTTGCATTGTTTATTTACTTATTAGTGAGTGCTTTTTGTATAGAGCTAGTGGATGCTCTTTTGTGGTAAAAACCTACCTTTTACCTTTCTTTTTCAACTTGTCTATGACAATGAAGTAACCATTAAAGCCATGCTGACATAAAGATATTATGAAATCAAAGAAATGAAAACCTGTTATACTTCAAATTCTTTGACTGCACTATCTGGGAAGCTTTTTAAGGACAGCCTGTCCAAATTGTTAAAATTCAAGAAAATGGATTTGTTTTCGTTTCATTCTGAGAAGAAGCCATCATTTATTAGTTCAGATATATTCTCCACCCCATTTCAGTTCTATCTACATTGTCCCTGGCAGAAAAAAAGATCATTCTCTATAGGTGTCTGTTACCTCCTTTTTCTCAAATAACCTTGTTATTGCTCAATATATTTCAATGAAATTTTGTATGTAGGCTTGTGGAGAGATTCTACTGAGGGAATTATGGGTTATGGCTGATCTGATTGTTTGTTTACGTTTGTTTTTTGTCAAAACCAGGCATCTCGAATTAACAGTCCATTATTACCACTCTCTCTCACAACTCTGAAGGGGACCGTTATACTTTTAAGATTTTTTCGATACTATTTCAGCAACGTATGAGGAATATGATTCATTGAATCAATTATTGTGTCCATCTTTTTTTCTTTTGCTACAAATGTACATTTTGTGTATCATCAAAATTCATTTGCCTTTGTAGTAGCTCAGGAGGGAATGTATTCGACTTATGGAAAGATGGAATCAATAGTGTTTTCTGCATCTGTGGGTTTTCTCTACCGTCTCAACTAACAGCGAAAAGTTATAAATAAGTCATCTCTAAAACAAAACAAAAGTGAGCAAAACTGTATTGTGAGGATGGGTAGATAAATATACTATAATGATAAAATAAATTCAAAGAAAAAGAAAATATAGGAAGAATTTTCTTTTGTCTCCCCACTCTACGATCATACAGCAAAATGCATCTGTATGTATGATGTGAAATGTTTTACCCTCTAAGTTTTTTTTATTTTTTTTAGCAGCTAATGAATCTTTTGCACAGCAGCTGCAACATTTTCTTGGTTCTTGATGCCCAAGGTGTGTATTTGCACAGTCAATCAAACTATGGCTATCGTGGCTATGGCATGTGCGATTACAAAGCAGAACCTTTTTCTCTTTCCTATCCTTAAATGTGAGGAAGCTGTGCAAGCTGTGCTTGATAGTTGGAGAACTTTTGCATGGATTCTCACTAAGAACAACCAGAAAGAAAGAAAAATATTTTGTTATGGCTCTTTTGTCAGTGATAGATTTTGTTTATATTGTTGTGTGTTTATATTTTTGTGATGACGCAGTTTATTAAACGGTTAACTTGTTATCACTTGATATGACCCAGCTTCCAATTTCTTATTATTTCTTATTACCATTATTCATTCTAATTGGTTATTTTCCCTCTCTTTCTGCACCTTGTATAACCCACAGTTGCTTTTTGCACTTCAAATCATACCTTCCTGAATAAATGGTTAAACATAGTTGTTCTAAGAGTAAAGGAACAATCTCTTATCTGTATTAGCTTTTCACTGCCTAGTAGGTTTTTTTGTACCTTGCTTATCCCACTCATTATTCCTTTTTGTCTCTTACCTTTCACCTTCTGAAGACTTTCACACCTTGCCACTCCCCCCGACAACTTGGCATTTTGACCTCTCTGATGACATTTTACACTTAGCACCACCTGATGACTCGTTTACACCTCGGCTCTTACTTACATCTGATGACTTTTTGTACTTCACTTTTCTAGGTTAACTCTTGCCTTTGGTTTGATTACTTTGAACATTTGTTTTATTGTCATTCTTTCTTTTTTTCCTTTTATTCCTTTTTATTTTTTTAAACCCTTAGATGTTCATATTATCATCTGTAAGTAGGCCTCAGCAGTGAATTACTTTGAGGATCAAACTGAATTCCTCAACAAAAGCCTGCAAGACTATAACTTGTTGTCCTATGATAGGCACACCCTGCGCAAGAATTTCAAGAGAAAAGTATCTCCAAACATTGAGTTGCATTCAGCTCATTTAATGTTGCCAAGAGATAACCCTTGGATATTACAGATTTTCTAAATGGTTAACCTGCGGAAAGAGCTTTTTTCAATTTATTCAGCCTAGAAATAAACAAGAATGCATTTCAATGAGGCATGTTCAATCAGGATCAAAAAAGGTGGTATAGATTATGACCTTGTATTGAATTTCCCCAAAACAAAGAAAAATCTTTGAGATAAGCTTCAAGGTGTTAAGAAGAAATACTTCTATGAAATGAATATCCCAGCTCTCCTGTGTAGAGTGTGGAGAGTACTGACATACCCAGTGTTGAGATTTGAGCCTCTAAGAATGTTGATTTGTTGAATTGCAGTCAATAAAATGGCTGTTTTGACATTCAGTCCAACTTTGTATATAGACTGTATTCCACTGAGAGTTGGTTTGTGTGAGTTCTTCTTATCTAATCATGAAAGCTTAAAAGAATTTATTTTGGTTGAACAATGTCCTGGCAAAAGTATTGTCTCGCATTCATTTTGGTATGGCGCATCCAATCTTCTGCTTTTTACTCTGTACTTATTTCTCCTTCTATGACAAGGATTGAAATCTTTAATCTAAAATCAGTTTGGAATTTATTTGACATCTCTGTTGGGCCTATTAAATGCAAATAAATAATGCAAAAATAATTTTTTTCCAATACTTTGTTGTTATTTTTGTAATTATATCAAGATTTTGTTAGTTTGGGTCGATGTGTATGGAATGTTGTGTAACTTATCAGAGTTTTGCCTCCTTCGTTTGTTCAGTCATCTTATATTTGTTATATACTATTGTTTTGTCTTTTACTCGGTCTTTTTTTAACATCTACCCACACCGGAGCCTGTCAGAATGGGAATCAATTTGTTATAGCATGTAAAATGAAGCATTGAAATATGATTTGACCTGTTGATTTTAATTTAATTAAGGATTTTAATCACTTGTTAGCAAATTGCACCATTTTTTGCTTGGCTTTCAATGGAAGAGAAAAGGATGGTTTATTTTCGGAAGTGTTCAGCAAATTTCATAATATTCATCAAAACTTCAAGAAATGACTGAAGATTTATTTGTTCTCTAATGGCCCTTAATAAATAAATCCGACATTGCGTTTTTTTTCCCCCTTTATTATCATTATTCTCCAAATTTTCCTATTTACTGAAGTAAACAGTTCAAATATAACAAAACTCTTCTTGAGAAACTGTTTGGTATGTACTAAAAACCATATGATTCTGCAACCAAATCATGCATACAATAATCCACACATGGATATACGTAATATGAATGATTGGATTAGTAAGGCTTCTTTGCTGAAATCACGTTTTGACACCATCAACTATCACTTCCTTCACTTTTTAAATCCTTCTGTGATGTTTGTAAATTACTAAAATAATAGCAAATATGTAGACTTGTGTTTAATACAGTGAACCTTTCCTGAAAAAAACCTTTATTGGTTTGTATGCATACATGAAATTAGTTCTTCCTTAATTTTAAGCTTATATCTTCCTCTAGATATTTGCCTGTAGCTACTGAGAGATTGTTTATCATGGTTGAATAACCTGTTTACCATTTCCTTTACAAAGTTTGGTTGATATTAAATTATTACATGAAAAGAGGAATAAAACTGACGTATCATACATTTTGGTGAATAAGGCAATCTTTAGATGGGACGAGTTCCCAATTTCAATCGGGAATCCATGGTTTTAGCTCACTTTTTGTATCTGGCTCATAAGACGATCCCATTGGGGGGAAGGGGTATCTTTTGGATGCTCCAAGTGTTGTCTCCTCGAACTGTGATGATGCATGTGTTTTGGTAAAGCAATGAAAGTGCCCAAACATTTCACTTGATAAAGGAACTCGATTTTGTTTTAGTTTGCTATGTTGTCATCATTGCCCTCATCTATAGTTCAGTGTGGCATATTGAAAATGAAACATCACTATAATGGCACACTAGTGTCTTCGGTGGAAAAGAAATTCTGCTCATGTCTTGTATGTTCTTGTTTGTCTATTTTTAAGTTCTTTTTCTGGCTTGTGAGTATTTTCTTTTAGCTCTTCAGATTATTTCTCAAAGTCTATGTAAATAAATCACTATCATGGTTTTTTTTTTTGTCATTTTCATCTGTCATCACTCTTACTGCCACTCATCCTTTCAGGCACTTTTTTCTCCTCATTATATATCTCTTTCGATGGTTTTTTCTTTCTTCTCAATCTTCATATCCCCCTCTTACCTCTCCCCACCCCCTTATCTCCTAATTTCTTTTTTTTTTTTATCCCTTATTTTCTTTTTGCTCATATCCTTTGCTTACTGCCACTCTCTCTCTTCCTCTCTCGGTTTACTCTCATGTTTCCTTCTATTCCAGTACCTCCCCTTTTACCCCTTTCTCTCAAACTTCACTTCTCTCTCATCTTGTTAATCCCGTTATATCCTAACAGCCATTCATGTTCCCTCTATTCATCCCTCAATCAATTGATATCTGATGAGGCTTAAGTTTTTTTATCTGCCTATTCTCATCAATGATAACAGCCATTGTTATTTACACAATGTGGCTTTTACTTTGCGTAACATTTTTAGGAACCTTGTTTTGATCACTTCAGTTTACCTGGAGTATATTTTCCCTAACATTTTTTCAATCAGGTTTAGAGTTGATAAATGTGTAGGGAATTTACTAGATAGGTAAATGGAACCCAAATCTCCTTCTCAGTATAACCATACATATGTATATATGTATATGATATGTATATGCTCATTTGTAAATATTTGACAACCAACTCTGACAACTTTTGTACAAGGTTATATCCATTGGGTATCCAGTGATCAATGACCTTAGTTTCAAAAGCTTGTGAGCCAAGTACACTAACCACCACTCTGTCTTGTGCTGTGTGCTTATAAAATAAAACTCAGAAGTGTGTGTGTATATATATATATATATATATATATATATATATATATATTATATATATATATTTATATATATATATATATATAATGGCTTTATCATATGTTTTGTCATAACAGAGATCCTTATAGTTTTATCAGTCATTGCCATTTGAGTATTTTGTTATTGAGGCTTTCAAACTGATAATATTTTTGGATCTATGCCTTTCTCAAATGAATCCATCTGACATATCACATATTATATGCTTCATTAAACCAGTGTTTTTCTTATATTTTGTTGAAATATCTAGTAAATATCTTTTATTTAATGGACATTGTGGATTTCACAGCCATTATACTGGCTGCTTGAAAAAAATGTTCATTTTTTTGCTTTTATTTAAAGAATGCATGATAAGCAAGATTTGCAAAAGATTCAACCTAAGGTCAGATTCCTCTTGAATTTAACCACATACCCAATTAACCCATTGTACCAGAGAACATTATACAGCCCCCCACCATTATAACATGGGTGCATTATGGATCAAAACTATTGATCTAGCTCCAAGATATCTAGATCTTGCATGAAAATGGCTAAATTTCATTGAGTGTCGGTTGTAATGCTGTTGGCTCCTTTTTGGAACCAGGCATCCATTTTATAATGGGGGACACCGGTATTAAATAAAAAGAAATGGGAATTAAGTCTCTTAGATCTAATTCTCACAGATATAACCATTATGCCCTAGGAAGGTTGGAGAAAAAAGAAAAACTGTTGAAGTTCAATTAAGATTTTCACACTTTCCATCCTTGTGGGTAATTAAATAATTGCCTTCAAGGAGTTTAGATGTAATGGGTGAAAGTAAGCATCCTTCACCAAACTAGTATATCAGATATCTGCCTAGGATAGATCAGTTTGTAAAATATTAGAATCAATTTGATGGAAGAGTAAACAAATACATGGGTATATTAGTTATATTTCCTGCTTTTTGTTTTACATATTAGTATTTGTGTCATAATTTTGCTCATCTTACCAAAAATGTAGGTATGTTGTTATATTTATTAAGAGAGCAAAAGAGAGACTTGATATCTTAATATGATGCACACACCCGCACTGAGTAGAGTAGTTGTCATCTGTTTCACTTCAAGCAGACAGATTGTTTTTATTTTTATCTTTTGTTCAATTTACTTGCTTGTTGGAAATGTCACTGATCTCCAGTAAAAGGATAATGGTGAGATTTGACGTTTTATGGAAGATAAAGCAGGAAATCACTGAGACTTTTTGTCCTGTTGTAAATCTAAAGCTTGCGGAAATAGTACCATCCTTTTACATGACTTCCTTAACCCTTCACCTGTCCAATTTTTTTCCCCCCCCAAAAAGTAATGAATAAGATGCTATTGTGGAATGGGTGAGAAGATGAGTATTGCCATTGCTATTCTATCTTCCTTCACTCAGTGTAAATGTTTATACCAATTGTTAGTGTAGATTTTTCAAGCACATGGATACCTTCTTGGGAATTGTGCTGAAAAGATATCGCCTTAGATTTGATACTCACCAATAGGTTTGAATTCTTGTCGACTATCTTCATTTCAATATTTTAGGTCAAAGACTCTTCTTGATAGGACATATAACACTCCACTGGCACCATTATCACAGAATGGTTTCCTGTTGTAGAATAATGAAATTATATTTGTTTAAGTCTACAAAAATGGTTTTGTAGAACAGAAACAGAACATTTTTTCAATCAAATTTGAACACTTATCTTAATTCAAAAGCAAGATATTCCCTCTGAAAGCACCCAAGTGTATCTTATGAAGATTCCTAGCCCCTTAATCATTTTGAATTTCTTGTTATTTAGATGAAATTGTCAGCTGTTAAAATTTGTTGGATGCAGAAGCTGTTTTACATGATTATGTATTAGGACATACCTGATTATTCTCTACTTTCAGGATTGAAAACATGCTCATCTATCTATCTGTATATATGTAGTAGTAGTAGTCAGTAAACAATACAGTTTTGTATTTTTATTATCTTTTTGCCTAATTTGAATATCTGAGAAGTAAGCTATTATAAATCTCAGTAGATTCATTACTATACATTAGGGCAGTGCCTATTCTGAAGGTGCATGCTTGAAAGAGGCTCGAGTTTTTTTTTGGGGGGGGGCGCAGCCTGCTATAATTGTCTTGTAAAATAAATTATCGTCTGTCGTACAAAACTTTGAAGCACTTCAGTCACTTCCCTGCAGTATTTCCATTTGAGATATTTTGTATTTACATTTCGATGATTTCAAAGAGCTGAAGTCAAGGGAGATAATTCATAGAAACTATGTAGGAAGATCTATAATCTTTAATTTTTTTATCCATTCAGGGCTCTCACCTGTCAGGGAAATGTCAAGGAAAAAATTTCTCAAGGTCAGGGAATATCACAAATTGTCAGATTTTTTGACATTTCAAAATTCGTTCAAAATGTCAGAATTTTGCATATTGTCAGGGAAAAATCAGCTCTCCTTTTTTTTACTTGAGATATTTCAGAAATCAATTGTTTTTTTCCTTGAAAACATCAAAAAGAATCTATGAATGAAATTGTTAAATTTTTGTTTGGTTTTATTCCAGTATCATGTATGTTTTTTCTCATTTTCTCTTGAAAATGGTTTCTGACCTTTTGGTATTGATGAATGTGTTCTCGTTTTTGTCTGTTGAAGGAATTTCTAAAAACAAGCGCTAAAATATATTGTCAGGAAAAAAGTCACTTCACTCCCACCAAATGTAAAAAAAATCTAGGACTTTTAAGGGAATTGGGAGGCTTAGTGCAGTT
Organism: Thysanoteuthis rhombus; assembly: GCA_963457665.1. Classification (NCBI taxonomy): domain Eukaryota; kingdom Metazoa; phylum Mollusca; class Cephalopoda; order Oegopsida; family Thysanoteuthidae; genus Thysanoteuthis; species Thysanoteuthis major. The sequence continues at coordinate 44,938,639 of OY735205.1, read as the reverse complement.
ACTTCTCAATCATTAGAGAGAGAGGCACATTTTTTTTCTTAAATCCCAAAATACCAGTCTTGAAAATGCCTATCGTAGCTTTGTTTTTTAAAAATTTTATTTTGCAGAATCACAGGTTGATGACATTTTTGATATAATGTTTCTTTTGTTTTTTTCTTATATATCTGACTAAAATGGTGACCATGTGTTGACTTATCTATTAACAGGAAAATTTGAAAAATCTCAGATGTTAGGGAATTTTAGAATTGATAAGTTGGTGAGAACCTTGTTATTTTTATTAGATTTTTTGAGAACCGCTGCTCCAAACAATTTTAAACTCGGTAATGCACTGGTTTATGTGCTGACTAATATACCTGGAGGTTGTGAACTTTGTACAATAACCAGTTGTTGAGTAATCATGGTGCATGCGCGTACAAAAATACACTTGTCAACTCAGTTATTTGACATTTTTGAACTATGCTTGCATCTATGCCTTTCTATATCATGCAAAATCTGTCTGTTTAAGCTCTAAGTTTGATACATAATGTCTGGATGTCATATTTTTCTTCATTTCACTCTGAGAAAAAAAAAAAAATTCAAGATCCAAATTTTTTTCTCCCTCAAATCTGTTGATTAAAATTTGCATGACTGAGTTTTGCACAACAATTAAAAAAATGTTTTGACAATTAATCACAATGAAAATGTCTTGTTATTTGATTGAAGCAGCTAATGAATACTGTAATTTTTTATTCTCTTCAACAATAGATAGCTTAATTCTAATAGTGATTACAGGTGTATTATGAATAGAGAAGAATTGTTAGTTGCAAGCAAACAAAATGTGAAATTCCTGGAAGCGCTTATCCAAAATATTTACGATTAGGGATTTGATTTGTAAGATCCTTGCCATTCACAGATTTCTGAGAAATTGGAGAAAAATAGGATTCCTCTATGATGAAAAATGTTAAACCTCAATTATAGTTGCAATAATATCATTCGCTAACTGTTATATCATTTTTATTCATGGCATGAAATACTAATTTTGAGCAAGCCAAACGGTGGTTTAGCATTTCGATTTGAAGAAATAATGAGCTTCTGATCACTTCCACGTTTGAAAAAAAAAAAGTGGGGGATGCTTATCTCTGATCTACACCAGGAATTGAACTGTAGATCCTTTGCTTTCTAACATTATTTGCATTCATAACATTCATAAGTGTTTGTATTTGGATATAATTATCCAACAAAATCATGTTGGAGTTGACAAGGAGAAAAAAAAAAAAGTGTTTAATTTTAACAACTGTTAAAAATTTAATTAATATCTGTGCAATTATTTGTTCTTACAAGAGATTCTCATAAGTGCCTCTCAATAGTGTCATGCATTTTCCCTTCTACATTATTATGATCTAATAAAAATAAGTTTATATTTGAAAATCTAATACTGTAGCTTAAGGCAGCATGGAGAGTATCTTTTTTTTCCCTTTCTTTAACAATAATGCTAGCTAATATTGTTTGTCCAATATGTCATTTGGCTTATTCAACACAAACAACAATCTATGCAATTTAAAGTATCTTTTGATTTGTTTTGTTTGCATGTTGTTTAATAATTTTGCCCTCGGAAGCTGTATTCTATTGACACTATTCATTGAAATACTCTATTAATTCTCCAAGTTATAAATATTGCTTATCTTTTATCTTTTTTGGACTTGTTCATCTGCTTTTGATGCAAGAGAAAAAAGAGAAAAAAGGAAATTTTTTTCATCAAAATAATTTTCTGAGAGCAAATTTGATTAAAATTATTTTTATGTCTTCATTTTGTTCCGAAAGAGAGGGTAATTTTTTTTCTTTCTTTTCAAAGATAGCCATCAATGAATTTATAAATCGTGATGAAATGATTCTTGAAATTGCCTAATTAGAATTAATCATTTGTATAGAATTTAGCAAACATCTTTATGAATTATAATAATGATAACAAAATCAATAAAAATATAATTAAAATTATGATCATCATAATAAAACTAATGATGTTTTAGTAATACCAGTTATGATGCTAATAATGATATAATACCAATAAGAAATAATAATTATTATTGTAATGGTGGAATGATGAGAATGAAAATCATGAGATATATATAAATATCATTGGTTTTATTGCGTTGTAGAAATCAGTAATTGAAGTAGTACAAAACTATTCAAAATGATATTAATGATGATGATTATGGTAATAATAGGTTTCAATGATGAAAATACTTATAAAAAAATTATTAAAGTTTTGATATTCCGTAAAATTATGATTGTAAGATGTTAAATAAAATAATAATTAAAATTAATTATGATGTTTCTGGTTGTCTTTTGCCATTTCCCTACTTTAATGTATTCTAATTAATTCTTTAATGCATAATGAGTTTGACGACTGATGCCAAATTCATGAAACTAGTCCCTCTCATCCTTTTCTGTTCTTTCTTTTTATCCCATCGGGTTAATTCCCATTTGGCTCTGATCTACAAAAGGCAGAAAAATACATTTCTTGCTTATAGACAGTATGAAATAATAATGTAACCAATGAAGATAACTCCATCAAAGATGCTTGGAGGGAGTCAAGGTTAATTAACCAACCAACTAAGCTTTGTGTTCATCTCCACTTTCTCCCAAATCACTCTAGCTCCACTAATGACCTGACCACCCGTCAACTAAACTAGTCTTCTTTCTATAAATGTAAATGTTTCTGGACACTCCTGGTCACATTTTTGAGGGCTACAACCCTTGAATATTTGCATGATGATTTCAGATAAAATATCCATTTCTAATTTTTTAATTTTTCAAAAATCTTTTCATACTTTTTTAGATAGTTCTTATACACAGACAGGTTAAGGTGATTCAGTCATGTTTGGTTTGGATATTATTTATTCTTAATTATGTTAATTTACTTTCTTATTTCTATGTATCTGCCAGTGACGTGTGGTGTTTTGTGTTATGACTGTGCTCTGAACTATGAATGTACAAAAATACCAGAATATTTTTCATGTCTGTTAAAAGCAATGGACAATAAAAGCCTTTTTGGTACCATATAGGGAAAGAGCAAACATTTTTTGATGGGTCATCCTCAGATTAGAATGTCAGTCGAAAGAAGCTTTTAATAATTTGTTTTAAAAAAACAAATCCAAAAATTTTATTCTCGTCTTTCATGTTTCACTATGTATCCGCTGATTACGGAAATTTAATAATTTTGTACCACTAAAAAACTTTTCATTATTATTCTCATTACTTTTTTTTGTTAGGAGTTTGTGTTCGTGATTGGTGTGAAACTTTATTATTTCATAGTTGGGACCACCATATGTTGTACCAAAAAGGCTTTTACTGTCCATCGGTTATTTACTGAAGATAAAATATTTTTGTGTTTTTATGCATCAGTACAGAAGTACCATATGCTACTGGTATCTGCTAAGATTATGTAGAAAAAAATAACTTGTATTTGTAATATTCTGAGGATGAAACATCAAATTCAACTGTATTTCTGGCTCATTTATTAAGTATTGATTATATAAGCATTTAAGTTGCCTTCATCCTTTATTTTGAAATTCTGATTAGCAAGGTTTCATGCAACCAATAATGTATTTTTACTTTACATTGAATAGCAAAGTCACATGATGTTAGTAATTAGAATTTTGCTAATGACAATAATGAGTATTATGGTATCATATACAATTAAAGGTATGATGATAATGCTGACAATAATACTAATTAATGATGCAATGATGAGGATAGTTATAATTAACTGTATTTGAGAGTTATTGGACGAAATAATAAAGAAAAGTTAATCTTTTTCAGGGAAGAAAAAAAGATTATGTTAATGACAATAGATTGCAGATTGCAAGATCATCTAATTATGCAAATGATTTTACATCAGACATTGTACCCTTACAACCCCATACCTTTTTTCACTGTTATTTTCAACTATGAATATTCAAGTTTCTTCTCATTAGCATTTATCTCCCTTTGAGATTCAATTTTTATCCTCATCCTCCTTGTCTTTCTAATTTTTTTATTACCTTTTTCGAAATAAATTAACACCCCAAAGTGACCAACTGATAATTTGATAGTTGCAACCCTATCTCTCAATCGTTGTCTTTGTCTAGTCAGCATCCAAAATTAACTCCTTTCATGTTTCGAAAATAGTTTTGTTTAAAGGTGTTAAGCCCAGGATGACCTCTTTGAAAGAAATTAGGATTAAAATTTGTACAAGTAAAAATGAGTGAACTTTATTTTGATTGTCACTTGCCACTAACTCTCCTTGCACTTGAGAATTTGGATTGAGCTTGAGAGATTTTTACTGCCATCTGCTAAATAAGACTTGTGTTTGTGCTGATATATTCTAAGAAAGTAATAGAAATGAATTCTTTAAACTAATTATTGGAAGAAAATATTTTGTATTTACTGTTAATAATCCTTACCTTTTAAATAATCAAGTTTTTATTTTGCCTTTAGTTTTTCTTCTCATCTTCAATGCTCATACTGGTATTGACACAAGCACAAGAAATACAATTTTTGAAAAGATAGTGTAATTAATCTTTGAAAGTATAACATTGTTTTCTTTGGATTTTCTCTACTTTTCTTCACTATATAGCTATTATATACAATGTAGTTGACTGAAAAAGTGTCCCTATATGTATAAGATATATATTTAGAAAACTAAGTTAGATATTTTCCTTTCTCATTATATTAGTATTTTCCAAGAAATTGTTTTAGACCCTGAATTAGCTAACTCTCACTGTGCTTTTTATAAAAATCTTTGTAAATAACATGTAGGGTCATACAAAGACCTTAGTTTTTCTAGCTTTACTATACTTCCTACACTTCTTCTATGTAGCTAAATGGCCCATTTTCCTGTCTCATTGGTGATCTTTAGGAAATGGGTAGCACAATACGAAATATAACTAAAAACTGAATAGCATTGAAAGTGTTAATTGAACACTCAACTGAATATATAACCTTGTGCTCTCTCATCTTGGTAAAGTAATCATCAAAAGATGAGGAAAGACTCAGCACTCCATGAGCAGAATTTTTGATTTTTACATGGAAATTCCAATTTCGAAATCAGAACTAAAAAGAATAAGAAAACACACTTACACACATTTTATCTTTTCGGAAATTAGAACAAGCAAGACGGTTTCTCCCTAAAAAGGACAGCATTAAATCGTCCCTTCCCACACACTATTTTGAAATTTGTTTAGGATTTGTGTAATTAAGAAATGGAACAAGGAAAACATGCTGATATTTATCACCAGCATTTGTAAATGATTCAGTTGAGCTTTAAAACTTATGTTTTATTCATCAGGAAACATCCTTCAAGTAATATAAACTTGAGTTTTGAAAAGGACAATTGCTAATATCCTGCTGATATTTGGTTCACTTGACCTCTCACCCTTTGGGACATTAGAAACAATCAACCAAAACTGTCAACATTGCTTTCTTCAGTTTTTATATTAGTCTGGCTGGCTATATATGTATGGTGTGTGCAGACAGCTGGAAGGTTCAGGATATAAACCTTTACTCCTTACGCTTGGAAAAATTTTTTTTCTAATCCCCCTCCCATAATGAAATATAAGTTGGAAGAACAATTAGTAATGTAAGTTGATGCTAAATTGGTCCCTCAGCTTGGGTCCTGCAACATTCACACTTTTTTTTGAAAATTCAGACTTTTCAGTGTTCACTGCCCAACAAAAGACTTGAGAAGTGACTCATTCATTGATCACTCTTAACACAGCATGCTACTAAAAGCCATTGGTCAGGTGACATTATTTTTTTCTTTAATGACTATCCAGACCTATTTTGATTTTTCTAACACCCAACACTATTTTATTATTATTACTATCCACATCATCTTTATTGCTGTCAATCTTACGCTTACCAAGTACCATCATTGTTGCTATTCATTGCTAAAATAACATAGCATCACATTATAATACCTCTAATGATACTTTGTTGCCTTGTGTGTATAATCATACATGTTATGTGAATATATATACACACACACATACGTACATAATAAATATATATATATATATATATATATATATATATATATATATATTCTTTTTTCTCTTGTTAATGCTTCCATCATTATCATTATCTTTTCTTTTATCATGATTCATTGATTTAATGACATTACTCTTATAATTACTCCTTTAATCATTATCATTAATATATCATAATCATTATTATTACTACTATCATCATTGCTTGTTTTTTACTCTTCACTGCAATTAAATTATATACCAATGTTTATAGGCACTCGTAAAGAATTCAATATGTTAACCTTGTAAATATTTTCTGTTTATTATTGCAACTTTTAGCCTTACATTCTGGGCGAATTTATTCTTTATTCGTTTCCTTTCATCATTGAGAGAACTACTTTCTTTTTTGGTTTACCTTTTGTTTTATTTCTTTTTTTCATTATATGGTATTCAGTTTTTTAAGATTTTGAATTTTCTTTAGTTTCATCTCTTGGATTTACAAGCAATATGAGAATCTTCAAGACGTTAAATTTAAGGAAAAGAGTTCATTCTATTTCATTGCTGTTCTGTGGGAATATTGGAGTAGACTTGAAAAAGAATTTCAATTTCAAATGCTCTGATTCAAATTTTTTACATTAACTTACATATGTATCAGTTTATTTTTTTTTTCTACAAATTTTTCTTTTAAAAGCTTTCAATTAATTAAACTTTTGTTTCCCTCTCTGAAATTTTTCAGTTGTGAGAAAAATTAATTTTACAGTTTTATGGGGGATGGACCGATGTAAAAAAAAAAAAAAATGATGTAAATATAATGCTAAACCCTTACTTTCTGTTATTTGTATGAAACTGTGGCTGTGAAGTATATGGATACTTTCTTGATTACTATCATGGTGTCTACCCCTTGTGGTATTAGTTATCTAAGCTTCTGTAGTATTATCAATATTTCGCAAAAATAACAATAAAGCAATCCAAGCTTTCCTGCATCATTCAGTGCTTCCAGATTTGGTATTTTGTCCCAATTGTGATACAGACCCCCCCCCCCCCCCCGACTAACATGTTTTGTTTACAGATTAAATAACAGTGTTCTTTCAATTTTATAGACACCGTTTTTTTTTTTTTTTTTTTCTTGCTGAATTAGGGTTAGGTTTTGGGTTTGTTTAAAGTCGAAGTAAATAGTCATCATATTTTTTCCTCTTAACTCCAACTTTTTAAAAAAACATATTTAGGCATCCAAACTGACAAATTTTTTGAAGAAATAGGTCTTAGATTGAAAGCATATAAAATTATCTAGGGAATTTTTTTTTTTTTTTTTTTTTTTTTTTAAAACAAAAATGGTGATATAAACCAGAAGCAAATCTTGACCAATTTCTGTTTGGTTCATTATCTATCATTTCTATTGTACAAGCTCACCAATATCTGAATAATTCAAATTCACTCTTACCCATTGTTTATGCGGATAGAGTGAGTTAGGATGAAGTTAAAATTTTTTTTTTTGTAGTAACTATTTTAATATTTATTGTCTGCCTTGTGTTTGCTGACCCAATTGTAAGCTGCTTTGAAAGTTGGAATCAAAGTATGACCGGCCTGAAGATCAAGGAATACCTCATTTCCAATATCTAACTACAATTGGAGAAGTGTGTGCGTGCTTTTTGATTTACGTATAAAATTTTGATATCAGTAACACCGGATTGAAGTAACCAAAATATTTTGCTGCTATAGTTTCATACAATGGATGGAAAATTATTTCATGACAATAATGGTGGGCTGCTCAAAGACATTAGAAAGAACAGAATTGTTCCTTTGGCTTCTGTTTATTTTTCTACACTATATTGTTATCATATGCAATGTGCTTAGTAAAAAGTGTCCTTACATATATTAAATATGTATTGGGAAAAAAAAAGATTAAAAAAAAAAAAATTACCTTTTTGTAGTGAACCATTTGATTTTGATCTTTCATCGATTTGTTCGCTGTTATTTTCATCTAGATTCTCTTCATTTCTGTTTTCCACTCGCATTTCAAATCTAGATTTATTTCTTAGCATTCTCTAATATCTTGGTACCATTCTTTTTATAACCCCCCCCCTCTGTTTTTCTCTCCTTTTCCTCACCCTCCTTTTACTTTCATTGTCTAAAGCAGCTGATAAGTCTTCCCTGCCCTCATTCATTAAAAATGTCAACCCCTCTTCTTATCCCCCCCCCCGCCACTCATTGGAAACTGATTTCCCCAAACTTTCACTCCCTCCACCCTTGCTATGACTTAATTCCTATGTTATGACCTTTTATTATTATTATTGCTCATTGCTTTTGCAATTATTTGTTAGCTGGCTCCAGGGCCTTTGGAGGGGAAAAAAATAATACATTCAGAGTCAACTAACTTCTTTTCCTTCAAAGACATTACATTACCAGTTTATTTACATTCACACACATCCCTTGGGGCCATTGCCAGTCTGATTATCAACTTGTAATTACTAAATTAAATTACTCTCTCTCTCTCTCTCAGAGCCAAAACATTATGACCAGCAACATGTGGTAAGAACCGTATCTACTGTCTCATAACACTACTGCATATGTCAAGGTCATATGAGCAGGTGAGCCAGACTGGAGTACCTTATTTTTGATATGTTGAATGTGGCAGTTATGGACAGAAAGAAATATTTGAGTGACTTTGATGATGGTTCAATTGTCATGACCAGAAGATTAGGTCACAGCCTTTCCAAAATGGCATGTGTTGTGGGATGCTCATGTTCACTTATGGTGAGTGGCTATTGGCACCTTTTGCTTATCAAAGTATTTACAGAATATCTGACAAGGCATTCACATAATTCTGTTAAGGCCTTCTTAAAAATTACCAATGCCTATGAAATGTTTCTATTTTTGTTTTCTATAACCTTGAAACCATCATGAATGCCCCGGAAGTATGTATATATAATGAAACAAAAAAGAAAGCAGAAAACAGATGATTACAGAGCTAATGTCACTTGACGAGACTACATATTAATTTTTATATTGATAATGAAAGTTTCATTGGTGATGTTTGTTTGGTTTATACTTCTTGCTCTGTAAAGCTTTGGTTAAATTTCCTTTGCGACTTTTACTGACAGCAATTGATAGAAATGTCCACTTTATATCTTTTTTCTTTATTTCTTCTTGTCACACATGAGAACTGGTTCCCATTGTTGTTTACTTTCTGTTTTCATACTTAAAACAAAGAATAATAATAGTACTTTAATGTTCACACATCTTCCAAAAGTTTTTTCCAGGTTAATCTCAAAGTAAACATTATAGCTTTGTCATTTTCTCTTGACAAAGTGGCACTGGGACAATACAGCTCTGGAAAGATTAATTATGACGGTGTCAACTTTAATGTATCTTGATTCTAAATTTTCTAATTCTTTTTTACATTCTGATGCAGTTTTATTTCTTTAGTAGTTTATCCTTTACTGTCAAAAAATGATGGAAATAATTGAGTAATTTGGCAATTGCATTGTACTTGTAAAATATTGAAAAAATTATGGTGTGCTGCATTTTCTTCATTTTCAGTATTTCCTGATTATTTAACTAAACTGAAGGTAAAATTAAGTAGATGCAATTTATCGTGTTCAACGTAGCATAAAATTCTATTTTCACTAAGTTAGTTCACCAGATGTCACTGATGATGTAAGCATGTCAAACGCACATTGTTAATTATCATATACTGTAGACCTGTTATGATAACGAAGTTATAGCTCATAAGTTTCTACCGCCTTATAAGTGAGTCCATGGCATGATGAATTTCCCATTTTTTACAAACTTTGATCCAAGTTCCCCACTCTCTAACTTCTCCAATATCGACCATCATAATTTGTGTTGAAGGGAGAGAAATCCGTGTGAGGTGGGAATAGACTGAGGCCAGTCTGGCAGCAAAACTGAAATGAATGTATGTATTTTTTTGAAAATTGTGATACTTCTCACCAGAAGTTTACATTTTGACAAAACTTGGATACATATGTTGCGAGTGTCCAGAGTAGGAGTTTGACACTGTGTTATTTGTCTTTTTTTGATGGATAAAAGGGGAAGGGACAATTAGTTCTGTATATTAGTTACTGAAATGTATTTGTCAAATTCTTTTTTCTATTTTTTAATTGATGTAACCTGATTCAGCAGTAATCTTTTTTTTTAAATATTTGTATTTCGCTATCATTTTGAGTGCCAAATGTTTTGAAGATTGGGTTCCATGTTCAAACTGGGTTATGAGCAATTCTGCATCATATTGAGCCTACAGTGAATGTACAGTATAATTTTTTTTTCTAATTCTCATTTGCTAGTCCTGAGATGCTTCGTGATTTTCCAACCTAAACAAATTTCACTACTCATCTCATCTCAAATAATTCTTTTGGGAATGTACTGATAGGTTGTGATAGTCAACCAGAAATTAAATGTATGGATGCTGAGGTGGAGACATTGTGAACATGGTGTCATGGCACTTACAACCAGCACTATGACTTGAAACAAAGATTCTATTATTTCAGCAATGGCGTAGTACCTGTCAAAAATAATTTTTGTATGAATAAATTGTACGAATGTTCTAGTATGAATGTATTCATTGCAATAATTCTCTGAAGAGATCATTCTTTATGAGGGAGTATGATTCCGAGTGTTTACCCCTACCATCATAATCTTCCATCTGTACTTATCCTGATTCCTTGTTTTATTCAAAGTTATGTACAGTTGGCCATGTTTGAATACAGACTGCAGGACAAACTAACCTACTTTATCAAAAAATTGTATCTGAATTTTGTTCATCATAACTAATACAGCAATAACTGGAAATAGTCTGTTTTTCATTAGGAAAAATAAGGTTGTGTCGCTTGAAGTAAGATCAATTATTAGTTAAAAAAATAATCAAAATAGTTTGTGATGCCACAGGTGAAAAAATTCTTATTGCCAAGGTGGATTTTTTTTTCTTTTAATTCAGTATCCTTTCACTTGGAGTTAGAAAGATATTATGTATGATCATTAGACTTTGTGTCTGAAAATCTGCTGGAGTAGTGCAATTCAATTGACTCAATCTTGCTATGATTCAAAACTCAAACTTTGAGATAGGCAAACAAATGACAAATCCATTAGGCCACTGTTGTATTACTTGAAAAGAAAATGAAGACTAAACTGGTTTAAACAATGAAGATTAAATTTGATATTTTCTGAGTTTTTATTTTAACTAGAAGGCAGTCACGTTGAAGTTTAAAATGTTTCATCACTTGCTGAATTCCTTGGAAAATTAAAATGCAATAACATTTTTTCTATGTTCTCTAAATGGGATATCAACTGAGAGAAGGAAAGTCCAACCTGTTGGTAAGGATTCTGTTTTCTCAACTCATTCACCATGTGGGGAAAAAATGTTATCGCATTTTCTATATTCATGTCTAGAATGAATCTTTCAGTTATTAAAGTGTTGCCAGTGTTGACCTCAATGGCCTTCTTTACTTACAAAAAATGCTTTCATTAGAGAAAAAAAATCCCCCAAATAATTCAAGTGTATTATTCTTTCTTCACTGATTATATTTGCTTAATCACATTTTTACATTATGATTAGGAAAATCTATGAGTGTGGGCAAAGTTAAAGTGTAAAACAAGAATTTTCAAAAATAATTCAATTATTTGAAAAACTTTGAAGAAAATTTTCAAATCTAAAAAAAAAAAACAACAAATATTTTTATTCTTCTTACTAAAAATAGCCCTAAAATACAACCAGATCAGATTAAATGAATTATTCTTGTAAAAAAATTGGGAATTTTCAAATCCCAATTTCTACTGCAAAAGTTATGCTATCTATATTCAAGAATATTTCCAGTTCTATAAGGTGTACACAGATAATTCTTATTTCATATTTTTTGCCAATCTATTTTTTTTACTAATGACCCAAACATTCTGAAGAAGAAATCATGCTTTATACAATGTTGACTTCTTTTTTTTAATAGGTAAGAGATTTTCCAGTAAGTGTGTCATAGTGTCAGCGAAGTCTGTGTAAATGCCTAACTTGTCGTCTTAATATATTTCTTCTTTCCATTTTCCCAATCCATTAAATAAATGATTACATGATCATCACTTATATAAGTCAGTTCTTTGTGCCTGCTTGTATGCAATTTTGTAACTGTATGGCAAAGTGTATGCATTGGAGAGGAGCCCACCCTATATATATATATATATATATATATATATATATATATATAGTTAGCAAATAAGGACTCATCGGAAAAGATAACAGTTGTGCCTGAACTTCAAGAGGTCTATCCACCATTATACTTGCTTACTCCTTTCTCCACTGAATTCCCAAATCAATGTTGCTCAATTCTTGTTCATTTCTTCTTAGAACTGACTAATGACACATCTCTCTCTGAAATCTGACTGCTCTCTCGCTCCCTGAGTATGGGGCTTTGGGAAAATGATTATGCAACTATTTCTCTTGTGGTTTTATGGTAAATTGAGTAATTATCAACATGAATATCTTTATTAATTGTCAAATCAGAGTGAAATAACAATGCTATTCTACTTATGTCACTTGAGTGTATAAAAAGATATAACAGTGTGCAACACTGTTTTTTGTTTCTAGGTAGGGAGTGTTATTTTTTGATTGCTCATGTGTCAATCGTACAGGAGATTCTTCTCTTCATACTTTGCTTTTGTGACCAGTGATAATTTTTTCTGAATTCAGATTTCAAATTTTCACAGTCCTAGCCATAATAGTATTGTTTAAAGAGAATAATTGTCATTTTCTATACTTGTTAGATATAATCAATCAGGAAACAACACTTTTAATCCAGGAACAAAAGTTGAAAATAGTTGTACAATGTCCTCGTGTATTTGTTTATTTATTGCAGAATTATTTGTGTTCTTTAACATCTTGTTAACACCAGCAAAATGAAAATGAATTGCACTTGAACTCTATGCCAATGGCCCAATGTATCAACCATGGTATGAAATTATCATTGTCCTGTGAGAATAGAATCCTAACAAGTCCATAATGAGCAGCTGACAATGTAACAGTTATATCTGACTGTTGACTTTTATAACATGAGAATAATACATATTTTATTAATTCTATTCTGACTGCTTGAAAGAACAGCCTTTCATTATGATCCATTGTCAGAGTAGCCATTTTCTTTTGTAGGTATTTAGCGATGAGTGGCATTATCCCTGGACTGAAAATATGGCCTAAATCCTCTTAACCTCAAGTTGCATGTTGTAATGATTGAACTATACTGACATAGGCACTAGTAATTCTTTTTGCTCAATTACAAATTAAGTTGATTACTGGGAAATCTGCCCCTCTACCATCAAACATGTGGACACACAGAGCTGAGGCTGTAGAGACAGAGGAGTTGAGTGTGAATGATACAACTGCTAAATGGCAATTATTCTTGCAGAGCACGAGAGATGTAAGGGTGAGAGAGGAAAACAAGAAAGTATCACTAGGGCGGGGAAGTTCAGGGGAACATGTCTTACCCTGTATATTACTCATTATCAAAGCACCAATCACTTTGTAAGCTGTGTTCTCAACTCTTTCTACAACTCTTTTTGTTGCTTGTAAAAAAAACAAAAAAAACTGAACAAGCTTAGCTGCTGCAAGGTCAAAACTTCTGCTCTAATTCCGTTTGAAGATTATTACTGCTACTTTTGTAATGTGTGTGTGTGTATATATATATATATATATAATTTGTAGGTGTACAAGACTTGTTAGTTTAACTCTGTTGGTTAGCTGCCTTCCAATGACATGGTCGTGATTTCGAGTCACAGTCAGGAAATGTAAATTTTATAGATATTTAGTTGATGTAAAGGAATAGACAAATAATGATGAGTTTGCTCCCTTAAATTTGGTGAGGATTGTTCATCTTGTGATAGTGGAAAGCAAAGTTGACTGTAAACTTGGACTGGAGTTTGATAAAAAAAAAAAACCCAAGAGGATGGTAGTCATCCTCTCTTGGATTGCAGGCTGTCAAAAATTGAATAACCAAAAATTTCATTATTCAGCCTTTAAAAGAACCCAACTAATTATCCAGTTCATGTAGTATTTTAAATCTCTTTCTTATACAATAGATAAAAAAATGCTCATTTACTTGATCACCTCATCTCTACCTTTCACAACATTCATTTATCCTTGTCAGTATCATCACAAATCTACCAGTACCAACTGACCACTCACCTTTACCTCATAGAGCTAAACATACACCATCTCCTTCCATACCATTTTTGTTAGTGCCTCTTTCCTCAACCACCACCACCACGACCACCCATTGGAATCTATCTTCTTCACAACTGCATTATATACCATCCACATCCCATGTACCATTTTGAACCACTATGTTTCTCCGTAGGGATCACCACCATCACCACCACCAATGGTTTGGAGTCCATCCACCGCCATGCCCGTCTCCTCCAGCCACCTGAAAAGTTCTGGCTCAAAAATCGGAATTTTTTCAAAATCCCATCGTATCCACCAGATTCCGTCTGACTGTTTATGGAGGCTGTTAACAAAACGTATAGTAATAGTGGCTGTCTGTTTCTAATGCATATTAGTGTTTTGGTGTCTGATCGAGGAGGGACAGAGGAGATGGTAGGAGTGGTCAATGGTGTTAATGGTTGGAGAGAGCCTTCCTTGTTGCTTCTTAGACCACTACCATCACTGCCAGCTGTAGGTGTTGTGGTTGTTACTCCCCTAATGAGCTGACATCTTGCCTCTTTCCTTTCCATCTCTTTCATCTTTCTCCCTTTTTTTTCTTTCTTTTTGCTTCTCCGTCTTTTTTTTTCTCCTGTTTCCCCTTTGCTTTCTCTTCCTTTCTTCTTCCTCATCTTTTTTTTTTTTTACTACTCCTCTTCTCTCATTCTACTCATTCTTCACTTTCTTCCTCATTCAGCTCTTTCCTGCTCTCACTCCATTCTTTTTTCTTTTTTCTTTCTCTTTTCCATTTTTTCCCTTTTTTTTTCTGTTGCTTCTCTGTACATTTTTTAATCTTTCTCTCTCTCTCTCTCCATGGTCACCCCTTTTCTCCTCATCTTTCTTTCTTTGTTTCTTTCTTCTTCTTCTTTTTCATTTTCATTTTTCTTCCTTGCCCTTTTCCTTTTGCTCATCCTCCTTTTCTCCCTTTCTTCTTCTTCACCCTATTGTCACTGATGGCTTGCAAACCTTTGGTGGCTCCTAAAACTAGAATTGTGGATTCTAGCTGCCAATAGACGTGCCGTATAATTTATAAAACTGTTGGTGATTTATTTACACAAGGGAATAATGTTTCCCATGGAACATTTTTCACACTGCTCCTGATTTCCGATGAGGAGAAATAAAGAACAACAACAACAAAAAAAATGATTGAAAACTTTGCTGCTGCTGCTGCTGCTACTTGTTTCTCTTGCTAAAATAAGACATGATTGAGCACTTTACGTCCAAAGCAAAACTCAATATCTTCTTCATGGACGGAATTGGTCGGTTCAGTTGGTTGAAGGGGAAGGGGGGCTGTAAGGGTGGGTAGGTTAGGGTTGGGGAGTATTTTGATAAGTTGTGCGAAAATTTTTGTTCATTTACCTAATGGAATGGGTTACGGGTACATGTAAATCATCTTCATTTGATTTACACTAGATAGTTACACTACTAGTCGTTGGGTTATATTTTGTCATTTCTTTTTTTTTTCTTAGTTTTTTTTTGTACATTTTCTTCTTCATTGGCAGATTTTCATGATAAAAGAACTTTATGTAAACCATGAAGCCGTTGAGCTGTATGGGACATTTCATTTTGAATTTTCTGCCTTTCTTCATATGAAGATGAGGTGGGACAGACTAAGAACTTGGTGGCAGGAGCAAGATTAGAGGAGATGGTTTGAAATGAGGAAGAGTGAATGCAGATCCCATCCGACTGTCTGATATATAGTGAAAGAACAAGAGATGAATGAACTCAATATTCTCAATATTATATCAAGCAGTGTTTTGTCATATGTAATCATCATAATAATAATAATGATAATAATGATGAGAAGGGTTGAAGATTAGTAATGGTATGCGGCTTGCTTTTATCTCATTAATCTTGTTGGAGAGAAACCTTTTTCTTTTCGTTCTGTTTAGTTTGGCCGATGGATATTTCTGTTTATTTTGTTTTTATTTTTACTCATGTAATTTGAAAAAAAAACTTTCAATCTGTTTCTTTTTCAAGGTTTGCTTCTGTTTTCTTTCACTTTCTCTTTCTTTTTCACCTTTCCCTTTTCATTCTCTTCTCCTTCCCCATCATTTCTCTCTCTCTCTCTCTTCCTCTCTTACTCCTTTTTTCCCCTATTTTATTGTTAGCAATCGTCAACCATAACATTCGCCATAGATTTCCCCAGTTTTTAAGTGGGTCTGTCTATCTGGCTAGCTGGCTATGTATATGTATGACATGTACAGGCCATATCAATAAAGCAATAGGGCTGAAAACTTCAATATTTACTCCTTATTATGTCAAGAAAAAATGTTGTTTTTTTTTTTTAAATTCCCCCCTGAATAGAATTTTGGGAGGAGGGTTCAGTTTGCAATGTCAGTTTATGCTAAATTGATCCTCTGGTCTGTGTCTGCGTGTTTTTTTAAAATTCTGACATTTTTAGCAATCCCTTCCCAACAAAAAGTGAGAGAAGTAATATTGATCACCCCTTTTAACAATCTTTATATTGGTCACCCCAATACTACATGCAACCAAAAAATGTTGGTCAAGTGATGGTTTCTATTGAGTGACTACTGAGACTTGTTCTATTCTACTTTCATTCATTCCATTTCTTTCAATCTTTCAATTTTATCTTTTCCTTCATGCATGCTTTCTTCCTTCCTATTATCAGGCATCTTTTTATTTCTTTTTTGTCATCATTCTACCTTACCTTCTCTTTCTTTCTATACCTTCATTCTTTTCTTCCCACTTTTTCTCTTATTCTTCATTTCCTATCTTTCCTTTCAGGTTTTTTTTCTATTTGATATGCATCTGTCTGGTATTATGACGATTTGTATTTTTTGTTATAATTGAAGAGAAACTTGTTTGCATTTTTTGAACTTTGAAAAAATTTCTGTTTTTTTTCTCTCTTGATTAATTTCTTGTTGGTGGTCTCTGAACGTTTAACATTTCACAAGAAGAAGAAAAAATGGTCGACATGACATCAGCATTCCTTTTCGTTCTATTGTCGTCTTTAGTTTCTATAGAAATTTCTAGAGAAACAATTGCAGAAATTTTTCCATTGATATTATTTTTCAAGTAAATTTTAACTTCTTTGAATATACTTGGCATTTTTCTCCTTGAAACATTTTCAAAATTTTTTTTTATTTTTCGGCAAGTTTACTTTAGATTCTTAACTGGGAGTAATTTGAAATTTTAAAGCTTGCAGTGTTGATAATTGTTGCTGCAATGTCCCCTAGCATGTGATTACTAAGTAGTTAAAGCACTGGAATGTACACTACATGTTTCATTGTTCAACTTGCCTTTTTCATGAGTGTATTGTCATAGTTGAATTTTGCCATTTTTATTGATTTTTATTGATATTTATTAGTATTAAGATTTTCCATTAGACACTTATCAGTCACTTCTTGCCAACCTGTGAAGTTGCAAGATGAATGTCTGGGTTTTTTTTCCCAACTTCAAAATAGGCTGTCACTGGTTGAGAAGTTTGTGTTTTGATGTCTCAAGTTCTACAATTCAAATTTGCTTTCTAACAAAACAATCTAATGCGAGTGCTGATTGAGCAATTATGATTTTTTAAAATCTTAATTGATTGTGACTTAGTCTTGTTAGGATTTCAAATAGAATTTTTTTTAAATACATTTGGATGAGACTTAAAAGGAAATGAGCTATTTTTTTGTTTAACAACATATCTTATCAGATATAAAATGATCAGTAGGGTAAGTGAAATTTTTTCCTTTTTAGTTCTATAGTTAGTGTTGGGTCTGAGGTAACAAATTCTAAGGTTCATATGTAGTCGTAGTATTAAGTGATAAAGCCATGTAATAATTTGGTGCTTTGATCATTGACTTGGTTTGCTACGAATCAGTTGAATAACTGTAGCCATCAAAGATGGTGAAGGGTTTTTTAATTTTTTATGTGTTTGTGCTTGTTTGTTTGCTAGCTCCAGCACTCCTGGCCATACTGTTTTGTCTACAGACTTGAAAACTGGCATCAGTACTTCACTAGACTCCCTCTAAAAATGTTTTTGATTTTGATTTTATTTTGAAAAAAAAAAGAAGATTTTTTTGCCATATTCTGACAAGTTAATGAAAGTTTTTTAGCATTTAGATTTCCCAGAATCTAGATGTTTCTGGATGTTCCTTTAACTCTTTTTTAGATGTTTTCCTGTGATTTTGTAAATAGAATTTTAAATCTCAATTTCTTAACCTCTGTAGTTGAAAAGATTATCACCTGTACAATGGACTTACCAGCTTATGTATTTCATTTCAAAGTAAAATCATTTGAAATCCTAGGATTGAATCATGTTACGTACATGTAATTATTGTGGGGAAAAAAAAAACAAACCCCCAAAATGATGTCCACGTATGCACATACACATACAACCGTGATTGACAAACTAAATTTTTTTTCTCCTTGATTCAATGGTTGTCACTATTTGTCAATTTAGAGGCAGAAACAATCTTTGGTTGAAAATCACATACATAGGTAAAAAGCTGTGAGACAAATATGAAAATGTTTAAAACTTTTTGTCTCCGCTCAAACAATCCTTTGCATGCTTTGTATTGTTCATAAAAAGACTCCAAGCATTTGGGTTAACTGACAAAGAGATAACAAGATCATTTGTTTGAACTTTTGCTTCCTCCTTCAAAGTTTGTTTGGTTTGAGTTATATTTAAAAAGAGAAGAAAATTGTCAAAGTTGAAGTTGATCCCCCCCCTCCCCCGTAATGAGAGTGAGAAGAAAAATCCTCACCAAATTTAGATGAGTATACTCTATTCTTTTCGACCATCACATCTTAAGATGAACCTATGTCTAAAATTACATTCTACAGTGATTTGAAATCATGATTTAGGTGGCTTTTTTACTAACTGAGCCGAGCTACCAAGTCTTAAATACTTATGAATTTATTTATTGCATCTACAATACAAAGCTTGCAGTAATCACCTTCAGTTGGAATAGAGTGTAATTAGACCTTGCTGCAACCAAGCTTGTCACATACGATCTTGATGAAATATAAATATTGACCGCTATTATTTTACATAGCACTGTTACTTTAATTACTTAAACTATTCATCCTCTTAAAGAAAGTCTGTGTAAATATGTTACTCTCCTTCAGCAGATTCTTTGATTGAATAATTCCCCTTTTTCAAGTTTTTGTTTCTATAAAGGATTCAACTTCTGATCATTGATAAATCACCTCCTTCATTTTTGATTGTACATCAACAGGTTGGTTCAGGTGCAAATTTTAGCTGTTCTATGAGTAACACATATTACTGGTAATTGGTTAGCTTTGCAAAAAAATGGATGATTTTTCACTTTTGACTTTTATTAAATCTTCAGTACAGGCCAGTTTGGTTTTATCTCCCCTTAGATTATGGAGAACAGAAGTTGTCCAAGATTTACAGCTATATTACTTTAGTTGTAGAGTGTCTATTTCTTTAGATTTTGACTCATAATTATGAAAAATAATTGAATGAATTCATTTTGAATTATTCTATTATAATCCCCCCCCCCCAAGTGATAGATGTGTGAACACACACACACACAGACACGACTATTTCTGTTTTTTTTTTCATTTTTACTATAACTACAGAAATACATGGATAATTCTATTATACAAGAGTCTTTTATTCTTTGAAGACATAGTTTATTTTCTTTATTGCTTTAAACTTGTATCATTCTCTTCAGGTTTCTGTGTAATTCATGGATATATCATAATTGGTTCCAAAACTTTTGATATTGTTCAAAACTGCACTGATCAAGATCTTATCATGATTTGATACATTTATTTTTCTCAGCTTATACTTAGTCACATTAATTTGTACAGCTCTACCTGAACAGTGCTACATCAATACCCGCACCAATCTAAGTATTGCTCTGTGTGTGAGCTCCTTCTCATGTTACTTCATTGGACAATAGGATGCAAACCCTTGGTTTGAAGGGTGGTGTTTGCTCTGCACATGTTGCCCTTCACCTTAAAACTTTATTGCGCAAACTGAAAGGATATTCTGTGACACTGGCCCCACTCTCCAAGGTCCTATAGCCAGGGAAAACCCTCCTAAAATCTTTGTTCACAAAGTCATTCAATTCTGGTTTTATTTATGAAGGAATTATTCAACCATTGCTCTTTAGACCGGTGGTTTTGAAACTGGGGTCTGCTGCAGTTTTCTCTCTAAACCAGACAATATAAATCTTCTGACTGAAAAGCATTATCCATTGCACAGCTATCAGACAACATAATCTTTGTCCACAGACTTGTGTCATGTATAAGAATTCAAATAGACGTAATCTATCTAAAGTATGATTTTTTTTTAGATAAAAAAATTGTTTATTATTGTTGATCATTGATTACTGTCAAAATATTTCATTTTATAGAAGGGATCCTTGAGTTTTCAAAGTTTCCGAACCACTGCTCTAGACCATTAAAAACCAAAAAAAACCTGCATGAAAGAAAACTGCAATGATTTTTAAAGAAATCCTGTAACTTTCAATTTTTGCATCAAAGACTTCAGTTGTGGATGTAAGGTAAGTTAATGAAGGAAATAGGGAAGAAATGTTTCTACTTAATTACTGTTAGGTTGGGGGAGACGAAAGGTAATTTTAGACAGATATTGATTACAGCGGACTTATTTAAACCAAAGTTAATTATGTTATATTTAAATACTATACATCTGAACATTGAAATAGATAAATTTTTTAAAGGTAATTTTTTTGAGCTACCACTCTTATCATTTCTAATAAACCCCACCTGATGAAATATTTCTGTGTCTGATCAGAAGTAAGGAATTTCATATTTAACCCTTATTTTATTTATTTCATCTTTATGCTCTAAGGTATATGAGCCAGGGGGTCTGGAAGGGCAATTGCCCTCCCAAATTCAGGCAAAAAATCAGTGGCTAAAATTAAGGCAATTGATATTCTTGCTGGTAAGAATGGTAGAAAACAACATTTCTTTCAAGTTGTGTGTTGTATGATTATACTCTATGCTGTCGATTGATAAAAAGAATTTTTATTGGAAATTACTTGTTTTCAATCTGTTTAAAATCTCATACATGTTTATGTTGGTTACACATTAAGATTATATGGTTTTACTTATGAGAGCGGAAGAGACTGAAGTTTTTTTTTCAATCTGTAATTTTCGTTTCTTTTTTTTTTTCTTTGAAAATTTCAATGTTTAATAACAATTATACTGATTGTCATGATATCGTATTTTTAGAGAAGGTTATCTGGAGTGGATGGGATTCTGATTATCTTTTTGATTTATAGACCTATATGTCTGGTTGTGCACACCCATATTTAGATACATACACAGATCTTATGGGGAAATGGATGTATAATTTGACAAAAATAACTATAAATGAGTGATATCATTAGAAATGACCTCTCATTACTAAATGATGAATGCGTCATTTGGCTTAGACAGCTTAAACAGAATAAACAAAGAAAATGGGCTGTCAAATAACTGCCTCATGTCCAAATTCTTATCTTATTCATTCCCTGTTTGGCCTGCCTATTGGTTGCAGGTTCGTTTCCTGCTTAGGCCCATTTTCAATAATTGTTTATTTATTCATGCAGTCAAGGTCAAATGAAACCTTCACCATATAACAATGAGAGGTCATTTCAAATAGTTTCAAATAACATAATGCATTTATCTATATGTTTTTATATACCAGCCTACAAATGTTTAAGATCCTCTATTTTACAACTGTCTACTGCAACTCGATTAAGAGTTTCAAGTCTGTCACAAGAGGCGAATAATAATAGCTTCAAAGAATGCAATTAGATGAAATTCAAGTTCATTGTCGTACCTCAAACTCCAACCATGATGATGATGATAATGTGCAACTTTAGTCTTTAAAAATGTTGGATGTTTGAAACCAGAAATATCTCAGACCTAGTCCTATTCTGATAGCTTCCTCTTTTCTCACTTGACCCTTGTCATCTCTCTCACTCTCGTTTTGAAGCCTCTCATTTTTTGCATTATTGAAGAAAATTGTAAATTCCTTTTTAAAATCTTTCAGCACCAAGTACAATTCACTTCAAAGGCTGTATATATGTATGTATGTTCGTGAGCTTTTTTTTTTGCATAACAGATATCAGATACCTTGCACTCATAGTCGCATATGCTTAGTTCTATGTACACTGAAGAGAAAGAATTAATGATTATATCTTGTTTAAAGTACTCAGATTCTAGTGTGTAAAATTGTAGGAGGTCACTCGTATGTAATGTGTGTTTTTGTGTGAAGAGTTGTGTGTACGTGTATGGATATACATAATTTACTCATACAGTGGTACACTTTTATGGTGACCTGCTGTGAGTCTATATACTTTCTATCTTGTGGCCATGAAAAGCCCCAGAAATTACAACCTAGCTAATTGTGTCCCATCAGCTCAATAATAGTTGTCAGGACAGGCTAGAACATTTGGGTACAATGTTCATTCCAGTTCCCCCTCATGTATGGCAGCCTCTTCTGTAGAAAGGAGCAGCACATATCTACACAAGTCATTCACAGAAAATTAATATTAGCTGTCACCTATGGCTGAGAAGATGGCACACATGACAGGGAGAAATTTCCGTAGAAACAATGTACAAAATTTGGCAACCAATATTTGGTGCCAAAGTCTTTAGATGCGGTGGACATCGATTGCTATAGAGAGTTGGGTAAATGGGTGCAGTTGGTCTCTTGTGTGACGGACATAGGATATATTCTTCACAATATATTGTTTGTAGGTTCTGACTCCAAGACAAAGAAAAAAGGTTTTATTGACGGTAGAGATGTAAGCAGAAAATGCTCCAAGTGAGATATGCTTCATCAACTTATCTTTCAGTAACATTTCTTTCACCAATGAAAGGCAAAACAGTTTTAAAACAAAGAAAAGAAAAGGCATTTGCAAATGTTAGGAAAAATAGATAAAAGAGTACAGTACTTGATTTTATATATATATATATATATATATGTATATATATATATACATACACACACACACACACACACACTCTTTTCTTTCTCAACTGTCAGTTCTGCAATATTATTGCCCTTGGCTTTCAATTCTGCTCATTTTTTCCCTGGCAAATAAATGACAAGGCTTATAACAAAAACAGCAACAATCGTGATAATAAAGTATCTTTTCAATAAACTGATTCTTCTGTCAATAATACCTCAAAGCGTAGATACTGTTAGACTGATATTAAGGCACTTTATTAGAAATAGAAGTTTTTGTTGTTTTATTTGAAGATTGAATTAGCCCTACTTCATTTAGAATATAATTGTCAATCACTGCTTAATTCAAATTAATAGGCTTTCTTAATGTAATTTACAAGGTTAAAAAAAAAAGATAGAAAATGTACTACATATTTTAGAGATAAAAGACCATCAGGAAAGATATTGTTTAATGTTGTGGGAAAAAAAATAGACTCAAGTAAATGAATTTGCACCAATTCCATGCATTCCATTGTCTTGTTTGTTCCATGTTTATTTGATTGAACAAAAATGGTTGAATGATATGTTGTTAATAAGAAGGAGCAGAGTTGTTGATTATTATGGAAACTACTTTAACCCAGGTTGCTCCATGTAAATTTCCTACTTATATTCCAATTATCTCCCTTGATGTAAAATAATGAAATTCAAGAATAAGTACTACTCTTGAGTGCCTTATGGTTCCCTTACCCCTGCTTCCTAATTTTCCCCCAATTTTTTACTCTATTGCTCTCATCCTCCTCTCTAAGCTTATTAATTATTCTGACATCATGAAGATCTATTTCTGCGCTTTAATGAGAAATTTGACATTGTTTTTCATCTGAATAGCAAAATATTGTTTTCATGAAACCAAGATTTAACTCATCTCAAAGAGACTCTTTTCCTTTAGCACTGTTTGGTGTCACATGATGTGAACAATTTGATTATTGTAGATATTGTTATTTTTTGTGATGCAATACATAATCCAATAAGAATAAGTTAAAATTGAAAATGAATATTCTACATGTGTTTTGTCAACAGAATATTCTCTCTTTTTAAATGATTTTTCCTTTTGTCTTTTTACAAAAAATGAATTAAATCAAAACAGTAACAATATGATTTCAATTTACTTAAAGAAAGAAAGGAAGGAATGACTGAATGCTGTGTCAACAAGTATGTTTTCCCTTGTTGGAATCAGTAAACATGAGGACATTAATAAAAATGTGCAATTCTTTCACTGGGGTTTTTCATAATTACTAAGCATCAGTTTAGTTCAATCCATTTCAGATCCAAATCAAGGCAGCATTCAGAATGCTTGGCTCACTTTGAAGAAGCTTATTTGAACTAATAACAGTATGTAAATAGATAATGGTGTGCAAGCATTTGATTTTATTGATCGAAATATTGAATTTTTTTTTCTGAATCTGACTTTTTTTTTCATTTTTGTTTTGAAGTGACCTTCAAGGGAATGCAAGTGAATCAGCTCTGAAGTGGGTGATCGATTTATAATGTAAATATAATGTAAAACTTGATTCTGATTTTATGTATCTCTCTCTGCGACACCCAATGTTCAATTTTCAATATGATTATCTTCTAAACTGGACTCTAACTTTGATGACGGCTATTTAAAAAAAAAATTTGTATCAGTTTGAACACAATTTTTACGTACAACATTGAGAATTTGGTACTTCTAGAGTTCTATTCCATGCATTATATATCTCTCAGAGTTGCAGTGGTGAAATAACCATCGTGATCACAAATTTTGACTTCTATTATTTTAACCTTTGCACCAACCCAAAACACACGCCTTAAATTTTTTCAGGAAAAAAGGCAGTCATGTTTGCAGTCAGGAAGTCAAGGTTTGGTTTGGGAGATATTTACATCAAAAATTGAACTCCTGGTGTTGCAAAAACGGACACAAAGTCAGGGTCCAGTTTTACTCAGCGTACACATTGTCTAACCTCGGCAAGTTGCTTTTTCTCAAAAACGAAAAAGAATTCATTTGAATTAGCTGATTCTGCATCGGAAAATGTTTTTATAACAAATTTGTTCATTTCAATGAACTTTTTTTTCACACTCACCTCCCCCCCTGCTAATTAAAAATTTTTTTACCCTTAACTTGCTTTTCCCGACCCCCCCCCTTTATTCAGTACTTAGGAGTATATCAGATTTTTCTTAGCACAAAAAGCTAGTTTTCATGTTGCATATGACAATCATTTATATCCAATGTGAAGAGTGGGAAGAAGGATTTATGATAATTACTCGTAACGAAAATATTCAGGTATTATTTCAAATATGAGCCAAAATTGAAATGGTAAAAAAAAATAGTTGTAAAAATCTGCCGAATCTATAAAGTTAGGAATGTATATGTCATGATGACCTGAGAAACTGTATCTATCAAATGAAGACTTGAGTTACATCTTCAATAATTGCTTTTATTGTCAATAGCATCAAAAATAACTTTGATGATATTGACAATAAAAGCAATTATTATTATTATCATCAGTATGAAGGTTTTGACAGTAGTCTTATTGTTTAGAAAATGAAATATCAATCAGTGTACTCATAGTCACTGTTGATTTGATTTAAGACTCTCAAGAATAGTTTTTTTTTTTTCAGATGAAAGAATTGATGGAAATTTTTTTTACAAAAATGTATTTGAGTGAATGAAAATATATATATGCGTGTATGTATGAAAATGCTGGATATAGTTTGAAATTTGCTCCAATTATAACACGGGGAATGTGTCAGTTGACCAAGATGGTGCAAATAAAATAAATAAGTAAAGAAAGTGGGCCGTTGCAGAAATTGAATCTGGACCGATAGGTAGTTGCTTTAATGTTGTGCTGCTCTTACCGTAATGGGTAAGTCAGTATTTATGTTGCCTAGGCCAAGTAACACATCGACCATGTAATAATGGGAGATCATTCCAAATAGTTTCACACATCTAGAATTATTTCTGTTGAATTATATATCTTTTTCTCCATTGCTTGTATTGAGAAACAATAGAGCAGATATGGACAGTGAATGAACAAGATAAGAATTTGGACATAAAGCAGTTATTTGTGTCTTCAACTCACCAGTGTGCTGTTTAGCTCGATATTGAGAGTGACGCTACGTTAAGGTGGCTACATTTCAGTCGCAGGTTCAATTCCTGCAGCTGCTCCTTTTCCTTGTTTATTCTATTTTCACTGTCTAGGACAGATGACACATTCTCTGTGTGAAATTGGGAGATCATCTCAAATTAATACAAATAATATAATATGTGTAGGATTAGAATCTCCAATGATTGATATATATATATATATATATATATATATATATATATATATATATAGGTCTGGAAAACTTTACAGCTTTACACCCTGAAGATATTGCTGAAAAGCATTCAAGATTTGAATATGTAATTTTTAACCAAAGATCCTACATCCAGAATGTTTTGTTTCTGTCTATTAGTTTAATTCATTTGTTATGCATGACAGTTATTCACTGATAACTGTCACACAAATGATGTTGAAGGGATTTATTTTCTAATTTTTACTCAATATTTCATCTTATTATACTATAAATGAATTTTCTTGTAGGGATCATCAGTTGTTTACCGTGGTACTGTTTCAGGGTATTTATTGTGGATTCCTCGTAATATGACCAACGGCTATTTGCTTTGTTTATTATGACCGGAGCATTGTTTATTTGGATCATCAGTAGTGCTACTGAATTAACATTTTTTGAAAAATAAAATCAAATAGAATTGTTAAAATTATATTTTGTAGTTCTCAACACAAAATATTTTAGCTCTTGACTCCAATTTTCAAATGAAAGAGAATGTAGAGAAAAAAAGTTGGTCAAGTTATTCCCCTTGAATTAAGAAAACCTTTCATATTTTGGGCATAAAAAACTACTTTAGTTTGTTTAGTCTGACCAACTGGTTATTAGGTCCCAAATTGTTGATCATGGTGCAGTCATACTAACCTGAATATACTATGTGTGTGTATATATATATCCGACATGATGGTAAATTTAATAGATAATATAGAATCATGAAATTTTGGAAACAGGATTGAATTTATTTCCGTTACATTTTTTTTAGAGACTATTTGGTATCGTCAAACATTTGACAAGAAGAGCAAACATTTTCAATAAATATTTGGCCCATTATATCTAAACAACTGCATTTTGTAGAGAACTTTTGTTTAAGAATGTGTCAATGCATTTATATCTACACACACACTCACTGTGAATGGAACAGAATATCTTTCCAACGTGTAATGGGGATTCTTTTGATAAATATCTAGTTTAAATTGTGATGATGCTAATAATCATTATTTTGATAACAGTAATGAAGCATGTTATAATGATGATGATGATTAGGACCAAAGCAATAACAACTGTCTTAATAACACTGACTGTATTTATCACATTGTTCTAATGTTATGAATAGGAAAGGTTGAAGTAATAATAGTAATTATCTTTGTCTTAATGATCATCATCTTGTATTGTATGAAAAGAAAAAGTAATTGAAATTATAGTAATAAGTAAAAAAAATTATGTCTGCTGATATTCCACGTTTGTATTTTAAGGTTTCATAATAGAGGATGATTGGGAGAGAGAAAAGGGTGGATTAAGATGTTTGGTTCATCAATAATAAAATCAATAAGATCAATTATTGACACATATATTTTACATATGAAAATACAAAGCTGTTCAATTTTCTCATTGTATCTCTAAATTTTCTTTTTCTTCTTCGTTTGTTACTCTCAATCCACTCAAAGCTAAACGTTCATTTTTTTTCTCTTGTGTGTGTTTTCATTACAGTTATTGTTTTTGAATTTGATATTAAGGATGATATCTATACCTTGGAACTAATTATATAAAATATTACCAAAAAAAAATAAATAGATCTTTTTTCTAGAATTATTTATTAAAACTAACTGACCTGAGCAAAGCATTTTCATGCAAAAATTTAAATCGTTCAATACGACTGCTGCTGCTGATCTCAAGCTAAAATAAATGTATAGTTTTCAGCTGTTTTTAGATGGTAGTTGTGGTGTACTCATGCAAATTTTCAAAGTTGTAGCTCCAAAACTGTGACCCTGAATGCCCCCCCCCACACACACACAAAGAGAAAAGAATTTGTAGCCCATTTGGCTAGTTGGTCAGGTGGGAGCCATTTGTGGGGGTCACTGTGTTTCAATTAGCATATGGCTTATTATTGAAACCTGGTGTTTTCAAGTGTCAATCAATGTTTAACCAAGAATTAGAAAGAGTAGATGATTTGTAAATGGAGTGAAAGGTGGGTGAGATGTTTTTCTTTTTTTTTTCTGTTTATGATATCGAATCACTTTAGTCCCACAAATGGCCCGACCAACCAGCCAAGTGGGCTATGAGTGTGTGTGTGTGTGTGTTTGGGTGCTCATGGTCACATATTTGAGGCTGCAACTTTGAAATTTGCATCAGTACACCTCTTTTTGAAAAGTTTTTTCTTCTTCTTTTTCCTTTTTCTTTTTTTTAATATTCAAAAATGCTTTTTTGGGTCTCTCTGGTCGTTTTGAACCAACAATGCCCAAATCTTGTGCACATGAATTTTTAGATAATCTTGGATTTTTTTCTTCTTTTCAAAGATAATTCTAGATAGTCTTTTAGATAGTTCTGGTACAGGCTGTGGGCTATGGTGATGCACCTAGGCGAGATACAGATATTTAGTCTGTTATTAGTATAGACAAAAATGAAGAAACCTCACTTCAATTAATCATACTTTAGGGTAGTGTAGGGTTGAAATTCTTTCCTGAAAATAGTTTGCTGATCTACTAGAGACAATGAAAGGATAATATGATGTTGAGTCAAAGGGTATCAAAATTAGAAATTTTGACTGAAAGCAAAAAATCTTCAGTAATCCTAAAAATTGATCATGTAAATGAACATCTTGTTTAGGATTACTTAATCCTTGAGTCAGAAGTCAGTTTGCTATAAACCCTTCATTAATTCAATTATTTAAGATGTCTGAGTTAAATATGAATGTAACCATTTCCCATTAAATCAATTGTCTCATTGAATTTTACAAAAAACTAATTGTTTAAATTCTCAGCATAGATTGTTGCTAAAATCACAAACTAAAATTTCTATACATTTATTGTTCTCAGTTATTATTTTTGTATATGAATATATATAACGTGTTCTGTTTTTATTATTCTCAGGTTGTGGTCATCTTCCTGTCATGATGTGAGGCTCTGTATCAAAATAGAAGGTAAGGGAAAATGTTTCCACGGTATTGCTGTGTTTATAAAAGCTTACAAGATACATGCAAAAGCCTTTGACTTTTTGTTATCAGATTTGGAACTGATTTTTACGTTTGAATTGCATCGTCACCAGTTTTTTGGTTCATCCTCACAATTTTGCAAGCATCTTGCACATTGATGAATGACAACTCTTCAACCTATAAAAAAAAGTTTCAGTCAATTTTTTTTAAAACAGAAGCATTGTGTGCTTTTTCATCCTCACAATTTTGGATTTAAGGTTTCAAAAACATTAATGCAAATAAGTCAGACATTAAATATATTATTCTCACTATGATGAAGAATCTTTGACTCTTGAAGTGAAAATGATGTTAACTGAATGCAGGATTCAATCCTGATAATGCTTCAGTCTCTTCCCATTCCTTCTCAAACCCTGACAGTCCAGCTGTTCATAGGATGAGATCAACCTTGTGACTAGGTATCATAAGCAAATTGATCTTTAGTTTGAGTTACAAAATTAGCTGAAGAACAAACCAATTGAACAGGGTTGAGTATTTCATTTTGTCTCTGAAAAGTTGGATATGATGTCTTCTCAATGGCTGTTTAGCTTCAATCTTTTCAGATTAAATGGTGGAATTAATTTATTTCAACTTAAAAGCTTCTGTACCTTGACTGGATCTCCTGAAAAAATATCGATTATGAAATGTCTGTCTTGGCCAACTTTTTATGTAGCTTGCCATTTTCCCCTCCTTTACATACTGAAAAGAAATACTCTGCATATATAAATATAATCTTGGAATAAGATATGAACAATTTTTTAAAGTATAAAGGTCCCCAGCAGAAAACAGTTAAAATAAAGAGATAGTGACAATTGGTTGTTCATTAGAATTATTATCTTTGATATATCCCATATTGCTTACAAAATATAAAGA
Source organism: Thysanoteuthis rhombus (assembly GCA_963457665.1). Lineage (NCBI taxonomy): Eukaryota > Metazoa > Mollusca > Cephalopoda > Oegopsida > Thysanoteuthidae > Thysanoteuthis > Thysanoteuthis major. Next base: position 44,908,373 of record OY735205.1, on the reverse strand, counting down.
GTTAGATCAATCCTAACTCACCATGCTAAATACAAATTCCATTGAAATGCATCAAGGAATTGTGAAGTTGTCCAGTTGAGAAAAAAGAAATAACGATTGTGTTAACAGGCACCCATACTCCCAGTTAGCCTTTTTCTGCTGGGGACAGAAATGGAGAGAAAGAAATGTAATCACATTCTAACACATTTGTTCTTCTTTAGATATGAATATTACTCTTACATACACACTTCATTTGTCATTTGAAGCAGACTATGTCACCCAGAAGATATTCAAAAACTTGTTTACTTGTTGCATTATGGTTCTGTAGTTCAATTGTTTATTGACATGTAATTAAGCACATTGTCAGTTTCTTTTCTTTCATTTGTTGACATTGGTTTGAGTAAGTCTGTATACTGATAAACTTTAGAAAATCACAAACCGAAGACATGAAGTATTAAACTTAATCTGTTACTTCTAGTGTCCATGCATTTGTAAGAGGTGACTTCTTTTCTTGTTAATATCAGTGCAAATAAACTATTTGACCCTTGTAGATATAGTTGAGCCTTCAAATTTGAGATATATTTTAAAGAAATGATCTGCTTTTATCACTTTGTTTGAGCAACGTCATTGATCTCAAAATCTTTTGTTGCCTCTCTATCTTAAGTCCATGAAAATATTATCTAAGTTTATAGGTACATCAATAACTCTGATGCCTAATTATCAAAGATGCATTTATTCTGCACTCCTAATATTTTTCAACATAATCTCCTTCCTTTTCATTGCGATTCAGTTTTCTGATCAAAAATCAGCCAATAAGTATAGGTCCAGCTATAGATTTATTGATCCACCTTCGTACATCTCTATATCTTTTTCACACTTTTGTTTCAGTCAACTAAAAGATTGTTTTGTATGCTGTATATTCATTATTCATTTGCTTGAGTATTGAGTATCTTTAATTTTTGTCTTTGCTTGAGAGTCAGATGAATTTTGATCGCTAATGGTTGAAGCTGCAAAATATTAGCTTTTCATTTTTGTGGACCTCTCTTTTGATGATAAGTTGAAGTCTTGAACAGTTATAAAGAGAATTGCTCTGTTACTCAGCATTCCCTTACCCCCCCCCCCCCCGATCTTTTCATCTTCATGCTAGCCACAATATGATCTCCTCCTCTACAATGCTTTTGCCATGTGTTATTCACCTATTTCGTCACATCAACATTTGATTCCTTTAGTTTTAAAAATCTTTATTTTATTTGTGTAATCTGTGTTCATTGTGTGTTGCTTGCTTTTCTCTTGGTATATTTTATTCTTCTTATTTACAATGGTGAATTATTCTTGTCATTTTTTTTTTTCATTTTTTTCCCGAGCATTTTCTCTCAAACTCCTTTTCAGACTAATTTTGGATTCTGAGATTTCATTCTGGATCAATAAATGCTAGACATTTCAACATGAACTTTTCATTGCTCTTCTGTTTGAAGCCTTTGCAGGATGATCTAAAGTCGCTCTCAAACATGAAAGATAAAAAATTGTTTCGACTGACCCCTGTATAATACATTAAATTTAGTGTTTGATATCAACTTATTTTGATAACTATAACCATTTCATAGCATAATCTGTGTTTATGATGAAAAATTTTCTCAGTATTTTATCATAGTTTGTCTATTCAGGCAAATGTACTGATCATTAATCTTGAGATTTTCTCTTTCGTAGACTTAATCTAAAATGTTATTTTTTTAAACATTAATTGGGTTTGGGGAATATAACTTTGAAGTTATGACACAAGTTAATGTGTCTAGCATTCAGAGGCTATGACTATTTTTAAAAAATTCTTGTGAATTGATTCCACCAAATAGCTAAGTAGGCCTATCTTTGATGTTTGTAAAAGGAGCAGGTGTTTCAAGGTGTGTCAGAATAGAAAGAAGTTGTTGATTAACGTGGTAGTTTAATCAATTTCTATTTAAAGCCTGTCAGTTATAAAGAATGCTGATATGATATGTCAGAGCCTGTGCAGTTATTTATCTTGACCATATGAAAGCCTCACTTTTGGCAAATAACTGACTTATATTCTCAGAGCAGGAACTAAGCTATACATAATATATTGTTACTGAAAGATAATTTACGCTTACTACCAGACTGACTCTTTTGTTTTCAATTCTTCACAGATAACTTATTACTGTTAGCATACGAAAAATTCCTTGGAGCACTTCGGGCTGAATAATTGTTTGTTGCCTCTTGACACAACAAAGATTATACTATAAAAATGATTGAATTCTTTTGTTCCTACAATGTTATTCTTTTTAATATGAAATATATCATTTTAATGGTTTAATGATATATAATTCTCATTCATCCCCCTCCTTGCCCTCTTCCATGCTACTAATTACCTGATTACCTCTCTTATATTAACCATGATATCTGCCAGTGTTATTTTTGTCTGGCATTGCAAATTACCATATTAAAAAAAGGGGGTTGCTTGTGTTCTCTTACCTTCAAACTGGGGCTTGATTGGGGTAGGCTAGACGGGAAAGAGGTTATTATTGTTATTATTATTATTGGCTTTAAGAAGGTGGTTAGGGAGAGGAAGTCTGTACTTATACTAAGCTGAAGTTTTAGAAGTTGCCAGGAATATTCCTTTTTCTTGGAGTGTGATTCAGACCTTTGATCCAATATGCTCAGTTTGCTATATTGTCAGGTTGCTCCTCTTAGGGCTTAGCAGACCTCTACAGTCAGCAAATATCTGCTCCTGTCAAAGTGCTAAGATCTGTGGTTCAAGTTGCTGACAGCCGCATCATCCTGAAGATCTGTGCTTAAAGTTGCTGTCTTCCCCTTCAAAGGGATGGTAGAACTCTATAGTCAGCTCTGGCATTACCAACTACTTGATGTCCATGTCCTGTAGTTTGATCACAGGTCAACTTTACTTTTGGGATATTCCTAGAAAAGGAGCGGCAGACACCCCAGTGCTAGCTGATACATCTGTCAGGAGAAGGATATTTCCACCAAACCTACAACCGAGGGGATTTGCTCCTGTTCGCACTTGGTCAGTTGACCATAGAATGCAAACCTTTGATTTAAAGACTGGTATTGGCACTTCACCTTGAAACTTCATCGCTCAGGCTGAAGGGTTATTCAGTGCACAGGCCCTGCCATCTATGGTCTTACTGTTGTGGAAAACTCTTCCAAAAAGCTCCATTTGGAAAAATGAGCCATCACATATATATATATATATATATATATATATATATATATATATATATATATATATATATATGGGCAATTTGAACAACAATCCATATCCTGGTATTGACAGGCTGAATACTGATATACAATATATATCCTGGTATTTTCTTATGTTCAGTTGCAAGTCAAAGCCACATTAGATTCAGTAAGAACTTCTATTAAGACAAACTGAAATCAAAATTAAAACAAATGAAAAAAAAAAAAAAAGAAAAACAACTAGGCATATCTCCCAGAATTTTGCCTTTTCAGCTCTAGCAAGAACACGGTATCCTTTGGCTATAAGAAACTAATAATAAAAATGTAAATAGCACAAAAAATAGTTTTTCAGTGAGGTAGATAGTTCTTTATCATGCTCCTATATAGCTGGCTCCACCTTAAAAATCCAGTGCACAGGCTGGAGGATTATTCTGCACACAAGCCCTATCATCCATGGTCCTATTGCTGTGGAAAACTGTTCCAATAATCTTTGTTCATCAAGCCAAGCCAAGCCAAGCTGAGCCAAGCCATTCATTTATGTAGCCCTATACTTTTTTTATGCGTTTTGTGCAGGGCAAACTAGTCTAACAATGGCCTCAGGCTTCAGGGATGCCCAATGGCAAGTTACAATGTTACCATTGCAAGTGAAAACCTTTTCAGAAGAGGAACTGGTGATTGGTACACTAAGATATTTCTTTGCCTGGTTGTTCTGTACAGTCGAGATGAGTTCATCTTTCTTCTACCATTTGAGAGGATCTGTATCACAAGGAGACAAGGATGGGTTTGGCACTCATGTGCAGATGGAGAGTAGTGCCAGGGTTGCATGGACAATTTGGGATGGGGACAGGTAAGCCCGAGAAAAAAAAAAGGAGCTAGATGAGGCATATTGGCATCATTATGGCTATTTTTCGAGTTGGTTTCTTGTATTACTCTCATTATCTCCTGAAATTTAGCTATAAAAAATCAACAAAAGACACCATCAACCATATTACTTGCAAGAGAATGTGATCAAACATTTGAATTTTCCACATAGCATCCTTTAGTTAGTGAATGAAAGTCAATTACTAGCAAAAAGGCTCAAGAGAATTTTTATTTTGTACAAAATGTAACTTTTTATATTCATCATCATTATCAGTCTTCTAACGTCTGTCGTTTGACGTAGACCTTCCCCAAGATTTGCCAAAATTCTCTATCATGGGCATTGCAGAGCCAATATTTCCTGAATTTGTCTAGTTTATCTTTCCATTTTATGTTCTGTCGTCCTCGCTTGTGCATGTGATATCCATCAGTTGTCTTTCATTCTTGCAACATGGCCTGCCCATTGGCATTTTAGTTTTTCAATAGTTTCTATGATGTTTCAGACTCCTGTTTTCTTCATTATGAACTGTGGCAAAGAACCAATGCTTTTACTGCCTGACTCATGATTCTGACCCATTCCAATCATCATTTATCATCAAAGTTATTTTTGCTTTCATTATGTTGTTTGTGTCAAATTTTAACTATGAATTTTTTCATTCTGTTCCTATTTGTTTGTAATAAAAAAAGCAAACATAACAAAACAAAAAAACATGCACTGGGTACATTTGTTATAAGTTTCTGATTGTTGCTACTGACATCTAAAGGAGGGTGACTTCACAAGCTTTCAAGTTATCCCAATGGGAGAATCTGTTTCAATTTGTCTTTCCAGGTGTTGAATTTTTACTTCATTATTCATTTAAGTTCATTCTCAGGTACTGCAACTTTTAGTCTTAGTGTATAATATATATATATATATATATATATATATATATATATATATATAATAATTATTATTGTCCCTCCATACTGCTGTTTCAGTGTTTATGTACATACACACGTGTACAAATCTCTCACTGAAATGTTCTCATCCTTCTTACATAAACACAGCTTCCCTCTCTCTGTCTCTTGTATTCTCATATCTCTCACACAGAAAAAATTTTCTATTTGTCCTGCAGATGGAAACACTTTTTCTCTGTTGTACATACCCCCATACACACTGATGGAGGTTTTATAACATTTCTTTTCTTGCTACATGGTTTCTCTATCTTACTCCTTGCTTATATAAACACACACTCATACACAATAACAATTTCAAGTTAATCTACTCTAACTTTTTCCTTGGTTCCTTTTTACGCCTCTCATTTCTCTATCAAGCTCTTGTTTGCAATGATGAGACTCTTTGTTTTTATCCTTTTGCCTCTCCATCCCTTACACACACACACACTTTCTCGATAGCTATAACCAATTTAAGCTTACCTATTCATGTTCAGAACGTAGATTTCCCCTTCAAATACATTTTTGCTTCTTTTTCTTTGTTTTTCTAGAAACATCCATACATCCTCTTTTTATATACATATACAAAAATGGAACATGTTAGTGGGGGTTTATATGTGTCTAAACGTGTGTGTAATATATATATATATATATATATATATATATATATATATATATATATATATATATATATAAGCAACTGGTCATGATTATCCCAAGACTGTATGCTTTGCCAGTATAAGTTTTGTGCCCATTGTGAAGTGAAGCAGGCCAAAGTGACTGAAGATTGTCTGTAATTGAGAGGAAGGCAGTGTTCCAATAATACTAATAAGTCCATACGGCTCACGTGATTGATTACTGTTATCATGTTACAGACTAAGCATGGAATGCATAAACTGGAAATTCGCTCCAGCAAGCCTCATGTTATTGACAGTGTGACGTCCGTGTGATGGATGCTATCCTATTAAAGAATAGATGCTGTCTGACCTTTCAGATGTGAGAGGAATTTGCCATTGCACCATCCTCTCTAGTCAGTTACTCCCATCACCCCCCCACCCCCACCCACTGCATTTCTTTCCTTCTGCTGCACATGTACTATCGCTGCCATTGAAGCTATCGCTGCTGCGGCAGACAAGTTTTCTGGTCAGCTGCACAGGATAGTGTTTTTTAAAGGGTTATTTTTTGGTTTTCTTTTCCTTTCTACTTTCTTTAATACTTTGTGAGTTCGGCAAACTTTCTTGTATAGACTGTTTTGTTTTGTATTTTTTTTTTCATTCTTTATATCTGAATCTAAAAGGTAGTGTTCTGCTTGGGACTTCAGTCGTGGGGGGGGGATATGTGTGTGTGGGTTTTTTTTCTCATGTTTATTTTGTTACTTTTCAGTAAATGGGGGTGCTCTTTTTCTTGTTTGAAATCATATCATGGGCTATTTAAACACTTGCTGAAAATATCAGCTTGTGAACCTTGGGAACAAGTTCAATTTTTATTTAATGTTCTTACTTTATTAAATCTTTAGTGTGTTTCAGTAATTTCTCCCCAAATTTCAATTTTTGTTAACTGCATACATTTCATTGTGTCATCTTTTTACTTGTAAGAAAAGAAATCATGTGTGAGTAACAAAACTTCTTCTTCCACCAGTTGCATAGTAAAGGTTCTAGGTGCCCAGACATCATTCAAGGGCCAAGATAGGGCCTGTGGAGGGCATATGAATATCAATTAACAGGCATTATAGATCAGAGTGAATTTTGTACCCAGAGGTGGCAACCCCTTCCCTCTCTATGCTTGTGTCCTTCACCAATTTTTTCTACTCAACCTCACACTACTTGATGTCCCATCCTTTAGTGCAATGGAAAAGTATTATATTTCATTATATACTTGCTTCACATATATTATCGGTAATATTGTTATACAAATCATAATAGACAAGTCTTAATTAAATCTTGAAAATGTTGTATGATACATGATAAATTAATTATTCATAACATCTATTGATTACTTTCAAGTTATAGTATTTTGGTACCTTCATAAAATGTTCAGAAATCAAATTTTCAAGGCAAATCAATACCTTTACCAATGCCTTTTGCACTAAAAACTGGATGAAAATCAGTTTATATATAGCTATGATACAGGGTGAGCAATAGTGAAAGATTCCAATATCCGTCTTAAAATCTAATTGATTCTCTCTTTACTCAATGCAAATCCTTTCTCAAAATTTAATTGAAATTCATCAAGATCTTTTGGAGATGGTGTGTTGACAAATATGAATGAATACATTTGAAAATAATTGAAAAAATATCTCTCTGTTAGGGGGGAAAAAATTGGGATCAGTATCTAAATTTTACCAATTTTCTTCTACCCCATAGCCTACTCATCAAGAAAATTTAACTGAAATTCACTGAGAACTTTTGGAAATAATGTGTGTGTGTGTGCATATGACTACGATGCAGGGAAGGTAATTGTAAAAACTTCTGGATCCGCCCTCTCATTTTCATTAGCCCATGGCCCAATGTTCCACAAAATGTCATTGAAGTTCAAAAACTTATAGAAATATTGGAAGGGCAATACATATACCTCTCCCAACTTCATTGTCATTGGTAAATAATGATCATTACTGACCACCATCTAGAACTCCCTGTATATTAAAAATCATGATTATCAATCTGTTATTTTGAATATTTTAGAATTAACCATGAACCAGTTAAGGTTTCAGGAGTGAAAATAGTAAAAATTTTAAGAAAAAAAAACAAAAAACGTAGTGTTCCTCTTTATATAATGATAGCATAAAAATTTGAAGTCATCTGAAGAATATTTCTTTGGAGAATAAATATGTTTGGAATAGATTTTATTTATAACATCACTGGCGTTTACAGTGGGAAACATCTAAAATAGAGCAAAAATATATATATAAGTAGATTCTGCAGAATCTACATCGTTTTTGATAAACTATACCCATCAAAATAAGGCCCCCCAAAAGGTCAAAAAAGTTGGGTTTTTTTAATCCCAAAAATCAAATCAAATTTTTCAGAAAGGATCTTGTGGAGTAATGATGCTATTTTCCAACTTTGTAAACAAAATGGTATGGCCAGGACCACTGGGACACACACACACACACACACACACACACACACACACACACACGTACAAGAGGATATGTTTAGTTGCTGCAGTTGTTCAATGTTTGTAGTACCTCAATGGAAAGCAATTTCTAAGTTTCTCATTTTCTTCTATATTAAGTCAAGGTTGTTTTTTCTGGGAATTGGATCCTCAGCATACAACTAAAGTAATATTTTAATCTTTAGAAGAAGTATCTTAGAACTGAAAAGTTAGACAGAATCTTTGGCTTATTCTGGTTGATAGAGGGTTGTCAGACTTCTATTGCAACCACTTTGACAAGCAGATGTTTTTGGTGAGGTTATGAATTATAAAAAAAAGAGCAGTTGCTGGAGAGACACAGACTAAATGCATAGCAACTATATCAGATAGAAGAGAAATTACTGTTTGGTTAAAAAATATGTACGATACAGGTATAAAGTAGATGAAGACTCTTCAAAGGAACCAGTTTGAAAAAATCTAATTTTTCTTATTTGTGTTCAACTCTATAATTCTTATGAAGACTAATTGTAAGATAAGATTTTTCAATTATATTTTTCCACCTTGTTTTTAGAAATCATGATATTTCAGCATGTATTTTTGGATGTGTGTGCATTTTTATAAAATTTTTCATTATTCCAATGTGAATTTAAAATAGTATTTTATGAAGACCAATATATTTCGTTCATATTTCATATACAAATATAAACCATTTAATATAATTTGAAAAAATATGATTCTATGGAGACCCATGTTTGAAATCACATGCAACTCTTTATTTTGTGTGTATATGCATGTAAATATATAATGTAAATTAATTTTACAAGTCCATGACTAAGAAAGTAGGCATTTGGATATATATCCTGGGGCAAGTTAACATTGCATTTGATCTTTGCCTGCTGCCATGGTTTACGGATCCTATTTCAAAAATGAAACAGAACCCATGAGCAACATACATTGATACCTCTAATTAAGTATCGTAACTTAAGAGCTGCTGCCACAAACTGATCTAATTTATGAAAAGCTCTGTCGCTTTCATAAAAATATGATTGGATGGTCTTTGGATGTATCCTCGTGTGTATGGAGGAAATGTAGAAAATTTTGTCAAATTTGAGTCCACCTGTTTAATGGGAGTTTTTTTTTCAGTCTCACCAGTTCGGCATGTGTTATTTATACAACCTCTGTTTGTTTGTGGCCTCCAAAACAGAAATTGTGAAATAAACAGAATTAAAATGTAAATACTTAAATTGTATCACTCAGTCTGATATACAAGCAGAATAGACGGTATTCTGTATAGTGATCCTTCTAGTTACTGAAATTTGAGTGTTTTTGGCTTACAAGTTGAGTGCATCAGTCAGTTGGTACTGGTGATAGGAGTTATTAGTTGTTTGAAAATATATTTTAATGTATTTCTTATGTTAATGTAAATTCATGTGCATGAATGTGTGTATGTGTTTATCTCAGTGTGAATAAAAATATGTATCGATATGTGTGTACTGAATATAAGTTTCAACGTATATGTACCAATAGGAATCAGTACATAAATGCCTATTAATTATCTTACTGTACCTTTATGCACTTGTACAGATATTCAATAAGATGAGCTTATACTGCCACATGGTGGAATGGAGGGTTGGGAAGTAGACATAACATAACTTCATATTAACACACACACGTATATACATGTATATTTGGACATTTGTATATGATTGGATGTTTGGAATGTAAGCGTATTTGATTAATTGATTCGAAGCCCTAAAATAAAGAGTGAAGCCCTTGGAAGTGTTAGGTCAGGTATATGGGGTGTGTATAAAAGATTTGTAGTGTAAGTAATAACTATTGCATGTGCATAAAGCATTGAGATTTATAGTAATGTAAAAAGGTGAGCCATTTGATATACCATGCTAGCTCAATACACAGGGAAAAAAAAGGACACACCTACACAAACAAGTTACTTCACAAATTTATTTTATCCCATCACTGATACAGGAAGAAAAAGAAATGGTAAAATGCTCAAACAAAAGTAGAGAAAAAATAAGATTGAAAGTAATATTTATATCTTGAACTTCATTTTTATTGCTGAGGTTTCTATTTCTCTCCCATTCAGAACTTTTGTAACATCTCCCTATATCTGTCTTTCTTTCTCTTTCTTTTTCTCTCATATATATATATTTGTATATGATATATAATGTATGTATGATCAAAGTACAAATTGGTTATTTAATATCCAATGCATGGTGGGTTTGTTGCATGAAGTGCTCTATACATTCAACATTAAGTCAAACTACAGTTTCATTAGCTTTATTAATACATATAGAGCTCTTTATCTCTCTCTCTATCTATCTATCTCTCTATCTCTTTCTCTATCTCTTTCTCTATCTATCTATCTATCTATCTATATATCTATATCTATCTATCTATCTATCTATATATCTATATATATATATCTATCTATATATCTATATATATATATCTATCTATCTATATATATATATATATATATATATATATATATATATATATATGTATGTATGTATCTATCTATCTATCTATCTATCTATCTATCTATATTACCACTCATCTACCCCAATCATTTCTGTCTGTATTTACATGAACTTTTATGTATGTAAATACATGATTGAATGTGAAGTGGCCAATGAAACTTTACATTTATGTATCTGCATATGCATACACACACATGAGAATGGTATTGTTATTGAATGAAAATTAAAATGAATGAGTGATAACGATATGTAAAGTTTTGGAGACTGAACTGTTTTCAATGCACCCTGCCTCCAGTATGATTGCAATAGGGTCATTGAAATTTATACTCCATATTTGACATTATATCAGATTACTTGATGACTAGTGGCTTTTTGTGTGTTACCAGAGTTATCCAGAAAACACTATAGCCACAGCCTCTGGGTAATGATTAAATATACTGCAACTTAAATGTATCCATTCAGTATGGTATAGTGATCTACATATACATATGTATATAAATGCGTGAATATATATATGTATTTTTTTTTTGTAAACATGAATGCACATATGTTAGTTGAAAAAAAGGAGCAGAACAAAATACAGTAGAAATTTTATTGTCTTCATCATTTTCTTATGATAATGTTAATGCTACAATCAACTAATGAATATTGCCAAACTTTCTATAAGTAAGGTTAGTAATATTTTGCTTAAGGTTTTTACAGATAATATACAGTTTTGTTTGTTTTGTTGAAAGTGAAAATGGTTTTGCAAAAATCATCAAGTAGATTTTGTTGATATTTCTGACAACAGGAGAGAAGTTAATTTGAATTCAGTTTCATGTTTCTTAGTTTGTAGTAACAAACTTGAATTTAGTGGTTCTTGGAATTGAGTTTTGCCTTTTCAGTTATCTGTAGCCCTCTTTCAAATTTATATATCTTTATACCCACTGGATTTATTACAAAGACCATAGGAAACACACTCTTGCTTTGCTTTTGAAATATGACTTATATGTCCTGAGTGTGTCCCCGCCATCCTTTACCTGGGAATGGAATATCAGATCTGTTGTTTTTGATCCTTTGCTGTTTGATTCAAACAAGGAAATATTTCTGATAGCAGACATTAATGCTACTTTCATTTGATACTGGAAGTTAAAGGATAAAATTCAGTTTGGGATTGAAGTCTTCCTATCAGAAAAGCTCTATAGGGATTGGAAACTTGTGAGGATTGAAAATGAATAAAAATGTTAGGTTGTGTGGTAGACTTTGTTTTGATCCAATTTGATGATTTAGTGTAGAAGAAGAGTACTTTCTTATATCTATTGTTCCATTTTCTACTTGCTTTCTTTGAATATACTATTAGCTTTATTGTTATTAATATCTATCACTTTTAATCTGTAAAACAAATTTCGAGTGTACCTTGAATGATCAGTCCACATGTGCCACATCTCATTTCTTCCACCATCAAGAATATTTGTTTGAAGACAGGATGTGGATAGAAATAGACGAATCTATATGAAAAAATAAGTTCTAGTGAATTAACTTTCCTAGATTCGTACAAAACGGTTTAACTCGATTTAGTTTGGGAATATAAATTTTGCTGAAAAATGCATTGATTTTTATTTAATTTTTTCAAAATTTGAAATAATTATTTAACTTCCTCAGGCCTTTTCTCAAAAAATTTTTTTTTTTGAGATGATTTGTTATAAGAATTGAATTAGGCTGCAGGAATCCAATTCTATTCCTTGTCCTATTCCAACATCAGTGAAGTCTTAAACACTTTATTATATGTAGATATTTGTATTGCTGAAGTCATTGATTTTTTTCTTCATAGTTTTACAAATATACTAATTACATGGTATGAATACTGGTAAAATACTGGTAATAGTAAATCAGAAACTAGTTTTCGAAGACATTTTTCATAGATTTTTATGTTTCCTTAAAAACTTGTAAATGTGTACCATGTCTATTTGAGATTTTGGTTGGTTACATACACCATGGATTCATGGATAACCCGTATGATTGAGTTTTATATTCAGGGCGATGGAAGTTCAAATGATGTCACTTATCCATCATCTTCAACTTGACTTCTGATGAAATATTTTGATCCTGTATCAAATTGAGTGTCACTTTAAAAAAAAAAAAATTTTTTTTTTGCGTATTTTTTCTGAGACATTTACTAACAATTGTAGATGCTTACCTTATAGATGTGTAATCTTTTACAAATATGAGACTGACAAAAAGATTGCTTTGAAATCAAAGGTTTCCCTTCTCAGTGAGCCTCATCTGTCTAGTCATGAGCTTGAGACATTATGACATTATATGGTGTAATGATTAGAAGTTGGCAGTAGATAAGACAAATGACTTTAACCTGTCTTTGCTTATAATGTTGTGATAGATTGTCAGCATTTCCAAGTTTGCTGGTGAAAGATTACCAAGTTAGATAATGGATACTTACTTATACACACATAATAATTAGCCAAATGCATTTGTCATCTGAAGCTCTCATGTTAACAGTGACATCAGGTGATGTAACTTAGTAGAAATGTAACTTTGTTAGGTTGAACTTGATTAATTATATTTTTACTTAATTTAACCTTCAATTAGTTTTATATTCAGGATATATTGAACAATAAAAAAAATGCTGTGCAACATAATGTTTTCAATATTTTATAAGTCAATGCAGTTGCCTACTTACTTGAATATTGTCATCATTTTCAGATGGCTAGGGGGAAAATAGTCTTTTATAATCTCCAAGTAAAGATTTTATGTGTCACTTTCTAAGAGAAATGTATTGCAAAAGTATTTTCTATTCATTTATTATTAAGTAAATCTGCTGGAAAAAATATGTAATCACTTGAAATGTTGGTATTTTGATAAATTGAAGTATAAATTAAAGAAAAAAATTTGCACTGTTGTAAAAAGATTACAAAATGCTTGCACTAATCAGCTGAGTTGACTTTTGATCATGCGTACATTTCCCTCCAATATGAAAACCTTTAGGAAAAGACAGCCAATCAACATTTGACTCTTGAAATAATAATAATAATAAAAAAAAAAAACATGCTGTACTATCTTTTGTCATTTATTGATGGCCAAAGTTTTGGTACCTTTTCATTGGAATTTACAAATTTCAATACTTGTACTTTGAAGGAAAAAACAAAAGAAATGTGAAAAACTGTGAGTCTCAGACTTTTTTCCTTTCCCATGTGCTTTAAATTTCCTTTTTTACACTAATCTTTTACTAATGCTCATAATTGAAGTCTTGTTAGTTACTCAATAGAAACAGTCACATGACCAACATCTTTTGACAGCATGCCATATTAGAGATGATTAATTTAAAAGATTGGAAAAAGAGGGTGATTAATGAATAAGCTTCTTCTCTCACCTTTTGTTCGGCAGTGATCTTTAAATTTTTTTCAAAATTAAGCATGAATTCTGCTTGACACAAACTACGGGATAGGTTTAGCAAAAACTTACATTGCAAATTCAACTCCCCCACTGAAAAACCTAATAGAGGGAGAATTTTAAAAAAAAGTTTTTTCTCTACCTAATGATGATGTTTGTATTTTCAGCCCTGTAGCTCCCTTGGTGCGCTCTGTATATGTCATGCATTCATAGCTAGCCAGACTAACTTGAAAGCTGAAGAAACATGTGTTGACAGTTCTAGTTGATGGTTTCTATTGTTTGTTGAATTTCTTCTTTCAACAGATGCAGATTTAGGTCAGTGTAGCTGAAAATTATGTTCATTATAAAGACATCACTGAAAGGAAACATTATTTATTCCCATTTAAGTATACTAATTCCTTTGAATTAGCTGCTTTGAAATATTTCTACCGTATACTATATAAAAAATAAAGTTCTGCTCACTAATAAGTTAATTTGGATTATCTGTCATGATTTTAATTCCTTTGCAGTAGAGAACAATGGCAAAAATGACGTCATTTAGGAAAATATTAACCAAAAATAATGAAGTATTTTTCAACATCAAGAACAGTGTTTACAAGTATAATGATAATTTTCCTTCTGTTTTTTTGTTTTTTTAGAAAAGATTATAAATGACGATTCTGATAAGACACTCAATATGTAGAATATCACTTGAAACAGCAAGATCAGTTGTTCAACAAATGAAATGAGGAACAAAATATTATGGCTGCTCATAATTTGAGATAATATCTGAAAATGATAAAAGCAAATAATAAAAGATTAAAAGAAGAAAATCACAAAACAATCACCCCATCCAGAAGTCATCTTTATGTCTCTCTTTTTTGTATGAAAAACTTCAAGTCAACTGCATAATTATATAATGATGTTGGTCTTTCTTTAAGCTTTAAAAACACTCATTTAAAACCCAACCAGTCAAACAAATAACAACCCCAACCCAGGAAAAAAATCAAATTAGAATGGCCCTCCAAATTATTAGCATTAATTAGAAATAAATGCCAATTGTGAATGATGAATTGTTTTTTTTTCCTTTGGCAATTCATTATTGGTTATCTTCCATCAGCAATGTCGTTAAGCCTCTTACAAATTCCCAATCGACAAAACTTTGGTTTAGTTTGCAAACAAAAAGTTCAATTATACTTTCCATTTAACTCTTTTTTTTGGTGATAGTTTATGATTATGGCTGTTTTTCCATTTTGGACTAAAAATAAATCTGTACTGGTCTTATTGGTCACTCAATTGAAAATGTCATATGACCAATGTCTCTTGGTAGCATACCATATTGGGGATGATCAATTCAAAAATTGGAAAAAGGAGCGATCTCTGAATAGGTTGAGTCTTACTTTGAGCTGTGATCACTAAAAAAAAGGCTGATATTCACAAACACAAGTGTGAATACTAGCAGATATAAAGGGACCAATTTAGCATAAATTTAGTTTGCAAATTGATTTCTCAACTAAAACCCTACTTTGGAGGGAAATTGAAAAAAAAAAAAATATGCAACAAGAGGGAAGAAATTTTGAATTTTTCCACTCTCTATCTCCATTGGCACAATCTGTATATGACACATAGATGCATAGCCTGCCAGCTAGAATCACTTGAAAACTGAAGAAATTCATTTTGATGTTTACAGTTTAGGTTGATGGTTTCTAATGAATGGGTTTGCTTGGTGGCTAATTTAGTTGAGTTTTTCTCCGCAATTGTTTGTAGTCCAGGTAAAGACCAGGGTTATGAATGATGATTTTTCCAGGCGGACTATCCCTCCTCATTTGGATGCTTGATGCAATGTATCCTCCTTATCCACATTTCTGTCCTGAACTGAGTTGTTTAGGAAGTATCTATGAGCAAATTCCAACATTTCTCATCACTTTGAGTGTTTCATAGAAACTTACAATGCTTGAATCGCGAACCAAAGTCTTTGCTACATTTGGTTTATCTGAAAGCAATAATTATAAAAGTATTCTTAATATATATTTGGCCATGTATGTCAGCATTTGTTTTGGGGTTTGTTTGAAGTGACAAAAGGATAATTCGGAAGGTGTTTTGAGGCAATTTCTTGGAAATGATTCTTCTATTCACAGTTCTATATCATGTTGGGTGAGATTTAACATTTGTTAGCCTTTCTCTGACTTGATAGGAAATAGAAAAATATTGATCAAAAGATTCAAAGAACAACTAAAATGTCTTGAAATCTATTTGACATGATATGGTTGTTAGTTAAGGGACATGGAGATAAAAAGTTTGTATTTAATCTGCTCTTCTGGCTGTGGTTCAGTGTGTCAGCACCTTTGTGAATACTTATACAAGCCATTGAAGGTGTCCATTTAATCATTGTTAAAGAAGAAAGACAGACTTTTTTTTTTGATACCCTAACTATCCAGCTACATATGTTGGCTTTCGTTTATTGACGGATATCTGATTTAATAAGCATGTATTTAATAGTAGTGATAGAGGTAGATTTTGAGAAAAGCCCCGGTTATATTTTATGATAAACATCGAACGATTGATGGATCATTGTGCTCTTTGAGTCAGTTTGATTTGATGTCTATAAGACTAGAATTTGTATACCTGACAAATGTAACTGGTGAAGTTGAGATTAGTTCAATTGGTATACAAGGCCACAAGCTGCTTATTCTTAAGTGGTAACCCAGATAAGTACTGATCAGGGTTGATGCAGAAGTTCAACTGATATAGGTTTCAATAGAGGATTTAATGGTCTGAATTATAGTAATTAGTGTGTTGGTTTATTTAACTAGCTATTGGGAGTGAAATAGTAATACATTAGGAATATAGTGTTGAAGCCAAATTGACTTTGTCCAACAAATGTCCACAAGGTTCAATTGTCAGCATTTCTAATTAAACATGTTGATATTAAAGTGGGTGCTTTGATACGGGTCTGTATCATTTTCCCAACTCTTAGATTACTGACTGTTCATTTCCTTGATGCCGATTGGTACATTCTGAATCTCCTAGAGCACAAAGGAAGACTTTGTTTTGTGGTTTATTATTACAAAAACACTGGTCAATTTTTTTTTTCTTTAAATTAATGCAATGAGAGTATGGTTACGTTTTTTTTAAAAAAAAGGAGCATCTATTATAAAATTTGTAAATGTACTGTTTATTTACAATATGATTTGGAAGCCCACAAAATTAATTATCGGGAATACTTCAAAATTTCATTGCATTAAAGGATGTCTTTGGGAACATCTTCTTCTAGCAACAGTATTTTTTATGTCGTTATTTTTGTTTTTTTCTTTAAACTATACAATGTGATATGATCATCAATGCCCGTGTCACTACTGTAACATTTAAAAGTAATTTTTTAAATGGAATTACCTGAATTTAAAATGGTATTTTTTTTTATTCTCCTATAGATCTTGCATGTTATGTTTTATTTTCACAAACGAACGGGTTGAGTGCAAAGGGGGGGGGGAGTCTGATTAGTCACTCAATAGAAACCACCATGTTTTTAGTATCATGTTATGTTGGGGGTGATCAATCAGAAAAATTAGAAAAAGAGCTCATCAATGAATGAATCACTTGTCTTGCCTATTATGATCACTAAAAAAGTTTGGATCCTAAAAATAATAGATGAGAGTGCAGACAGACACGAACTAAAGAACCAATCCAGCATAAACTTACATTGTGAATTGACCCCGCCCCAAAATATTGAGGAGGGGGGGTTGAAAATACCTATATTTGAGATTTATTCATAGATAGCCAGCTAAACGAAGTTAAAAACTGAAGAAACCTATGTTGACAGATTTGGTTGATGGTTTTTAAGTGCCATCTACTTATTAGCATTATTAATTACATACTTCTCTACTCAATAATAATCAGAATTTATTAATTACCCTGTCTTCTCAGTCTTTCACTGTCTCTTTTTAGACCCAACCCCCAACTCTTTTTTCTGGATCACAAAAGCTGGTCTTACCAAAAGTAATTACATACCATAAATTGATAGCCATGGTTCGTAACAAGATTTTTGTTATTATTTGACAGTCGTTTTTGAAATTTTAAAGTATTTTCAGTCGTCCAGCCATCTCCCCAAACCCTACACCTTTTTCCTACTTTCCACCTCAAGCACTGACCCACCCTGTCACCATTACACATTGAATTTCGTTCATTATCTCATCAGCTAATTACATGCACACTACAATGAATACCATCTAACGACTGAAGATAATACATTTGTGGTAGCCACTATTTATGAACTCCTTCCATCATCTCTTTGAATGATCATTCATTGTTTGAAAGAAATACAACAAAAATTACAACAAAAAAAAAAATCAGCCTTCTACCCCAACAGCACAATCATTGATCTTGACTGACAGCGTGTCAGCAGTCATTTTCACATAATATCTATAAGAGAGTTTAGTCATTACTTAATTAGCATTTCTTCATATCATCAATAATTCACAAAAGGTTTGCACTTTTAGCAAAAACAAAATATTGTAAAGAAAAAAAACTTTTGGTGAAGAGTATTGTAATGGTGGGTGGTTGTAACTAGTTGTTGGGTTGGTATTCTGGAAAGTAATTAAGTGAAAATGATTGGATTTACTTTTTAGTGATCTTTATAATTGTACTCTTTGACTATTTGCTGATAGACAAAAGTGTATTGCCTGGCAAATCAGATATTATTGATAATTATTGACAGAAATATTCCTTATTCTCATATCACGATTCTGAACAAGGTAGGTGAGATTGCTGCACTAGGGATCTGTGTTCAAGCCCTGACAAAATCCAGGACTTAGAATACTGCTTTTCAAGACAAACTTCCTCACCTGGATGATTGTCGCAATAACATTTTCCTACGTTCATCTGCTTCATTTGACCTTGTGACCTACCATGCCTAACTTGATAAATAGCTTTGAACAAAGATGAAAATGGTTCAATTTTATCTGGAATAAGCAATAATTCTTCTCCTTTTATCAAATTCTTTATAGAACAAGACATTTATTTCTGTTTCCAAACTGTTTTCTTTAAGATAACAAGTGAAACTGTATAATTTCTGCTATCTCTGCTTATTTAGCTTTGTCTCTCATGATCTTAGGGGATCCACATTGTGAGTCGTGATGTCCAGCAGTTGTTTGCCATCCTTGCAACATGACCAGCCCTTCACCGTTTGATTTTTGAAACATTTTCTATGAAATCTCTGGCTCCTGTCTTTTCTTTGATATACTGTGCTGTCTCATGATCTCTCCGTGTGAGGTTGGGCATGATTCTCCCCAGGTGCATGATGCATGGTTCTCAGTTTGAGGGTCAATCTTCTGCTTAGGTTCTATGTCTCTGCCCCATAAGTGGTTATAGGTCGTATACATTCATTGGATTCTGATTTTATGCCCTTCAATCCTCTTTAAATTCAATTCTTCCAAATTTTCTGACATAATTCTATAATTTCAATGGAACTTCTTACAGTACATCCAATTCATATATTTGTAGGTATTTTTTCTTGAGAAAAACATTTTGCGAGCCTTCAAGATACAGTCCTCAAAATAAGCAAAGTAACCAAATTTCAGACTGTATTCAGTAGGTTGGTAATATGGATAGGATGTTAGCATAAAATTAATGAGCTATACATCTATAATATATGCAGCTAATAGGTTTGCAAATATGGTAAATATTCAGATGACTATAGAAAGAACATATTCCCTGAATTTGAGGGTATGTCTCACAGTATACACTCTCGAATGTCTGAACCTTCAGCCTAAATACAGCTAGCCATATCTTTTTTACTACCATGTTTCTTCTGTGATCATTTTTTATGATTCACAGTATCTATCCGGGGTTAATAAATATACTTATGCAGTAAATCCTCTTATTAACAGACTGATAGGGGAAGAGGAGGTGTCTGTTAATGCTGATTGTCTGGTATTACCAAATTGTATAAAAGTACCCAAATAGCACAAATGCATACGAGACACTGAATATTGATATAAATAACATGGTAAGAGAATATGGAATAATTATAATTCTATCTATTGATAAAACTTCATGGTAATATTGCTACCACCTCTTTATTGTAATTGATAATATAAGAAAGCATATATATTCTAGGACTCATAAACGGAACAAATTAGTGAATCCCTGTCTCTTTTAACACTAGTAGATAAGACAGGCACAAGGTTGCCAGGTATGTCTGATTTCTATTTTTAGCCCTGCAAGTCTGACAAAAATTCAAATCAAATGGATTTTGAAAATTGTCTGATTTAAGGCTCCATCTTTTGAACCAAAACAGCTCTGCATACAAACCATCCTTCAGGAAAACATTACTTAGGTTTATTATTTGATTTTTAGTATCAGTTAGAAGTTTGATGCATTCCTAGTGCAATATTATTGCTGGATCATATACAGGTCGAAAAAGCAAAAATTATCTGGAAAGTGCCTTCATTGTTTAAGCCTCAAAAGTAATTGTTGCATTTATTTTTCACTTTAGTTTTTCAATTTCAAAAAGATATATCGCCTATTTGGAGAAAAAAGTCCAGAATGATTTTATGAACATTTCTCAATATGATTGAAGAAGGGTGAGATTGACCCTCGAAAATCCTGAGTCAGGATGCATGATTTGTAAAACAATGTGATCTTATTAGCAGCTCTTGGATTTACAATTCCGTACAGTTATATGGAATTATTCATTGTGCATAATTTAATCTCAAGTAAATGTTTGCGTTTGAGAGACATAACTATTACTCTAACTAGAGAAATCATGTTTCACCTTATTAAAGCACAGAATTCCAAAGATTTAGTATGGTCACACATGCACGCTCACTCATACACAACTTTCTTCCCCTATAGAAGTTACTTTTTTTTCCAAAGATGAAACATTTCCAGAAAAAGGAAAGTCAGATTCAGTCAGATGTTCTCACTTTTTTACTACATCGGAAAAATATTTTATTCATAATTTCTTACTTGCTTGCGTTCACTCGAATCTTAGCCGACGATATATTCACAATGAACAGATTTTGTTTGACAATTCCTAAATCCGGTAACAAAGGGTTTGCTAATAAGGAAGTTTGCAGTATTCATATTTCTTAACCTAAAAGATGTATATATATATAGTTAATATCAGCTCATAAGTATTTTGTATTTCATCAAAAAAGGAAGTATCTGAAAACTTCTGTTTTTAACTCTCAAGTTTCATACAAGAAAATTTAGTTGTCAATAACGAAGGAAATGAATATTGATCAAAGTCACCTCTCACACAATTCTTAAAAATTTTTCATTCATTCTGACATAATAAGCATAACAAATGTGGTTTCTACTAAAGAAAAGCCTAGGAGCTGCTGGGAGTATTATGGCGGTGTATGATATTAAGAGTTAATGTACTCGGCATGCAGTAAATTGTTTCATAAATAATGTAGTTTATCAAGGTTTGTCCCTGTGTTAATATCTCATAATGGTTCATGATTCTTTTACTCAGTCTCGATTTGAGAAGTTAAATACCTTGTTGAGGAATTCTGAAATCTTATCGTGATTGATGACCGTAATGTATTTTATAAAATATTATTATTAAAAAAATCCCTCCAGTAAAATTTATTTCACAATTAGGAGAGAGTTTTGCCAATTCATATTTGTAGCAGGAACAAGATCTGAAGTATGGCAAAACAAACTACTGATTTAGATATTATCTTTTATCCATGGCCTGCCAAAAAAAACAATCCCACAATTGATACAATATTATTGACTACCAGTGTATCATTAACACCCTTCTTAGCATTGCTTGTATGAGTCACTGGATGGGTTATCTTCTCTTGTTTGCATCTGCTGCTTTTGCCCAGAATTTTTATTTTTGAACAGTTCTTTTGATTGGCAGGTTTGTTCTTGCAGTTCAGATAAAGGAAGCCGTACACAGGCTGTCAACTTCACTTCTTAGCATTCAAGGAATGTGCCAAGGGGACATGAAAGGTCTCTCTTTCTCTCTCTCCTGGTTCCTTGCAGACTGAGTCTCTGAAGTAATGACAGCCCATGATTAAATGGCCAAGATTGGAGCAGAGTTGTCAACACTGTTTGCCCAGGCCACTTGTATACACCCAGTATTCATCAACGGCTCTGGCAGGTGTTGTCATCTTGCATCTCACTAAACCTTTCTCTCCATCCTTATCTCTCTGTATATATCTCTTTATCTCTCTCCGTATCTATCTTTCTCTTAGATTTTCCTTTCTTCTTTCTTTTGGAACTTTTTTTTCATCTTTTTGGAGTTATCCTCTTGGTCACACTACCACCAGATTTCTCTTTCCTAACCCCGCCCTTGATTAAGTGTGTGTTCCTGTTTATTTTACCTGATATTTTTTTAAAATTGTTTCCCCAGCTCTCTCTTTATCTCGTCTCTATATCTTCTGTTTTCCTAATTGTATTTTTTCCTTTATATTTTTCTATGCATTTCCTTTAATCCTTTTCTCTTTATTTGTTCATTCATTTATCCATCTTCATTCTTTCATTTATCTCTCTAGCTCTCCCGCTCTCCCTTTTTAACTCTCCCGCTCTCTCTCTCCCTTTTTAACTCTCCCGCTCTCTCTCTCCCTTTTTAACTCTCCCGCTCTCTCTCTCCCTTTTTAACTCTCCCGCTCTCTCTCTCCCTTTTTAACCCTCCCGCTCTCTCTCTCCCTTTTTAACCCTCCCGCTCTCTCTCTCCCTTTTTAACCCTCCCGCTCTCTCTCTCCCTTTTTAACCCTCCCGCTCTCTCTCTCCCTTTTTAACCCTCCCGCTCTCTCTCTCCCTTTTTAACCCTCCCGCTCTCTCTCTCCCTTTTTAACCCTCCCGCTCTCTCTCTCCCTTTTTAACCCTCCCGCTCTCCTTTTATCTTTCTTTGACTCTCATATTAACATTTCTTTCTTTACTTGCCTCAGCACTGTTTACTCATACTTTTATAGGAACCCCTCCCGATTCAATTAGTCTCTCAATACAAACTGTCATTTGACCAACATCTCTAGGCAGCATGCCATGCTGGAGGTGATCAATTAGAAAATTTGAAAAATGGTTGAACAATGAATAAGTTATTACTTTTGCCTTTAGTTGAGTGATCACTAAGAAAGCCTGAATTTTCAGAAAATTAGCCTCACACAAACTAAGGAACCAATTTAATATAAACTTACATGGTGAACTGACATCCTCATTAAAACCTATTTGGGGGTGATTTGAAATAATCCTTTTGTTCCAGACATGAGGAGTAAATGTTTGAATTTTCAGCCCCCTAGCCTCATTGGTGTGTCATACATACATACATACACATATATATATAGCCAGCCAGTTGGACTAATTTGAAAACTGAAGAAGCTGGTTGAATGTTGTTGTTGACAGTTTTGGCTGACAGTTTCTAATAACAGTTTTGTGAGTGGAGAGAGTAGGGGAAAGTACAGTTGCAGTGTTAAAAAGGGTCATTTTAGGTGTAGAGGCTGAATAGAAGAAAAAGAAAGAGTTATTGTTAGACGGGAAAAAAAGAGAGGAAGCAGCTCCTTCTTATGAACTGAAACCCATCTAGATTAGCAAAATACACACTCACACATGACAACAGTGTCAACTTGAAATGTACAGAAAAAAAAAGGCAAGGGAGTTGTCCTTGCTACTGCAATTCCTAACAGTAAAATGTCTTGTTTTGGTGTGATGACAACCTTGTAGAAATGGTGGTAGTGATCATTGCAGTATAAGTGCAGAATATAAATCTTGAGTTGAAAATGAAATGCATCAATATAAACACGTATGTGCCTGAGATATCAATTGACTCCAGGTTAAAATCTGTCATAAAAAAAAGGAGATGAAAAAAAGGCAGGGAGTTACATTTGATGGTGTAAATATTCTCAACCTCTTGACTATGATACCGTATTGCAAATTATCAAATACATTAAAAAAGTTGAAACAAGCCTGGCTGCTGTGGTGTCAAGAGCCACTCCTACTTCTATTCAACTGAACATGGTTACTGCAATTCTTATATATAATAAAAAGATGTGTAAATATGTGATACTTGTCTGTTTGGCTCAGTCAGTAAAAGAGCAACCTGCCAATCATTTGGTCATGATTTCAAATCACAGTAGTAAAATGTTCATTTCATATATATTGGTTAGGTTTAACGTGATGCAAATGACAAACAGTGATTAGTTTACTCCCTTGAATTGAGTGAGGATGGTTCTTGTTATAGTGGCAGAAAAAGTCACCTGAAGCCCTGACTTTGACTGGAGTTTGACAATTCTGGTATGGCTGATTGTTACTCCATAATTGTTATTGTCATAGTTTGCAAATGTTATGCTAATAGTTAGGTGTTTTAATATTATTATCTCCATGAATAACATGGAGACAACCATTAAATTGATTCAAGTCCTCTATTTATTGACTTGAAGTATTTTGACAACTAAAGGAACCAATTACTTCTTGGAGAATATCTCTAATAACCTACTTGGTTATAGTGATGATAGAATCCTGACCACTATGGGATTACAGATTTTACATGTATATAAAATCATAACTGTATATCATGCTGTGGGTTGGGGGACCAACTAACTCCATATTAAATGTTTGCCTCATTGGACCATAGCAGTGCAAGGATCATTTATTAGTTTTCTGATTTTCTTGGCTAACTTGAACCATCTGAATTCTGAGAGCAGTCATTACAACCCCTCCTGTTAAAATGCAGTAAGTTATAGCACAGTTCACATTATATCTTTGGAAGTGCGGGAATGGCAAAATTTAATCACAGCTCTGTTGTGATGTGGTTGTCTTTCTTGGACCCTGTAAGATTCCTTATGATATTCCAACCAGTTTTAAAACAAGGATGAGATCAGTAGTCCAATTAAATAGTGGGTTACCTTGAACTGATCCTATATGAATTTTGAAGTTTCTTTATTATTGAGTTAAATGGGGTCTGAAGCCTTTTTTTTTTACAATTTCTTCTCTCTCAAATCTGAAACACTTGAGAATTAACTGTTTCAACCTGTAGAGTTAATACCACTGTCCCTATCATAGTATTATTACTGATAGCTTTCAATAATGATCATAATGATTGTCATTATATGATGGCTCACTGTTTCTGTTGTGATGATACCGTTTAGTTGGAAAACGAAATCAAATTTGTAGGATATATTCAATATTGCCACCTGCCTAAAAATGAATCACTCTAACTTAGTTGCTTCATTTTTCTCACAGTATATCCACTCTGTGAGCTCATTTCTCTGTCACCTTAGACATTTTGCCTACCAATTGGAGTTGTCAGTTTCATAAGGGAATGACTATTATAGAACTTGTAGAAAAATTTAGAAATTAAACCATGTACTTATTCACTCCCCTTTTCTCTCTTTCTTTCTCACAACTGTCTAAACATCATAAACATCATGGTGCTGGTGAAATATGTGTCCATTTCAAAATGGATTATTATTGTGAATCAAGCACCCCTTTCAAAACAGGTGTAGGAAGATGAATTTCAAATTAATGGAGAAGCTGTTCTTAGAAACTGGCTACTGGAGTACACATGTTCATTTTCAAAACTCTTGATCCAAAAATGTGACTAGGAGCATTGACACAGACAGACAGATGAATGAAAATGGGAGAATATCTAGCAACCATTTTTGTTGTTGTTCGGACAGGTCGGTGATGGTGGTTATGGTGATTCAATATTGTTCAGGTCAAGAAAGACATAATTTTGATCCTAATCATTTAATTAATTTTACTTACTTGAGACTTGAGGCATCCACTGTGTATGTCATGTTGGGTGAGTCACTAATAAGGACAATTTTGTCAAGATCTGAAAAATAACATTCTTGATTGTAATGATGTATATTTTTATAAAAAGAAAATAGCTGTGCATTATTTGTGTTGTTAATGACGGCTGACATAGTTTGGGAACCGTGTGGATAAGCGGGAGATGAATGCAATAATGATTGTTTATTGGTAAAAGATGATTATGGCTAAATTGGGAACTATGTAATGATAGTATTGACTAGCTTGAAATCTGGTACGTGTTATAAACATGAACAGCAGTTGACAGCAAAACAAGATGATAAAGCCTTGTCAATCTGTTCTTTTTGGAGATCTTTCCATTGTTGAGGATCTAGAGAACTGGACTTGTTGGTATTTACACACCTGTAATGAGAAAGGATCCTTTTAGGATAGTGATGGCAAACCTATGACGCTCTGCAGGTTTTTAGGTGACCAGCAATGGACTTGAAGGATTGAAACAGTTTTTTGGAAATTTTCAGTTATATTTTATGAATGTCTTACTTTTATGAATATATTAGAAGAAATAGGCATTTAGTTGAAGCTAAAATGCACTTATACATGTAAATGACACTCCCATAACAGCATTATTCAAAAAATAAAAATCCCTGTACACAGCACTAAATAGGTTCACCATAATCATTTTAGGGTGTAGAAGAGAGTTTTGTTACTTTCATTCTTTTGGCTTCTAAAAGAATAGTTTTTGTGCATGAAAATCATTGTCTATTATAAAACAGTCTATATAAGAAAAATCCACTTTATTGGTTTATATAAATATTGTTGTCTGAAGAATTGTGGTTCATATTATCTTAATGAACTTGGTTTCAGTCATCATAATTACTTTGGTGGATAGGGGAAGGCTATTGTAGCGCTCTGGCTTGTAAGGTGGAATCTTCTTTGATCTGACATCAAATGATTTATCAATGCTACAAATGGTATTACCAAAGACTTTTTATTACCTATTGTCTACAGTAGTAGGAACTAAAACTTACATAATACATATTAGCATATACATAAAAAAAAGAAAAACAACAACCCTAAAACCTGTATACAAGATAGGGCTAATCATAGACCTACCAAGTGCACCCCAACATCTAGGAAAATCGCTGTAATCCAGGTAAAACCTTGTATATTCTCAGGCAAATCAAGCTGTCTGCCCACTTTAACCATAGAGTCCCCATGTATCCATGGCACTTTAAAATAACAGTGTGTATGTGTGAACCACATGGTGTGTATATATATGTATATATACATATATATATTATGTCATCCACAGACAGCTGTTTCGATGTATTACATCTCTTCAGTGTGGTTATAGACTTTCCATTATCCCATCCAGTACCGCGAGGCAGAATTGAAACCTTCACTTCAGACCCATAGGCCGATATCCTACCTCTGGACTACGGAACTGGACAGAATAAGCAAGCATAAACAACCCCTGTAACTTTCAATCTGCTCCCAATTTTAGATTGATGTTATGCATCGCTTGAACTGTTTTTCTAATGCGTCATAAAATGGTCACCACAAGAAAGTATCAATTCAAAAATTTTTGGTGAAGTTAAACAAAACATCTACTGAATCTTATAAGTTTATTGGGCAAATGCATGTCACCTGCAAGTGTGTTTGTGTAGCACAAGAGATGATGTGAAAGTTGATGAATGTTGTGGACACAAACTGAATGGACTTCAGGAAGTGTTTTTTCATCAATGAAGACATTTCTACAATCATTCCGATCAAGTGTTCTCATGGTATTATAATTTCTGCGTGGTATTGGATAATCCAACTTTTCTACTTCATCGACAATTTATTTCTATGCATATTTGTTTTAATTTTATGTAATCTGTATTTTGATTCAATGTCTCTTCAACTATATTTTCCTGCACACTTAGAATTCAATTTTACTTGCTGTGAAAACACTCTGCGAATAGAATTTTCAGATAGTTCCTGCAGAAGGCTTCATGCTGTTCCATATCTTAGCGAACTAAAGCGACACCATCAAAGGTATTCAAGTCCTAAATCCAGTCAACATAGGAAGCTACCATAGAATGATTAGATGTAAAATGCAAATTAACATCAACAAAAACCCAGAAAAATTTTCCACGCCACACCGCAACCACTAAATGTACCAAAAGAGCTCACTCAATCCTCAAGCTTGAACTGGAAAATAGATATAAAATTCTTATTGAACCAGAGGAGAATGACATCAACATCAATGAATTCAATTCCAAAATAACAGCCTCTCTAATCAAAGTCACTATCATATTTAAACAAAAAGGCCACAAACCATCATTAAAATGCCAGATGAAACCAAGAATCTCATGGAAAAACGCAGAAACCTCAAGCCACTAACAGCGAGAGAAAATCAAACAAACTGGATTGAATGAAACAATCCAAAAGAATCGAAGAAAAGACCAAAAAAGATACACATCAGTAATCATTGAAATGATTCTTTAAAAAATTGGGGTTTTGAAGCTACAAACAAAGCTCTCAGTACAGGACGGAAACAAATAACATACTCAAAGAAAATGGAGACCGAACTATAGACAGAGACAGGATTATCAAACGTGCTCGAGAATTCTACCAAAAACTCTACTCCTCCAAACAAGAACTACAAAACAACGAACAGGAAATGCAAGACCCAAACAATCAGTTTTGGGATTTCCCAGAAATTACACCATGGGAAGTTCATCAAACAAACAAAGAAGGCCCATGGACCTGATAACATCTCCGTAGAATGCTTTTATTTAAAAAAAAGTAAACCCAAAAGACCTCAACAACTACAGACCGATGTGTCTTTTCCACTGCATCGACAAACTTTTCACAAAAATCACCACCAAACGAATCACTAAAACTCCTGATGAAAACTAACCAAAGGAACTAGCTGGCTTCAGAAGAAGCTACCTGACAATCAAACATCTCCATTCAATAAATCAACTAAAATAGAAAGCAGCGGAATGTAAAATGGCACTTACCGTAGCATTTATCGACTTCAAGATGGCCTTTGACTCAGAAAGTCATTAAGACTAGACTCCGGCTGAGCAAGCTTAACTCACTCATGCTCACAAGGTAGCTAAGGAAATATTCTCCAGCACTCACCATAGTTCAGATTTTCTTGAAAATAACAACAGTGAATATGGGTTTTTCATTCTCCTCTAATTTTGAACTAAATAAAATGAAAATAGAACACAAAATGGTCAATTTTTGTTGATTTCTTTTTTTAAAAAAATTGTTTCCTTTTTTTCCTTTTCTCCATTGTTGCCAATGCCTAATAAAAAGAAAGTTGTCACTTTGATGCTAACTCTCTTATATCACACGAACATTTAATACAACTTTATCACCCGCAATTCTAGCCTCTCCTCCCCACTAATGGTAAATCTCATATGCCTGTCCTATGCTTTACCAGAATAATAATTACTCCTCAGTGCCAATAAATCTTGGCATTAGAAAAAAATTAAAACCATTAGATTTTCGCTTTTTTTTTTTTTTTTTTTTTTTTCTTCTAAATATGTACATATATATTTGTGTGGGTGTGTATGAGTACACATGAATGTATGTTTTGTGCATAGGTGTTAATAATTGTCTTGTTCGAATATTTGTCTTTTTAGGTAATAGAGATTGAAGAATCACTTTTTAGGATTATTTTTCTTCTGCTTATGACTTAATCTGTTCTTTTGGAAATTTTACTCAAACATATGTTTTATGACCTCATCAATGAATTTTTGCGTTCTTCCTTGAAGACATTTGTCAACATTCATTCATCCAAGCAAAAGTTCAGCTTGAAAGTCTATACACATAGTATATGTGTGTACATCTATATTCTGTGTATCCTTGCGATTTTATGCACATGTAGTGTTATTTATGTGTGATGAAATTGAGGATTATCGTATGATTATTAATTTACATGTTGTGCACCACTGATATAGCTGATGGGAAGGATTGCTGAGTTTTTGCTTTGTGAGTAATAATGGTAATAAAACCACCAAGAGGATATTTGCAATAAAAAATATGGTTTCCAATTGCTGAAATATTTTTCCTTAACCATGGAGAATATTAGCAATATACACAAGATTTATCCATGTAAATCTGATGTGGATACTTTTATTTATTTGTCTTACCAACTAAAAAACAAAAATGCATTTGATTTTTCAAGTAATTTTTGTGTGTATGTATGTACCCCTCACTTGATGGATAGTTTTTGTCAGTTCAACTTTCCTCATTTTTTCATTTGCGAAAAAACAGCTCATTCACTAACAAGAAAAATTGATAAAGTTGAACCGACAGAAATAGTTTTTCATGTTCGATATATATTCATTATATTGATACACAGTGGTACCTTTTTTAATGAGGACACTACAGTCTACCAAACCTCTTGTTAAATGAGAGGTCATTTGGTAAATAATAACACTTCTGGGATTTCAGTATTTTGTTCCAAATAAAAATATCAGACCCCTAAAATCTCAATTATAACCTTGTGAATAATTCATAATGTAATAATAATGTATAAATACAAATAAACATATAAATTATCTTTATACAATTTACCAAATGTTTGTTTGTTGGTCTGTCTCTTTGTCTATCTGGAAATAAGTGCCTAGACATTAGATATAATCAATAGATAATCATAAATGAAATCTAAATAATTCTGGATAATTTCATGAAATTTTGTAGTTTTTTTTTCTTGCTAACTGAAAATATTTTGTTCAAATTTTTTTTTTGCAATTGGGTCCCCTCATAAAGTAACATTTTGTTATAACAGCCCTTTGCTATGAGAGGTATCATATATATATATATATATATGCACATACACACTTATACACACATTATCTAAAACCATTAATGATATCCTGCAACAAATGGTTCTTCAGTATATTTTTTTTCTCTGTTTATTAACGATAATGCCATTAAGTATGACTAATTGTCCCTCCCTCTCTTCTATCTCTGTATTTGTATTGTATTTCAGCTGCACATGATCTTTGCTCTTGGATGGTTTCTTGATACTGTTTAGCCCTGGAATCCAGGTATTTGTGATGCAGTAGGGTCCTTCCTGTCTCCTATAAAGGATCAAATAGCTTAAGTGGTGGGTCCAAAGTTGCTGCTGTCCGCAGTAATAGGCAATCCTTTTGTGGTAAAGGCTAGGGTTGGTTGAAATAGGCTAAACCCAATTTTGCCACCCCTTGACTGTACTTTACAACTGCTCCTTTTTTCTCATTGCAAAGGTGTATGCTGGCATAATTGTGCTGTGGAACCTTGATAGACTCATTGTAGATCTCCTCCTGCCAGACGGGTTGTGATTTCATGTTAACATGTATAGTTTCCAGTGATTAGTTTCTACTTGCTGTCTCTTGTAGAGGATAAGATTGCATTGCATTGTAAAGGAAGCTGAAAGGGTCTCTTGTTTTCCTTACCCTTTTTACACAGAGGGGTTCAGTCCGGGAAGGTGGCGGACACCTTAGTGTGGGAAACTCCACAGATTTGGAAGTATGTTTCAAAGATATTCTCCAGTGTCTTTATTCCCTAGATTCTTTATTTTTTGTATGCTTTTTCATTTTTCATTTATTTTCCATTCCTATCATGTTTTTTTTTTTTCTTTCTTTTAGATACTACTCTTAGGTCATGTTCTAGTTGTTGTTTTCATGGCTGTTATTCTGTTCATCAATGAAATTTTTTTTTTCTTGAGTATCTAAAAAAAAAATTCATTTTAAAGGAATTTTTTAGTGTTTATTCTTGTATAATAAGGATTGTTTATTGTAATTTTGTTTAATTCACATATTTTGATGATATATTCAGAGTTTTTGTAGGGGGTATTTATAATTTTGTTCAAGTCATAATTCATTTGTACTTATCTACTCTGTCCTTGATTTCATACTTCAGTTGCATTCATTTATTTACGAATTTCGGTTCATTAAATGGCGTCTCCAGTTGATACTGGTGATAGACAGGTCCTAAATGTTAGAAATCAGCATATGTTCTGCTGATTTTGGTGCATATTGATGACAAATTTCAGCATTAAAAATCTCTAATCCAGTTTCTGGAATCTTTGAACTCTTCTAACTAAGGTAGGTTGTTAATACCTTTTCCTCAAAAAAGATTTTATTTCCTGATATTCATTACAAGATAGAGCACTCTTTTCCTGTAATGATGATTAGGCAACAATTGTTAACGGAGTCTCTGATGGTTATTAGCCACTTCCTAGATAATCTAACACTTTCATTCCATGTTATGCTGCTGAGGTGTGAGTGTTACCAGAGTTATCTCTCAAAAATGCCTGAACTATGACTTCTGGCTAATGATGAAGATTATATAAGCCGCAACAAATCTGTGCAGTGTTGTTTGTTGACCCTGCTTGTATGATTTGTGCACAAATGTATATGGATGTGTGTGTGTGTGTGTGTACTTGTATATATCTTTCCTTACACACCGACACATTCATATGTGTGCAATATACATGAAGAGTATCAGCATTATCATTAATGGTGATATGCAGTTGAATCTTTTTAATCTTTTACCACACCTGTATAATTTCTGACGTGGTTAATTGAAAATGCTCAATATTTTATTAAACACGTTTTACTTATAGATATGTAACTTTCAAAAATCTTTTTTAGTCCTTTTCTGTTTTTTTCAACAATGTGCCTAGTTGAAATGCTTTTTCAAAGAAGGAAAACCTTTCTCATTTTTTTTTTTTTTTAATGCTGAAATTATCTTTTTTTTTTCAATGCTCAATTATAAAAGATAAGCGTTTATATTTTTCTGTTTCTGTATGAGAAAATATCTGTTTCTTCCAACAAAACCTAAGTGAAGAAAATTGAAAGCTGATTGGTATCTGTTTGAACACAACAGTATCATCACTGGTTAGGAATAAGTTTTCTCTTATCTATTCATTGAAAGTTAAGACCTAAATATTTTGTTGTTATTTTCCTCTTTTTTCCAGATGTGTTTATGGTTTATCATATCAATGTATAT
Organism: Thysanoteuthis rhombus; assembly: GCA_963457665.1. Classification (NCBI taxonomy): domain Eukaryota; kingdom Metazoa; phylum Mollusca; class Cephalopoda; order Oegopsida; family Thysanoteuthidae; genus Thysanoteuthis; species Thysanoteuthis major. The sequence continues at coordinate 44,875,716 of OY735205.1, read as the reverse complement.
AGGGAGGAAGGAGAGCCAGTATTAAAAATATGTTACATTTTAGAATTTGACTGCGTATTATAGATGAATTAGCAATAAATTTGATACCCTATTTATATTGATATAAAGTGAGACTCACTGTCACAGTCAATAATTGAACAAGTTTAACGTCAGAATTAAACGTTATATAAAAAAAAATTTCCACAAAGAATAAATAGGGTCAGATTAAATTCTATTTTGACATCACTGACAATTTCCACTGGGAAACATCTTAAATGAAGTAAAAAAAAAAAATTAAAAAAAAAACATTTTGGAATTTCTAGATTCTAGAAAATCTACATGTTACTTATAAATCATATTATCAAAATAAGGTACCCAAGAGGTTAAAAAACATTTTTTTTCCAAATTACAAAAAAAGAGAAGCATTTTTAGAAAGGGTTAATGCCAATTTACTAGTCTAGAGACAAAAGTGCTTGACTAGGAGCACTTGAACATGTGTGCCCATATGAAAAGAGAAGAACCCTTTGTCATCTTTGGTGGCTACTGTTGTTCAATAATAATTCAGTTTGCCAACTGATTGTTCACTATTCTTCTATATACGTATAAGTATGTTGTTTCATATCTATTTGTATGTATAAATCAAATATATAAAGGCTGTTTTGATTATTATAATAATTGGGAAGGAAAAATGATCGATTCCATCATGGAAGGCTATGATAACACCTCTACCAGTGGATAGATCTTTCAATGGTGTCCACTTTGTCAGAAGGCTTAGTTGTATGGTTGCTTCCACTCTTTTCATTGTTGAGGAAACTCTCAAATAATAATCTCTTGATGTTATTTCCTTTGAAGTCTCTTGTATTGTTAGATTTGCAACATATATACGTGTGAAAGTTTTCGTTTTGCATTTCATTCATGTATATTCCTTTAACTTCAAATTATTTTTGATGGGTTATCTTCTAAACATATACACGTCTATGGAAGCATATATAGGCTTGCATATTATTTAGTTAAATAGATCTGCAGTCAGTGATTGTTTATTTGTTTGTGTCTATTTCCCAATAGCCTGTAACAGATGTGGAGCATTCTCTTTAGAACACAGCCTGGCTCAACAATTGGCATGTCATTTGTCATTCAAACACGTGTCAGAATATGTCACTATCTTCTATCTCTGCCTCTGTCCACGTTTGCAAGATCACATAATTAACTCCAGACGCCTGTTTCACTATGACCACCCTACTTTTCGTCCCAATATCTAATGTAAAATCAGGGATGGGGGAAGAGAAAAAGAGAGAGTGAGCAAGCACCTTCATGTTTGGCTATTGTTGAAACCTGTTATATTAGTTTCTTTGCAATCGGCCTTTTATGGCTTTCAAACAAAATGGGACTTGCTCAATTTGACATTTCTATGGGTTGGTCAGAATAGTATTTTCTGGATATATTTGCAGTGAATATTTCTGCATTATCCCCCCCCCTTTACTTTTTTATATCATGTAATCCTCTTTTTCATTTTATTTTTTATTTTCACGCAGCAGCTTGTTGCATTAGGTTGACAAAATCAGATCTCCCAGAGATTAAAAATGAAATTGGTTGTTATACACGAGAACACTTTTTTTTTTTCTAGAGAATATTGCTATAAGTGAAAGATTTAATAATGACAGCTTGTTTTTGCACATACAATGTAATTAGAGGTGTAGTATGTTATTATTATCGGAGGTTTTTGAGTCTTTAACAGCAATTTGTTAGAAGTTAGAATAATTTTCAAGTACACTCTTGCTACTGATAATGCAATGAAGAATTTGGTATGAACTTTGCTACAGTGCAAACTGCTCAGAGGTTTAGATCTGGAAATATGGATACCAATAGAAGACCTAGGGAGAGGCCTAAACCTTTTCTTAATGATGATGAATTATTGAAAGCAGTCGTCAGTAACCCATGAACAATGCTTTGAGTACTTTCTGGAGACTTCAGGACTTCATCTGCAACCATATTATGTTATCTCAAGGTATTATAAAAATGGGCCCCACATGTATGGAATGAAATGTTCCACGACGATTCCAGCTCCCTGACTGTGTTTAAGCCAATAGAATTTGGATATGAAGTCCTTCAACATCCTCTATATTCACTTGATATAGATTATTGTCGTTTGAAGCATTTTGAATTTCAAAACTATTATAGAAGGTTCAGTGATAGGGAAGCCATAATTTGTGCTTTTACTGAATTTGTGACCATTAAACCTGAAGAATTTTATAGATTTAGCATATGATCATTAGAGAAACATAGGGAAAAAGTCATTGCTCCAAATGGGTTATATTTTCATTGGAATATTTACCATTATTTGTGTTTTATATCTTCTTTGATCTTACTATTAAAAAAGAAAATGATATTCCATATGTGAGAGCCATTTATGTGAGGTGTATGAGTTGTTCAGTGAGCTTCAGAGCAGTGATGGTCAGCTTTACAAATCTTTGCATTTATGATACAAAAACAATCATGCATTAGACTCTCCTCCTCCTCCTTCTTATTCTAAACTGTTACTGTGATGTAAATAATTAGAAGAAATCAGTAAGAACTTGATTGTATCACTATATTTCCATAAATAAGTATGGATCAACAAGTCCATAGCCCATCGCCGGACACAGTTATTAGCAGAATTTTGACCTAGAATTTTCACTGTTGATTGATGGATCTATGTGGTTGATGAAGAAAGTTAAGTGCATTGACAAAGAATGAGATTATGTTGGCAATTATCATTGAGTTTTATTTTAGGGATCCAATGTAATTTAGTTTCTCTCCTATTTTTTTTTTGTGTTGTTCACTCTTGTTATTGCTGTCTTTGACCGGTATTTCTCTTTTGGCCTTCTTTTTATCCACCATTTTGTTTTTCTCTCTCTCTTTCTCCCACTTTCTCTCTCACTCCCTCCAACTCTCTCTCTCTCTCTCTGTGTTTCATTTTTAGTTTCTTCTCTTTCTTTGACCAGTCTTGACACTCTCTTTCTAGCATTTCACTTTTGAACCCTTCTCTTTTTCATTAATTTTACATTTATATCCATCAGTCTTTTTACCATTTCATGTTTCATGTTTGTACTACCGTCTCTCTTCTTGACCGAATCACCTTTCCCTCTCTTGACTGTATCCTGTCCCTCTCTTGGCTATATATTGTTTATACCCGCCCTCTCTCAACTGAAAACCCTTATTTCCTTCTCACTCTCTCAAGTATTCCTTTCACACTCTCTGCTGAATACTTCTCACTCTCTTGGCTCTTTGTTGTGTATCCCTCTCCACATCTTGATTTTATCTCATTTGTCTCACTCTTTCTCGACTGTATCATGTTTGTCTCTCTTGGCTGTATCACGTTTTTCCTGTCCTTCTCTCAGTTGTATCACGTTTATACCTCTGTTTCACTTGGCTGTATCGCTCTCTCAACTGAATAACTGAATATAACCCTTCCCTTTTGCTCTCTGGGCTGCATCACATATATATTTCTCCCTCTCTTGGCTGTATCTCTATTATACTTCCCCCCTTTGATTTTATCACATTTATATCATTCTCTTTCTCTCTCTCTTGATTATATTACGTTTGTGTCACTCTCTCATTTGATTGTATCACATGTGTCTCTCTCTTGACTATCACATTTGTCTCTCTTAACTATATCATGTTTGTCCCCCTCTCACTCCCTCCCTCTCAACTGAATCACATTTGTTTCACTCTCTCTTGACTGTATCACATTTCTCTCCTTCTCTCTTTTGACTTTATCACGTTTGTCTCACTCTCACTCTCTCTCTCTTGACTATATCGTGTTTGTTTCACTCTTTTTCTCTCCATTCATGTTTGTATTTCTCACTCTCTCTTGACTATATCATGTTTGTTTCACTCTCTTTCTCTCCATTCATGTTTGTCTTTCTCTCTCTCTGTACTCATACAATTTTTCCCTTTCATTCTTAATCTTTGTCTCTCTCCCAAGTTCTTGCTTTCTATCTCTTTATCAGTCTCTGGTTTCTTCTTTTATCTTTCTCCACTTCTCTCGCTGCTTTTGACCTGTTTTCTTCTCTTTACAAGCTTTGTTTTGATTTCTTCCTTTCTTTGCAATTACAAAAAATCTAAATCCTATGGAATTGCATAAATAGAGACAGAATAAAAGGAAATGAAAGAAAAAATGATTGCATGTCTGTCAACACTAGTTAAGAAACTGTTCATTTCTGCTAATCGCAAATGTGGCTTATTTTAAAAGTCTTGGCAAAGGCAAAGAGAACTGATACAAAGGAGGTGTGAGCTGTGTACTTGGATATTAACTGCCCCAGGTTAATGATAACTTTCTCCTTCTCCTCCCCGAAACATGTCCCTTCTCCTCCCCACTTGTTTCCTCTTTGTTCCCAGCATTTATACTCATTTGCATGCACACTTTAGATCCATGTGCAGATCTAGTGTTTCCGAGCTGGCTCATGTGATATGCTACAGTTGTATTGTCAGGCTAAACTCTGCTTCTCAGAGTTGTTATTTTTATGCCAAATCATAGACTCTTTTCTAGATTATGGGTTATTAGCCTCATTCAATTTATGGCTGGGCAGTAATGTGCAAAGAGAGAACAGTATGGAATATATCTTTTCTCTTGCTCTCGTACCATTTGCATGTCTCTCTTACAAAATCACTTCATCTCTTCCTCTATCATTCACTCCTTCTATATCACTTTAACCCACTCACTTCTCTTTCTATTTATCACTCCCTTTTTGTTCCTGTATCTTTTTTACCCTCTTCCATAATTGCTTTTTCTTTCCTCTGTCTCAAACACAATCCACTTGTGTTTCTCTCTCTTTTCTCTGTTTCTATGACCCTCTCTATTTGTATCAAGTCTGCTCTTTTAATACTGATGAGAAAAGGACAATCAGGTTCATGGTTGTGGAGATTTTGCCACTAAATGCTTTACCTTTGATTATCTTGGGCTAAGATGAAGCTCTTGTCTGCTGCTCTATGCTATTACGAGAGGTTACAACCATGTAAAACTTTAGATGTTCTCTTTCAGTCCATGTTTTTTTTTCCCCCCAATTTTTTTAGGGTAAAGAGAGGAAGACTGTAAATCTTCCATGTCAGGAGAACCTGTTCGTGTTGAAAATTAATATTGAAAACTAGCATTTCTGGGCTCAAATCCCTATCACATGATAAACTTGAAATGAATCCTTGATACTGTTGAAAAATGCCAAAGAATCAACAAGCACAGAGAAAGGCTTGCTACTGTTTGAGTAAAAAGCAATACAAAGCGGTAAACATAATATTGACAGATGAGTGTACTTTAGCCTGTAACCAATACCTTATTCACCAGCCACTGGCTGTGCCAGCTGAACAAATTTCCCTGTCCCTTAGTATTGAGGCTAGTTGCAAAATTATCAACCTTGACCAAAGAAACCCCCAAACCTTCTATACCCTTTGGTATTAAAAACACAATTACAGTAAGAAATCGGCTCTGTATACGTTTGTGTTTCTAGTGTAACCACTTAGGTTTTTATTGCCACACGTGCATGTGTTTTGTGCCCAACTTATTTGTCTTTTGAATGGGTTTGTTGGAACACAATTGAGGCTTGTTTGTTATTATCTTTGGTGGTATTAAGAGTTGGGCCAGTTGTACTACAATGTTTCTCAGGTTGCAACGGAACATGACTTTGAAAAAAAAAAATTTTTTTTAATTCAAAAAATGCCTCAGGATTTCAGAAAAGGAAGACAAAATTTTCTTCCCTTTTTCTTTTTCTCTTTTTTTCCTTTTTTTCTTTTTCTCTTCTCTTCTTTGTCTTTTCTCCCGATTTTTTTTTTCTAGATTTCTCTTTCTCCTCCTTTTTCCATTTCTCTCTCTCTCTCTCCCTGCTTTCTTTTAGACACTTTTTTGCCTTTTGCTCTGTTTATTTTTCATTTTTTTCTTACTCTTGTTTCAAAAAAGTTACTCAAGTCCTACCAAAATGGAAGCTTTACTATTAAGAACCTTTTTGTATTGAAACAAATTCTCTTCTCTTTTTCATTTCTATTGCTCTCCCTTCCACCTCCTTCGCTCATCTTTTTCAATCAGACATCACAAACCTCTTAGACTATTGCACATTTTTGGCTGGCCTGCCATTTCCTTTGTCTGTGAGCATCCACAGATATGCATGCCACCATTGCATGCCATTCAACCATTCTAACAACCTCTTTTCACCCTTCATCCTACTGACCATCTTGCATCTTTTCAAACTCAACAACGTGCACAAGTCAACATCTTGTGTGTGCATCCACAAACCACGCCTATTATTGTTTACGTGTTTGATTGGTGAGATGCTTTTTGAAATTGGCCTAATTAAATCAGACAGTTGGTTCATGTTTCAGATTCTTTGTGAAAATCTCAACTTTTGGTCCGTTCCTGGATAGCTAGCGACTGAAGAATTTTCTGACTATATTTATTCTATGGATTAGACTCACTCCAATCCACCCCACCGATTAGATGTATGTGGTTGTATGTTGGTTGGTTTTGTGTTATTTAGTAATCTTAACTCTACTAATCTGTCTATTCTTCACCCTTCTCTCATCTCCATCTTGTTCTTATCCTTTTACAGCTATTGAGTTTTCAGTCAGAATGGGTTGGAGGCCAGTGGACAGAATTGGTCATCAGCTTGGCTTTATTGAAGCTTTCTTACATTACTTTTCCTGATAGTTTGAAGATTCCCCCCTGACAATGCCAATGCAGCATGCCTTTAGATCTGGGTGGACTCTTGAAATGCTCTTGAGATAAATTTAGGATAGAGATGCTTTCATCTGGAGCAGAAAAGCCAGATTATTGTTCAACTGTTTAGTATTTTGTTCGACACTACCGATGATATTTGCCAAGTTGTGTGCTTGTAAAATATTTATGTAGCTTGGAATATTGCATGTTGGCTAGAGAAGGAATATAAACTGCAAAGTTTTTATGAGAAAACTGTTTAAAAATTGCTGTGATTATGTGCATGTCAAATGTATGTCAGTTGGCTTGAATGTGGTGGTTTGGTACCAGATTAGGCATTTGTGAGTGTGGGTATGCCTGAGTGTATGTATAGATATTTACTAAGCTCAACTTAGTTCAGCATGTGACCAGATTATGAGAAATGGGGTTAGGAAGCTAAGGGAACAGGGTGCCTGTTCATTTTGGAAATCAGCATTATGAAATTTTGCTCTTTTCCCCTGGGCTCTAATGCCAGTCTTTGGCAACTGTGGAAAGTATTTTATTAAATCAAGCAAGCAGGCCTGTATATGTATTTCCTAAAATATTTCCCTTTGTTTTTATGAAAAATCCAAAATCATGATAGTAAATCTAAATTTGATAAGCATAAAGAGAGCAAATTGAAAAGATTGCAGTTTTGTTTCATTTCAGCCTTACACTCTTCAGTGGGGCTGGGTGATCCTACCTGTAAAAAGCATGGGTGTCAAGAGATTTGTATAACGACTGCAATGGACATTAGGCTAGAATATCTTCACCAAGGCATAGTTGTAAATATCGAGTTCGCTTACAATTTGATACTTTCATGTAATATTAGATAACAGTAGATGGCCGTATAAGTGGTATCTGAGATAGTCTCTCTGAAAAAGAAAAAAAAAAACGTGATTGTAGCTTCTGGTCAGTGATCAAGGTTATCAGAGTAGCAGTGAATTTGACGAATATTGAATTTTGATCTCTCCCTTTTTGCTCACATGAATACTCAAGAGGCTTGTTCTCTTTTGGAGAGTATGTAATTCAAAAAAACTTCTAGGTCAAATGAGCCACACTATAAGGATACTGCTGAATTTCATGCTTCTGTATATATATATATATTCATGCTAAGGTACTTTCAATCTTATTTTTACAATTGTTAAATTTGATTCTTGGAAATTTCACATTTTTTTCAAGTTGTAACGAGGTGTAACTATTTTTTCGAACTTGTTATACTATAACATTGCAAAGATGAAGGAATGATCAAAGAGAATCTATTTCTCAAAGCAGTGTTAATGCTTGTTGTCTGCTTCATTCAAATTTTTGAGTTCTTGAAATTCTCTCTGTATTGACTGGTCATTCATTTCACTAATCAGCATATGATTTTTTAGAATATATTAGAAATTTGAATTTTCTCAGTTTGTTGTGTCCATATTTTTTTAATGTAAAACACACACACACACACACATACATATATATATATATATATATATATATATATATATATATATATATATATATATATATATATATATATATGTGTGTGTGTATGTATATATATCTTATTTGACAGTTGCCAACTTCTACGGGGTATAAAATTATGCTGCAATGAATGTTTGGTAACAATATAGTTGATATAATGAAAAGAGAGATGTACACATTGTATCTTCAGGATCAAGAATGAGCCTTGTATTTGACAGTTTTGATTCTTTAATGAGAATTTAATGTAAATCAGTTATACTCTTATCTCACACCATTGCATTAAATCATACAATTGGTTATCTAAGCATGATATTGTCCATAATTGTTGTCTCTACTGAAAAAAATGTTTTTATCTCTAGGATCAAGAGAATGGCTCAAATGGAAAGGCCTGATGGGTCAAATTGTCCAATTTGAGCTTCTTGTGAAGTTTTTGTCAGTTGAATAATGCAGCCTATCTGTGCCAACCACCTAAAACCATTCATAACAAAATTATCATGGTAACCTGAACAATATAAGCTGCTTCCCTACAAATGAAGCATGTTCACCAGATAACTGGTTCCAACAGAGGACTTGGTGTGGGAGTAAAAATCATTGAATGTGGGTTCAGACGTAAGACGATAGATCTATTATAATTGACTTTGCTTGCTTCAAACCATTATTTCTTTTTTTTCTTTCAAAGATCTTTTTTTCCCTTATCTACATTTTTATCTTTGATATATTAGTGTGGAGATATGTGAAACTGACCAGCATGACATCTCCACTAATACCACTCGTCTCTTTAACAACTGACCATTTCTCTGCTCCATGTGTCCAAGCTCAGGGGTGAGTTGTCTTGCATATCTTCTATTGACAGCAATCTCTCACAATCAACCATGTGTTGCCAATTCCTGGACAGTGCATCTCTACTCCTTCCCACCTTCTTGCCCGTTCCTTTTCCTCTGCCCTTTGTGCTTATCGCAATGGTTATGGCATCAGTGCTGGAATGAATAACACAGAACCGGCTGCTACATTATTTATTTCTGCTCTGCTGTTGGAACATCGAACATAAAACAACTTATCACTCAACTGGTTTTTGACTCTTTTTCACTCTCAAAGGGAGGGAATGATGGAGAATGGCTTCTTCAGGAGGCGTCTCTCTCTATGTTATGTGTGTGTGTGTGTATCTGTCCGTCTATATGTTGGTGTAAGTTCAGTTTATGTGTGCATCAGCATATCAGTATTTACTTAGAAACTTAGTAGGTTAGTATTTGAGATCAAGTGTGCTTATTATGTATAAATGTATATATCCCACAGACTTGGCTTATGTATTAGCTTTCATAGTACCACTGCATGCATTCAAGTGTGTATACTTCTGGGTTTCTTTACACAGAATTTTCATCTTACTCTGATTTATCAAATATCTGTCATGGCATTACTCAAGGATGGCTAGAGCTAAGGTTGCCAAATTACCTGCGGTTTTTAATGCCACCTGGGAGCATGATTTTAGCATATAGGTTTTCTAAACTATTTTCATTCAGCTTAACTGAATGTTTTTTCATTCAGTTGTGTAAAGTGAACATCTCAGCCCTAAGGTCAGATTCAAAGCCAGTTTTCTTGAAGCACAGAATTAACTTGGCTATTTGTTTTTTGAAATTTTCTCTTTTTGAGACTTGAATTGGAAAAAGAATGATTAGAACAGCCTTATTAATCAATGTTCATAGTTACCAGACTTGGTTTGGTACAATGTCACGATAGGTTGTGAAGAGCATTACGTGAGGTAAGAATTCATTAATAATGGTTTATGAGACCCTTGGTAATAGTCATTGCTTTATGTATACTGATGGTTTACAGGTGATGAACAGGTACAAAAAGACATGAGACAGAGTGAGAAACAGAGAAAGAAAAGAAACCACACTTGATTATCCATGGGATTTTCTTTATTTCATTTTTTTTCTGTTGTATTATTATTTTTATACTATTTTCAAAACTTATCTTCATTATATCTCTGAATTTTTGAGATGAGGTACTATTATTTCTATTAATATTCGGACCATCTTCATCAAGATGAGGATGGTCCAAATATTGATAGAAATAATTATCTTCATTATTCTATTGTTTTTTATCAGATTCGTAGCATGTATATTTATTGGACTTCAAATCAAATTTTCAATTCAGAAGGAAGAGGCTGGTTCAGACGGATTTGAACTTGCACCCTATACTGTGGGAGCTTGCTATGTCATATAGCAATATCTATATTGCTTTGGCTATCAAAGCCTCCCTAATTCTGGCTGCTACCAACTTATTCCTTGACACTTTATTGAATATTACTTGTAAGTTATTACTTTATTTAGCATTTCCAAAATAATGTATTGGCAAAAATATCAGGATATGAAAAATTGAAAAAAAACAAAGTGATAAAAGGTTATGATGAAAAATATCATGTCAGAACAACTCAGATGTTAGGAGCCACCAACCAAAACTGTCAACATAGGTTTCTTCAGTTTTCAAGTTGGTCTGGCTTGCTGGTTATGTATTTATGTATGTATCACGCACAATAAAGACTGCACTGAATGGAGCTAATTGGTCGAAAGTTTACTCCATATTGTGTCTAGAAAAATTTTTTTTTCATTTTTTGACCCCCCCCCACTGTGTGCGTCTGGTGGGGAGGAGTAATTTACAATATTAGTTTATGCTAGATTGGTCCTCGACTCATTTTGCCTGGCAGCATTCGTGTTTTCTAGAAATTTGGACTTTTCTGGTGATCATTGCCCAGCAAAAGGCGAGAAAAGTAACATTCATTGAACACCTCTTTTCCTATTCGTTAATTGATCACTCGATCACTGGATGTTGCCAAATGACATTGGTTGCCTGACAGTTTCTATTGAGGGACTAAGCAGACTTGTTTTGATTCTATTCAAAATGATCTCAGTTTTTTTCCTGAATATACATACAAAAATGATCAGGTGGAAAGAAACGTGATGATTTTAAAGGCTATATCAACATCAAGTGGTGTTGCTAGTTGGCCTGTACAGTTGGTTATCTGATTGAGAGAGATCAGACAATTTATCTGAACATGACAAAAAGGAAGTTATACTTATCCTGGTCATAATGTAAATATATTTTCCTTATTTTCTTGCTAAGTTGAGTAACATCTCATCAGATTTGTGTGTTAGATTTAGGTCTCGTTGCCAACTGTTTTTATCTGTAACAATGTTATATGAGCAATGGCTTATATACATGTGTGTGTTTGTGTGTAAATCTACATATTCTTCCCTATGGCTGTTGGAAAATTCAAAATTAGATGAAATGAAAGAAAATTTCATCAAACTTGGACTTTAAAAGCCATTTTTAGAAATGGATTTGATTGTTAAGGTTTGTTGAAAAGCAAGGGTAGATGAGAACTCTGGTCATTGAAAGCCTTTGTATGAAATTGCATTATACTGTCTATTATTCAAAGTGTGATTTAATCTTGGTATTGGTATTAAAATATTTTTGTCAGTTTCTGATAAAACAAAATAATCCAAAATGAAAAGTCAAGTCTTGGCAAAAAGAATTATTTGTAACTTCTAAAAAATTGAAAAATCAGTGAAAAATACTTTTTTTTATTTGAGATAATACAGTGACAAATCTGGTTTGAAAATACTTTTAGCATTGTAAGAAGTAATTTTATATCTTTTTATTCAAATTTTAAAAAAAGATAGGAATTATAAGATCACAAATAAATAAAAAGAAAGTGATCAAATTTTTTAAATCAAGAAAATTGTCCATGAATCATGAGCAAAGGATTTGATTCTACTGCTTTAGTGATTTTATTTTTGGTTTTCTATTTTTAATCTAAAAGATGGAAAGCAAGAAATACAAAAAATATCAAAATAACAAAAAGCTAAACAGTTATTGTTGATCAAAAGTTATCCCTTATGGCAACTGGACTGCATGTTTTGTGTGATGTTTATAATATCTGCTGATACTAATTAAATTAGTGTCGATACCAGGAACTCTTTGTTGGTTTGTGAATTGGTCTGATATCTGTAGTAAGTCAAATTTGGAAATGTTCTGAAGTGGCAGTTGCAGGACAAGCAAGAATGGTTAAGGAAAGAAGTTAATCATTTTCATTTTTTTTTTTTTTTTGTATTTCATATCAATTTTTTGTAAATTTTTCTCTTTGAAGTTCTCTTTCTAATTTTTCAAATTTTGTAATGAAAAGTAGCCAATAAGTACCATCTCTTTCTTCTGTCATTCATGTTCTTTCTGTCTTTTATTTGTGAATGCATCCTTTTTTCTTCTCTTTGATTGCAATTGTACTTTTAAGAGATTCTTAACAAATAATGATGAATGAAAAAGGCATAAATAGATCTCAGTTTCTGTTCCTTATTGTTTGCATTTTTTTTTTTAAATTGATAGATTGAAAAATTTGTTTTCTGGTTGTTTGATAGATTAGGTTTGGATAGCATTCATATGTAAATTCTTTGTACAGAGTTGTCTTTGCTGAATTTCATGATTTCTTGTAAGAATACATCGAAAGATGCTGCATTTATTTGAAAAAATTTTTTTTTTAAAAGTAAGTTGTTTGACTAGCTTGCATCATTATTGCCATGATGGAAATGTTGTGCCCCTTTTTGAAGAACTTACCTCAACTCTTATTTTGAATATCAGTTGCATAAAAAAAGTGAAATGCATGAAATTAGAGTTGATGTCAAGCTTGAATCTATATTTTAACTATTAAACCACTGTTGCATATATATATATATATATATATATATATATATATATATATATATATATATATATATATATATCTTCCTCTTACATAAAGCAAACTTTACTGTTTCCAATGCTGTGGAGTTAATGCAATAAACCTTCAACTCCCCTGTTTTTCAAATTGCTTATTCGAACCCATATCCTAGTTTACGTATACAAATCAATATACATTCAACGTGATCTAATATAAAGTGAAATCAAGGAAAGCTGCCCAATGTTTTAAAATGTGGTGATTCAAATATACTAAATTTCATACTCCTGTATTTTTCAAATTTCTACGAACTTCAGCCAATAAAATGAATGGCCAATTTATCTATAATGTAATCTGATAGAATGGTAATTAATCTCAATGTAGACACGAGTGTGGTATTCATCAACGCATTAGAACTTCACATTGAATAGTCTGTTATTGTGTGAAGGAAAAGATTTTAAAAATATTTTCAACTGACTTGGCAGTTGAGGGAATATTTCTTGTCAAGCAGTTCTAACAGAATCATTGTTCTTTTATGAATTCAGATTCTTTGTTTTTTGCTCTTCTGAAAATTGTTTCTGACTATAGAACAACAATTCTACCTTTACATTTGTAATTCTTGTGAAACTTTTTGTTTAGATTAGGTATCATAAAGCTTGAAGAGTGAAATTAATCATGTTTCCTCTTAATTTTTCAATGATTTGCATGTCCAATTGTTCCTTTTCTTAAATGTATTATATATCAAAACAGTAGAAATGGGATTATTGTATAATTCTAACATGGGATCTCCTATGGGATGACAATGGACTTTATTTCTTCAAATTCATCTTTATTATTGTTGATGATAGAAGAGGAGAACAGCCATGTAGTCACTTAATAATAACATTGGATTTGAATAAGGTATATTTAAACCTGTTTCACTTGTTTGGACTGGAACAAAAATCTAATTAGATACAATTTTTTTTATCGTTAATCTTTACAGAAGTCGGAGGCCAAAAACTATTTGAATTGATTCCATTTTCTTTAATTCCAAGATACAGACAACTTCTAGGATGGAAAAAGAAAGAACAAAAAAATTCCCAAACTGTTTTTCTTGAGCACAAGGAAGCAAAGAAACTGAAAAAAAAAAAGAAGGAATTAAGAAACAAATACATTTTTCTGATTGAAATAGCTTCAGTGTTTTGTATCATAGATTATATCCTTTACCTCAATAAAAATCTTGAGGGTCAGTATTTTATCTGACTCTCTAATTGATTCCAATAGCTCCAAATTTTGGATATGAATTAAAAAGATATATTTCCTCAACTTGCCAGGTATTTTACTTTTAAAATCCATGTATTATAATGATTACTTCTTCTACAATTTAAAACTTGGATGCCTAATTCTGATTTATTTATTACTCAATGATATAGTAAACCAATCAATCAAAAGTTGTGCATTGAATTGTTACAAAACTGATGGAATATTTCTGAGACAATTTATTGTTGCTCTGTACTTTGGAAGAGAATGGGGATGACTCTTTGAAAGTATTTCATTGTTGTTTTGTATCTTTTTTTTGGGAGAGGTATAATTTATAACTAAATGAAGTTTTCTACATTAAAACCTCTAGGATAAGCCATTAGTTATTGAATTGTAATAAAGAATTTCAAAAATTTATATGCTAAAGCAGTGGTTTAAGAATTTGGAAAACTAAAGGACACCTTCTATAGAGGAAATATTCTGGCATTTAGTTTTTAGACTTTAATATATGCACAATTTTTTGTCTTTAGACTCACAATCATTCCAAATGGATTACATTTACTTGAATTGTAAGTGTAGAATAATCCTGTTTTTCGATGGCTGTGCGATGGATGATGTTGCTCAGTCACAAGATTTGTAATGTCAGGTTTGGAACGATCACTGCTGGGGACCACCAAGCATTATTTGTCAGATCATCAAGGTCCATGGACCCCAATTTCAAAAACTACATATCTGTCATCCTTTTACTTTAAGAATTTCCAGCATTCAGTTTTCAGGCAAACCAAAATCAGTTTAATATCATTTATTTGGTTGAATTGTAATCTGATATTCACTGAAATAAGATTTTTTAGGTATTTCCATAGTCATCATAGAACATTTTAGCCAGTCTAATCTCTGACCCTCCTCAACTGAGTAAGTCTCATAGTCTTGGTTTTAATCTGCATATAATCTGGTCTATGAGAAAAGGCCTATTGCCTTGATACTTTCTGCTGATTTTAGTTCTGATGAACAGTAAGTTTGTGGTAGTTGTATAGACATCTCTTCTTTCTATTTCTCCCTTGTATTCCCATTTTACTAACTGTAGTAAGAAAGGTAAAATGGTATAAATAACTAGCCAACATTTAGGCATTAGGCGAAAGAAAGAAGCTCAGTCAGTAAAGACATAGTTTGTTACCTCTGCCAACAGAGTTGGACACGTATATGTATTCAGTCAAGTCCATCTTGCTGTCCACACAAGATCTTTAAAAAGTACTCAATTTGTTTCAAGGAAATTTTGTGGAAGGGTGGATAATGAGGTGAGGGAGAATTGATTAAATTTGGAGGTGAATCCAGGAATTTGTATTTGATTGAGAGATTTTTTCCCATTTTATATTTCATTTTTGTTTCCTCCCTCCCCACATTAATGTATGCGCTCATGTCTGTCTACATTAACAGTGGCTTTCAAAACTGGGATCCACAGACCCTGGAGCTCTGGCAGAAGTTACCCATGAATTCCCAATAAATCTCATAAATGGGTGGACTGTAGGCCACAGAAGAAGTAATCAAGTTCTTGGTTGGATCCATACATAATTAATTCCCTTGACAATGGTGTAGGCAGAGGTAGATGCTCTCTGAGTGCTTTGAAGTTAACAAATTGTAGTAAAATAAAAAGTACTCTATGACATAAGGCAGCAGGTTGCTTTACACATTTGAAATTGAATGCTCTGACCCACTCTCTATTTTCAGCCCTTTTTTACTCTCTTTCTCCCTCTGATCTTGTTACGTGACATTTTATGCTGTGAGCTGATCTGATGTAATATGATATATAAATTACTTACTTTGTTGTAAGTTGCCACTTTCTGCATTCAGGATCTGCACTGACAGATTGTGACTGATACAGACCTGCGTGCATTTGCCTTTTTTATATGTGCATTGCTGTTTGCCCACTAGCAAGGATACAAGGCATACATCTATATCAATGTTCATTTTTTACATACTTTTTTCACATCCTTGAAATTTTTCTACATGCAAATAACCTTCGATGTCTGCTACTTGTATCTTGTTTATAAAAATGCAAAGTGAATATCATACCGGATTGTTGGATAACTTTTAACTTTTTTTGCAAAAAATAATGAAGCGAATAGAATAGATTTGATCAAAAGTTCATTTAATCAAAACAAGGATATATAACTATTTTTTTACAACCAAAAGTTTATGTAATTGAAGTGAAATCACTTTTTTTTACAAAAAAAAGAAGTGAACAGGTCTGATCTAATTAGTCACTTGATCAACATCTTTTGGCAGCATGTCATGTTGGGGGTGATCAATTTAGAAAAATGGGAACAAAGCTGATTAAGGAATGAGCTCCTGGCTCTACCTTTTGTTGGGCAGTGGTCTCTAAAAAATTTGAATTTGAAAAAAAAAAATAAAAATAACACTCAAAGTAAGGGATTGATTTAGCAAAAACTTACATTGCAGATTGACCTTAGCTTCTTAAAAAACTTACTTAGAAAAAAAGTTTCTCATAGATGTAATATAAATGCTTAAATATTCTGCCCTCTAGCTCCATTAGTGCATTCTGTATGTGTGATACGTGCATGCATAGAAAACTGAAAAAACCTATGTTGACAGTTTCTAATACACCTTACAAAGCGTTGATGGGTCAATTCTTATTTTTGTTAATTGAACGGATAATGTACGAGCCTTAGACACGCTCTATCTGAATCCCTTCTTTTTTTTTATCTCATTCATGACAGAACAAACTTATGACAATAATAGGGAGAGGCATTATGAAATTCATGTTCCTCCCTTTCTTGAGGTCATCGGCAGAAAATACAGAGCTCAACAATTTGAATGCAATAATATTTTTTGGTTCTCCTTTCTCAGAGTTCTATATATCCCTGGTATAAAATTCTGCAGACATACACTAATTTATAAATATACAGGTACAGTAACACATATGTACGCAATTATTAACTCTTTGATTCATTGTCAATGTTATCCTGCTATATTTATTTCAACTGACTAAAAATATCCACTATAAGGTGCATTTATGTCATTAGACCATGATTTTTCCTTTGTATGCATAGAAAATATGAATGGAAGAAGATTGGCTGCACGAGGGCCAAACTCCTTTGCTTCATTAAAATCTAAGATGTAAACAAAACAGAATTCATTTCTCCTTACAGTACTACTCCGGAACAATATGTCCCATTCCAATTCCTTTATTATTAGTTATTGTAAATGAGATTTTTCAAAGAAGTGGGAGTGAGTTTGTCATCAGTTTTCGCATACTTCACTCTCATCATATCACTTTTTTATGCATGCTTTCACTGGTTTTCTATCTGGTCATTGTCATTTATCATTTTGCTACGTACACAAATCAAGTCAACTCAATAGAGGGAGTTTGACTGAATGTCTCATTGGATATT
The DNA here is from genome assembly GCA_963457665.1 of Thysanoteuthis rhombus. NCBI lineage: Eukaryota > Metazoa > Mollusca > Cephalopoda > Oegopsida > Thysanoteuthidae > Thysanoteuthis > Thysanoteuthis major. The sequence goes on along the minus strand of OY735205.1, from coordinate 44,858,219 downwards.
GTTGATTAAAGATATGATTGTTGATGCGATATATCTGATGTTGACAAAGTCATTGTTTATGTCATGTCTTCTGGTGGCTTTTTAAAAATCTGTGTGTGATCAGGGTTGAAACCTTTTTTTAGGATGATGGTAATTGTTGCAGTATCAAAATAACCACTGCATCAACTGAATTTGCTTTGGATAGATAGAAAGATATAAGTGACCAAGTGTTCAAAATAAATATTTACACATTTGTATTTGAAAAAAAAAAATGAATTCATCAATCAAACCTGTAGATATTGGCTGATAGAGCAAAACTTGTGGAAATATCTAAAATGTTGAGGAAATTGTATGTGTGATATTTGTGCTCCAAGATATTTTTTTTTGACTTACTCCTTGTACTTGAATTTCTTTTTGCTTGTATTTGACTGTATTTATCTATAAATTCATTGTGTGTACACATTTATTCTCACATCTATAGGTTCAATCATATGAATGAGTCTCCCTCTCTCCAATACACACACACACACACACACACACACACACACACACACACACTATGTGTGGAGAGAGTAAGTAGGTTTAGTTTCATGTTTTGTCCGGGTCTGAAATTGTGCTCACAGTTAGCAACCAGAACTTGAAATGATGTGGCACTTTCAGTACCTACGTATAGCTATTCTATTTATCTACACATTTGTACATATGTGTGTGTGTAAGTGTGTGTGTCTGTGCATTCGTGCATGTTTCTGTATGTTATGTCTTTGTCTGCATGTAGATCTGGACTTGAACGTAGATGATTGATACATAAAAATCAATCAGCCTGATAGAGACGAGCGACTGATGTTGGTGTGTGGCTTTCCAATTCCACTCTTTTGGAAAAAGCTTTCACAATGCTTTCATTTGTTCTTTAACATTTTTTCCCATTGCTTTTAAAGAGAATCGGTTGCACCAGACAATGGCAGTCGATCAAATGGAAGAGGGAGAGGAGATGGTCGGTCTCATCATTTAATATGTCAATCTCTGATCTTAGCTCCCCTTTGTGCTGTAATGTGGCTTAAACACTTGTTAGTTTGTTGCAAAATGGCAAGAGGAAGTTTGGCATAGACAGGCAAATAGAGAGATGGATGGTAGCATGGATAGCATGACATGAACATGCAAGTAGATAGATGTGGAGAGGCCGATAAAAAATGAGATATAAAAAGCTTAGATAAAATGATAGATAATAACCTGATAAAAGCTAGCAGATATAGTTCAATTTTCTTCTTTTTTTCAGATGTTTTTGTGCAATGTAAGCATTGTAGATTTTAGAAATGCATAAAAGCTCTTGTTTTGAATGCAGGAAAAATATGTAACTTTAGACTTCCTGCATGTACAGACTGTTTTAACATCAAGTATTTCAAGACTGGCCTTTTACTGAACTTGGAGATTGACTCATTAATGGTGTTCCAACAGATAGTGCTTCATTTTTTTGGCATGAACACATTCCTTTTAGGAATTAAGTGTACATGAATATAACTAGCTCTCCAAGGGAAATTATGAATCACTACCACCCGTATATGTTGCTTTTTACCTCCTGAAGCATGTAGTGGTGGTGTAAAAATCAAGTTACCTTGACGAAAATACTACCCGTATCGTTTGAACTTATAAATTCATAATTGAAAAAAAAAAATAGAACGGGTCTGGTTAGTTATCCAGTAGAAACCATCATATTATTATTGTTTTTAAGTAGCATGCCATGTTGGTGTTGATCAATGGAAAAATTTGAAAAAAGGGTGATTATCGAATGAGTTACTTTTCTCGCATCTTGCTGGGTAGGGATCACTCGAAAAAACTACCCCCCCCCCAAAAAAAAAGAGCAAACTAGTGTGAATGCTGCTGGACACAAACCAAGGGATGAATTTAGGATAAACTTGGATAGCTAATTGTCCTCCTAAATACGAAGGGAAAAAAAAATCTTTCCCTAATCATTGAGGGGAATTTCGCAGAATTTGAAGTTCCTACTATGAATGGTTAGGGCTGGGCAAAGTTTGGATATGCAGAAATGTTGGAACACGTGAATAATCTGAACACAACAACCATTTTTAAACCAGTCTGTTGTGGGTGGGAGTAATTAATTATAATGAGAGAGAAATGTACAGATAGATTGAGATATCTTCTTTTGGCAGAAGACAAAATTTCATAGACTATTTAAAGAGTATGTAACTATGAATATTTCATTGGCCCAGTACTTTAGCCATTACCATATACTCAAGGATAGGTTGATACTATGTAGGTATTAGGGATCTACAAGCAGGTGAATATAGTGAATAGTTGGAAGATTTTATGGTATCAATCCCCAGAGGAACAGGTTCTGTATGCCTAGAAAATGAGCATTTCAAATTTTTTTTACTAATATCCAGACTCAAATACTGTGGATTGGTACACCCCTACTACTACTACTACTACTTATTACCACTTAACCTTGTCTTTTGTTGGATAAATACATTAGTATGTTCATTTGTTTAGATATATGTTGATTCATTGATAAATAGGCTTAAGTTGTTCATGAATGCAAACTTTTAGATAGGAACATATGTGAGGTATGTGTATACGTACAGAAATATCAAATTGAGGAAAGTCAATCGCAGCTAAATATAAAATCCATAATCATTATCCATATTAAATATTTGCAGTTCAAGAGAGACAATTTTGATCTAAATATTGTCTATAGTTTTACCACCATCACATTCATATAGTACACCTGGAGAAGGCCATAGAATGGATTGATCAAAATGTGTTAACAATACAAGCAACAAAGAGCTCAATTGTGTGAAAAACTCTTTGAATAGTCTGATCTAATTCAAATTTATGCATTGTTGTATAAATAGGAAAAATTTACTTATCAATCTATCCCAATCTACTTATTCATAAGTATTATGTCATGGTACACCTGTAGGGACATAGATAGGGAAAATAAATACCTATATGGGAATCGGGATGAATAGGTATTGGAGGAAAGAGATGGGTGAGGTATGGTAAGACAGACAGAGGTTAAAGATTGATGTGAATTGGAAAAGTTGTTTTCAATATGGAAATCTTTGCCTTTGGGAATTGTGCAATCTTGTTTTCTTCTGGTTGACTCAAACATAAATCATAAAATGATGCCATTCTGATGAAAAAGACTGGTATAGTTTAGATAACTATTATCATCACCCTTCCCCAAGTGAAAATAATTCCTATATCTGTTAATAATTCAGGCATCTCCTATTATAATGTGGGAATGGGGTTTAATGAAGCCAACCAATTTATTACCAGGCTGTGATAAAAGTTTGGAGCTATATCTAGCTATTTTGTTACTACATTGATATTATGGCGTCCACCGTTCACTAGTGTTATAAATTGAGCTATGCTATAGCATGGGAGGCCTGTATAATGTATACAACGTACGGAAACAATTGATAGAATGAATCCGGTGGTGGTGATGATGATGATGTAATCGAGTTTTCACATCTAGTAGCTCTTATTGGGAATCGAGTGATAGCAAGTTTCCTCAATATTCCAGTGGATACTAGTGATGCTGTCATCTGATTTCAGTTCTACCTTAGATTTCCAACCTTGTTGGGCTTATTGGACCTGTCTTTAGTACCCCAATAATGATGGGTACAATTGTTAGGTTTGTTTACCATTTCGGTTAAGTTTTGTCTATTTCGTTTGTGGTGGTGGCTGTTGTTACTATTACTCTTTTTATTATCACTAATTAATGGAGATTATTCTCAAGGTGCTAATAAAGATGATTAATGACCATCATTTCTTTTATTGAAAAGTTAATTAGGTCAAAATATTTAAAAAAGGTAGGAAGAGTAAAGACTAAAAAAGGTATTATTGACATGAGGCATCAGGTCTGGCTCCACACACATTTGACGCCCCCACCCCAATTGTTATTTCTTTTTCACTTCACCACCATCACTACTGTTTGTTTTATTATTATTCTATCATTGTCAGTTTTGCTATGGAGTGAGCGCTTTCCTAGTTCTTGAATGCTTAAGGTCTTTTCAATCAAATTATGCAGAATTTTCATAAAAACATACTTTGAGAAAAGAAAAAGAGAAAGATTTGGTATAAAAAGCTAGAAAGAATTTTTCACCTCGTTTTTCTTCGATCTCATATTTTCATATAATTTTATTTTTCTTCTTAACCTTATCATTGCTGTTGTTAGTATTATTATCATCATCATTATTGTCCTTCGTCTTTTATTGTTCTTCTTTGCATTTCTCTTTTGTAGCCTTGAGGCATAATAATTAAAGAAAAAAAGATTTAAGGGAATTGGCTTTTTGAGTATAGATGTTAAAAATAGAGAAAGGATAAGCAAAACCAAATATAGACAGGAAACGTTGATCTTATGAGATTGAATAGCCATAGGTTTTTATTTTTTCTATTGGGAAACACTTAAATATATTTTTCTTAGTGATTTCATTTTTTTTTCTTCAATTCCATATATTCATATAGATTGTGTATACCCCTGTGTGTGCATGTACGTATATAATATATATATATATATATATAATAAAACATTGTAAAAATTAAGAGATCACGTACACATATTCATCTTTTTTATGCTGTTGATTTCATTATTTATTCCTCTTTATAAGTTGGTTTCATACACTTTCTGGGCTTAATACTTTGAGTTTTCTCATTTTGTTGAATTCTTAATTTTATATCTGTCCATTTTTTCTTATCCTTTTTTTTTTTGTTACATTTTCTCCAACATTCTGCTCATTATTTTTATTGCTTTTAGGATTATTTTTTCGTTTGATTTGTGCATCATTTTATTTTTCATTTGATGTTTCATTCGTTTTTAACTTTGAAAAAATATTATTTTTGGCTTTGGTCAGTTAATTTAATTTTGTGTGCTTTGCTAATGATGAGCTTGCTCAGTAATTAGGTCCTCTTGTTCGTAACTCTTTAAGGATTGAAATCACCTCTGACTGGCTGTAACAACCATTCAGTATGACAGCCCATGTACGAGTATATGTGTGGAGAGATAATTTGGAGGGATGGTTTGAACGATGGGACAGGCAGAGGATTACAATCAGTTATGTCACAGCAGATTTGTTGTTTTCTAATAGATTTTTTTGACAGTAGGGTCTACAGAGAAGCCTTTATTGCTGTCCAAAAATGTACCTTTTGATAAGAAGTGAAATAACCGAGACTTGATCTCTATAGATGGAGAGTGTCAAGCAATATTCTCTTTGCAATCCTGAGGATCATTTATACAATGAACAAATCAATCTTTCTCTTTCTCTCTCGGTAGCATTTACTGTTTATGGAATTTGACATATCAGCGTATATCTGAGGAGGTATGTGTATACACGAACAAATCATTATCTCATATAATAATGATTTGTGCGCACGCATGTGCATAATGCCTTCTATCATTCACTGTTTATGTGCATGCAGATGTGTGTGTGTATATATATATATATATATATATATATATATATATATATATATATATTTCTATTTCACATACAGATAAGCGCTGTTAAAGTAAGAATCTGATGTGTTTTTGAAAATATATGTGAATAAAGTATTCAGTATGTGTGAAAAAACATGATTTGCCTTTGTGTGTGGGCTGAGTAGGCAGATAGAGGGAGAAGGGAGGTGGCTGATGGCTGTTGACTAAATTGGAAGGCAAACAGACAAGAACTTCAAAATTGGTTCTGCCATTTGAAACCGTTTGACAGAATCTTCCCTTAGGTTATTTTGAGACATTTTTCCAAATAGAATTACCCAACAAAAAAGAAATCATTTGTTGAAGAATACTGGAGTTGGTCTATTAAAACCAGTGTTTGGAACTCATGCTAACATTTCATTAAACAATTAATAAGTTCAAGAAATTTCAGGATGAGAGGGAAGAACATTTTTAAAAAATCAATGGTATTTCATGTAGTTTGTATTGATAATATAGACAAGCTGAATCAGGATTATGTATCTATTATATGTTCATTTTTATAAATTATGCTGTCACTTCTTATCCCTGGAGATAAAAACATAACTTTTCCCTGGGAAGATCACAAAACAGGATTAGAGAGGAAACAAAAGTCAGAGATGATATAAAATCCATTGAAAAACTCAAATGGCAGTGGGTAGCCCATGAAGCAAGAATATCAGACAACTGCTGAGATCATCTGTAAAATTGTAGCTGGCAAAAATTAATATTATATGACAGTTAATACAAGTTCAGTAAATATTGGCTCTGCGACACTCATGACAGAGAGGTTATCCAATGATGGATGTTGAAAGACTGATGATGACATTGTTGTAAGTCGACTTCTGCAAACCTGAAACTGGCTTGATTAGTCTTATTTTTTTTTTTTTTTACCACATCTGGCCAATTTCATTCCAATTTATCCATTAAAAATCTACGATAACCAAGTGGGTTCTGCTCAACATTCAGTTTGATTTGTATCACTTTTTTTATGATGAATTCCTTTTTTTATGTTCAAGTTAACATTTATTGTTAAAGACATCAACAATGATTCTCTCTTTTTTCTAATTATCTAAATTAGGTTTTTGATTTCAGTCAACAACATATTTGAAAATATGATAATTTTGCAAAACCCTCAGGAGGATTTTCCAAATTTACATTGTCTGGGATTGTGTGCAAGCCTGCCAAAAGTTGTGCAACACCCATGCCCAGATTGAACCTGCCAGTTATTACTCTGAATATATTTGAACAATTGTTCGGCTCCTGCCACTCTGCCCATTCATTTGTGTTATGTAAGGAGACATTTAGTAAAGAACATGTTTTATATCTGTGTTGTCAGTTATTTTTCCATGGGCCAAACCAGGATTCCTTGCTAGTGTGTGTGCATATATATATATATATATATATATATATATATATATATATATATATATATATATATATATATATATATATATATACATTTAAAAGTGTGTATTTACTAATATTGTTTTTGAACAACACATGAAAATTATTACACGTGTGAATTTGTATTTACATGGTTTATGCATATGTATATTTGAGAAATACATCATTCGCACACATACACGAAATGATACTTATAAATACACATACCTTTTGGGGTCACACCATGATTTTATATATGTATATAAGCATATATATATATATATATATATATATATATATATATATATATATATATATATATTTGCTCTGTATGTTTAGCTTAAAGAAAAGCCATGTTTCCTAAACAGATGAATTGGTTGTCACTTTTTTTCTCCTCCCTTTTTGTATTTCTTGTAAAAATGTGCATTAAAATAAATCAAGTTGTGCCAAAAAAACAGCAATGCATATATTTTTAATGTTACTCTATAAAAATGTAATGAAATGAATAAATGCTATTTTGTCTCTTTCATTATTTGTATTTAATCAATGAAATAAATCTTCAGACTTTTTCTTCACTTCGCTTTCAGTTAATCCATTTCTCTCTCTCTCTCTCTCCCTCACTCTCTCACTCTGTGTGTAGCATTGTCTCTGTAGATATATACATATACTCATACATATCCGTCTATTTCAATCATTCTGTGTGTGTGATTATATGTATAGACATTTTAGGCTTAATAGGATAGTTTGTAAAGATGTAAATGTGAACATATATATATAAGCATATGTGTTAGTGTATGAATCTTCGATTTATAACAAGTCGTAAGAGAATGTTGGCCTGCAATTATTATCATTCTTTCTAATTCCGTTTTTAATGGCATGGATTCTAAATTTTTTCGTGATCAACTTACAGTGAGATGGAGATTCAGATGGTGATGTTATAAAGATATTAAGTCCCCAAAGAGAATTGATGTAATTCTTTGAAAACAGAACCAATGAAGGGTTACATGCATACACCCATATGTATAAGTCACAAACATTCATGCTTACATTTATACTAATATATTCGTGCATCCACACACACACACACATTGACACATGCTCGCATATACTTGTACGTTTATTCATGTACACAGTATGAATACATTCACACCTATATGTATATCCGTGTACTTAAATACCAAGACGAATCTATGTACATTGCCTGATAACAAAGTAATTTTTCTTCAAGGTTCATGTGAGAAAAAAAATTTCCAGTACGTATGTATCTAGATAAATGTTCGCATATATACACGTGCATACTGTTGATAAGATAAGAACTCTTTTATAAATTCCTGTGCATATTTTTCTTGCCTGCTAATCCTCGACCACCCGTCCCAAACTGCATCAGAGAATTCACTCAGTAGTTGTCTCCCCCTGCTCTCCTCCATTGCTCTTTTATTGCTAAACCTGAATAATTGAAAACTATTGTTTGCACATCTTTTGTCTTTCTACTTTTCTTTTTTTCTTCTCATTTTGCATGCTTTGTGATTTGTCATTTCAGCCTTTCTTCCCGGTCTTTTCTTTCTTTCTATTCTCATCGTCAGGCTTACACATAACTTATTGGTGCTTGTCACTTGACTATTCCTTTTTTTTTTTCTTTTTAAACTTTTTTTTTATTGTTTTCGCCCACCTCACCCCAAAGATGACTTACCACTGGCTATTAATTTACTGCTCTTGGCAATTACAATTCATCCTCCAAATTGCTTTTCCATCTTCTTTTCTCCCACCCTTTCCTGTCTCATTTATTCTCTCTTCCATGTCATGGCTTACATCTACTGTGCATGCTCTTTATAAAGTGAAAAGCATTTCAAAGGCCATGCTGTCCCCCTGATGCAAGTTCTCTTGTGAATTACTTGGAAAATAAGACTTGTAATGTGCATTGGTATAAGTTGGTGATTCGTACACTATTTCTGTTCACTGCTGAAGCTAATGAAGTATGAGGTCAGCGTGAAATGATGACATAGCTGAGCTTGAATTGAAGAACGAAAATTACATGTTTTGGTAAATTGGCAGAAGATGATTGTTAGAATTGTCTTTAAAATGAGCAATTTTATTCTGCAAGTCCTCTGAACTTGTTTTATCTTAATGATTGTTGGGAACTTGGAAAAAATGCTGAACAAAATTCCAAAGAATTTTGTTTTTATTGTAAGTTGCATACTGTCTTTCTCGGCCCATTAAATACCATCTGGAAGAACAAATTGAATAAATGAAATAATCAGTCCTTCTAGGTCTGAATTAAAAATCATTTTGGATGTATTGGTTTTATTGAAGGTAGAAAAACTCAAAAGTAGAAATACTGCTCCAAATATCATTATCTTGTTCAGCATTTTTAATGTTAAAGGATTCTTAAAAAGTCAGGAATTCTATAGCGAAGATGTCATATTTACTTTACTAAACATTTTATGGCTTTATAACTTACATATATATCTGTAATTTAGCGTTATGTTGGTTCTTATCAGCATTTGTGATCAGATGAGCATTTGAATGTCGGTTTGAGAACATTTAAATCTAAACTTGAAAAATGAGCACTCACGGATCACTTGAGAGATCATAGTAGAGTTTGTGACTTAATCTTTGAGATAGAGCAATATTTCAGTGAAATTCAAGTTTGCCAGGATGAGTACAGTTATAATCAAGAGAGGGATAACATTCAACTATGATTTCTGAAAGCGAGGAAATGTTTGAGATACAACTTAGTTTAAAAACCAGAAGTGTTCAACTTTTGCTCATCATTTTCATATCATCTCTGTATCTCATTCATCGACAGAAACTGGTCAATTCTGCAAACTTTTGGGGGAAATCACTCTAGCGCTCTCAGTTTGTTGTTAGGCAATGAAACCTTTCACTATTTCTTACTATTTTTGTATGGGAGAGAGATACATAAAAAATTAAAGAAAGTATATGTATATCATTAGGAAGCTTCACTGTTTCAATGAAATGTATTTATATAAAGTATGCGTAGATTAGTGCTATGGTTATCAACTTTGAAAAGGAAATAATAACAGCAAAATTTGCTGCGGTATCCTTTATTAGTCTTTAATATGTATATTCTTATGCATGTAAATCTGTTTTATTTATTCTTAAATTCATAAACTGCTTGTAATTGAGAGTGGAACTCCTCAATGTATTGCATGAAAATTATGGAACTACTCTTGGATTGAATGAAGAGAACACAAAACTTCCACAAAATGGTCCAAGGTGATAATTTTAATCAGGAGTTATTTTACTTGAAATTAGCATTCCATTTTCTCTGTATGAATTTAAGAGTTAGTGTGGTGATGCTTGGAAATAAATTCAGCTTTTAGCACATATCACCTGAAGATGAATGTAAAATTCTATGAACTTGAGAAAAAAAAAGGATCTAAATCAGCAAACTTTTAAATGACAAATAAGGCTCCTTTCTTCTCTGATTCATGTTTGTGTGTTGTTGTTTTTTTTTCCTTTTTTTCTTCTCCATCTTATTAATAATTTTTCTTCATTTTCTTTCATTCCCCTCTGTTGACTGGTTGTGAATGAAGTAAATACAATTTATCTGTGTCTTATTGTCATTGTGTTCTCTCCTTTCATCCAAATTATATCTGATGTGTAGATTGTCTGACAAAACAGCTTTTCCTTTTAAGATTAAAAGAAAAAAATGAAGTGGCAAGAATTATTTAAACTATTACTCTGGCTGCCCCTTCCCCACTAAAATAAGGAAGAAAAACAAAAAATTTTTTTTCAAAAATTGGCTAAAAAGAATTGTACAAATTTGTGTTTTTTTATTTTCATCATTAAGGCTAGCAGAATGTATTTTTCCCTTTTTTTTGTTGTTTTATCTATGCCTTATATCTTTCTAGAATTATTTTCTATGTTCATTTGAAATAAGGAAAAAAATTGTTTTTTGTGTGCAAATATAAGTATTTTGTTTGTAATAGTTTAATTTTTTCTTTCTCTTTTCTATGCATGCTTTTATTCCTTCAATTTTATTACTTATTATGAAGTTTATGTTATGTGTTTCTTTCTATGGAGTATCAGAAAATTGATACATTACTGACAGATGTTGCTGGCTAATGCAGCCATGCTATTCGGCCATTCTTCAATGAAGTCTTTCTTTGTGACTTTGTTTTAAAACCTTTCAATTAAGCCTTGACGCTCTGGGAATGGATGCAACATCCATCTTAAGTAACACTTGTCACCTGGCTAAAAACTTACGCCTACTTGGTATTTTCATACTTGTATGAATATATGCATGCATGGTTGAGTATGTATGTATGTGTGTGTGTGTGTGTGTGTATATATACACGTACACATATAATAGAATGTATAAATGTATATTTTGTGAGCTCTCTCTTCCACACATACATTATTTTCTTGTGTATATTAGAGAATGTAATTTTCAGAAAAATCGTCTTATGCTGTGTATGGTCATATGTGTATACATATTGCGATCAATAGGACAGTTACTAGTTAATTTATTCATCTTTCTTGACTTTTTGTGTTGAAGCAGGATTGTTAAAGATGAGCCTGTTTCAAATTTGATTACTTAACATTTTTTATAACTGATTCAAAGTGCTTGGAACCTCTTGCAAAGGATTTTCCTATGCATAAAACTAAGATGATCTTTATGTTTTGTCATAGTTTTTCTAACTTCAATCTCTGGATTTTTTGGACAACTTTTTTTGTGTGTTTGTGTGTGCATTAACACATTCATGCTATATATAAATTCTTACTCTACTGAGGTTTTTATTTGAAAGTTATTTTTCTTATTCAAATTATAAATGTGATTTTATAGCCTGAATTTTAGAAACCATCAACCAAAACTGCCAACATAGGTATCTTTAGTTCTGAAGTAATTCTGGATGGCTATGTATGCATTATGCACACAGTCTGCACCAGTGGAGCAGAAGGGCTGAAAATTTAAACATTTACTCCTCATTATGTCTACAAAAAAATATTGTTTTTTTTTTTCAACAAAATTGCAATTTACTAAATTGGCCTGTCCTTTCTCAGTGACTTTTCTTTGTGATCACTTCCAAACAAAAGGTGAGAAAAGTAACCAACTTGTAGATCATCTCTTTTTTCCTAATTTTATAGTTGATCACCTTCAACACTGCATGTCGCTAAAAGATCTTGGTCATATGATAGTGTATGTTGAGTGAATAAGCAGACCTGTTTTATTTCTTATTTTATTCAACTTTTTCTCCCAATGTGAATTGCTCTTCTCTAGAAGGGCACATTTGAAAGTTTCAAAGCTTTGACCTGAAATTATTTCCTATTAAAATTTGTTAAAGTTATGATTAAACGAAAGTTTCTCTGAAATTATTTTATAATCCTAAAAATCTCGACTCTATATAAATAAAAACGATATTGCCCTGAGTTATATTTCAAAAACACATAACTCTGCAATATGCTTGATAGAAATTTATGTTACTGATCTTGGTCAGCTATGCTAGATCATATGTTTCTATTTCTTACTTTTGTGAATAAATACAATTTCAAGTACAGGTGTGCCTCGATTAATGTGGTTAGTTTGCTTCAGCATTTCATACTGTTCAAAACCACACAGTTGAAGGTCTCATCATAATTTAATGTGTTCTTTCAGCTTATACTTGGTTACATTTATTTGTTAAGTGATTCGTATTTATATTACATCAAAACTGTACTATTCAATATGTGCGTATGCATTTAAAAAAAAACTCTTTTGTTTGCTGTATGTATTATATGAGTTGAATAAGAGGAAGTTGGTAATTGAGTACAACCAATTTGTATACATGCATATATTATACATATGGGAGAAAGTGGTGATCACTGTATAATGTCTGAAAATTGTATAATGAATTGACAAGAAGAATAGATTTACTTTTGCTTTCAAAGACACTCATATATAATTCACTCAAGAAGCTATTCTGAATGATATTTTTTCACCCTTCCCAATTAATTATAATCATCAATGTAAGCATCCATGATTAAAACCTTTCTGATTGAAGCACAAGGCAGACAAAATCATTTAGCAGATTACACCATTTATCTTTCTATCTACATTTATCTATCAGTTTATTATCTGTCACTTTGTGAAATACTTAAGATTCATTACAGTCTGATGTGCAATTAAAAAGCATCACACTGATCTGCTCTCCAATTTGTGAAATTAAAAAGTACATAACAGATTTGTTTATGCTCTTGGAGCACTTGAATGGCACAAAGTGTACAGCTGAAATGAAATAGATTAATGCTTATGATATACGCATGTAAGCCAATTTTGTATGTATGGTTTAAATTCTGTTCAAATGCATCAGCTTCTCTGGAGAATGATTGTATTAGACTGAATTCAAAGGATTTAGTGTTTAAATTTTTCACATTCTTCAAGTTGGTTCTTGAGGAATCATGCAATCAGAAATAGTATAAGTTATTTATATCATTAATGATTATTGATAGTTGAAATTATCTTTTTTTAAAATGATGATGATGATGATGATCATCATCATCATCATCAGTCTTTCAGTATACATTATTGGATATAGACCTACCCCCAGATTCGCCAGAGACTTTGCTGTCATAACGGAGCCATTATTTTCTCAACTTTTCTAAACTGTCACGCCATCTCATTTCTTACCTAACACAATTTCAGGGATGATCTGTGAGGATCCACATTGTGAATCGTAATGCCCATTTTATGATATCTCTGATTCCTGTTTTTTCTTTAATATAATGCACGGTTTTGTAGTCTATTCATGTGATGTTAAGCATTATCCTCTCCTGTTCACATTGCATGTTAATTAGTTTGAGAGCCAATCTGTTTCAATTTGCACCACTCTTCTAGCCATTGAAGGTACCTGCTCCTTTCTTATGTTATCCTCTCTTTCAAAATCCTATTTTTCTTGTAGTGTTTCTTTTCATTTGTTTCTTCATTTGTATTTAATTTTGTTTCTATCCCACCTTTATGAAAATTATTAATTTTCTCTGTGCCTTTTGCTACAGCTATCTATTGGTTAAAGATCATCCTTGAATAAAACCCTTGAATAAATGGTTATTTTTTGTATCGATCTTAATTATTTTTTTCATATTCAAATATAACATCATCATCACCTTTTTAGCGTCCATCATTGGACGTAGAACTTCCAAGAGATTTTTGATTGTGTACATTGCAGAACTAGTACTTTCTGAAATTGTGTACTTTGTCATACCATTTGTTTTTTTGCCAGCTACAATCTCTGGGGATACATATTGTGAGCTTTGATTTCCAGCCGTTGTCTGCCATTCTTGCAACATGACCAGCCCATTGCCATTTGAGTTTTTTTATGGCTTCTATATGTGTTCTCTAATACACTGTACTGTCTTGAAATCTCTGTACATGATGTTAAGCACGATCGTCTCTCATATGTGTTGTTTGAGGGCTAATTTTTTGGCTCAGTTCCATGTTTTAACTCCATAGAGGATGCATTGGTTGTAAACCCTTCTTTCATGTAGCTTCTTTGTTATTGAACTGTTAGCTCTACTCTTTTCATTCCCAAACATTTTAAATGATGAAGAGCCAATCTGAAAATATCATTTTAAATGTCAATAAAATATCAGAACATTGCATCAACCAACTGTTGCCTTGTGTAAGTTTGGGTTGGACTCTTGATGAGGTTATGTTTGCAATAGACTGTGAGCAGGCAGAGCATTGACTTCCACTCTATTATCACTAGAGAGTCAACTTTATTCAGAAAATTGTTCACTTGTCAAATAAGAACACCTTGAGTGCAGAGTTATTGAAAGTTTTTACATTAGGAACTTGTTTACATATCCTATATAATGTTTCTGAATTTCAAAGAAATTGCACATTTTTTAAATGAATTTTGTAATTCAGTCATCACTTAGAGTCAACCTCATAAGGTTTCAAGGAATTACATACAGATTCTGATGCATATATCAACTTATCCACACACATGCACACTAAGTTGAGTTAGTTTTCGTAGGTCATAAGTGATTGATTTTCTAAGGTTAGTTTGTTCTGAAAAAGAATAATCTGAAATATATATAAAAAAATAATATATATATATATATATATATATATATATATATATATATATATATATATATATATATAAGCTTACAAATGCTTTTCTAGAAGTAACTGTGATTAAGATTTTTGTACCTGCCATGTTGTTTCTTAAGAGCCGACTGTATAATTTACTTGCAACTTATAAATGACAGCATTTTATGATATTTCTTAACGAGTTTCTTGATATTGTTTTAATTAATCATCATTTGGAAGAAGGAAAATGGAAACATCAAACAAGATTTCAATGTATGTTTTTCCTTTTTATTTTTTCTATGTATTGATCATTTATTTCATTTATTTTTCTGTAGAGACTCATAAAATATCTTCTATTAAGGAAGAAAAGCGAGAAGAGATGAAGAAAGGCAATGACTTTGAGTACGATTTTGCAAACCTCTATTTTCACGATTAAGTGACACATCACTGTTTAGCCGTTAGTTTTGTCTTGCTTTCATTTGTGTAATGACCAGTCAATTACTTCTCTGATTATAAGTGTCAGCAGTGAATGAATGTCTCTCTGTGGTTGACATGTTAGGGAGTGGGGGTGAAGTTACCATGGAAGAAAGGTTAATTCTGATTTGGAAGCTGCATTGAGAAAATTCGATAGGGTAAAAAATCCATGGAATATTTTTTATTGGAAGGAAAATAAATGGTTAAAAATTTACAAAAAAAATAATAGTGAAAGTACAAAAATTTGAAGTAGATTACAAAAATGTCATAATATTTCAAGACAGTTTTCATAATTTTATTTTAGATTTTGTGATTCAAGAATATTTTTAATGTTAGTCAGGAATAGAGATATTGAAAAAGCATAAATATTACTTGAGTGATTGGTTTTAATATCAGTTTAATATATATATAAATCATTGATTAACCTTTTTAATGAAAATTTGAAAATGTTTTCAAAAAATGTTCTTTTTTCATGTATAGGAAATAGTACATTCTGATAAATTTATTGATACTTTTTTAAGTTGAATGAATAACATAATATTTTTAAAATTAAAAAGTATTTTTAGAAATAAACTGACAAAATCTTTCCAGAAAAAATATGTATGTCAAAAACAAAATAATAATTTTTATGATAAATCAATTCTCTCTTTCAAAAAAGAAAAACAAAAAAGTTTCTGCTCTAAAATGAAGTTCATCTTTAAATAATTACAATGAGAAATTGAAGATTTATATTCCATGTTTTGCTGACAGCTAGTGAAAATTCCTTAACTTATATTAGCACCGCTTCGTCATTCCAGATTTAATTCCCTAAGTGATAAATTGTCACCAAGTTACTCCTGATTATCCTCTCACCACTGTCACTGCAGACTTTCTTTTGGAAACTCTTTTGCATTATTTTCTTTTTTTTTTTTTTTTTTTTTTTTTTTTTGTTCTCTCTTCCTTCATCATTTGTCTTAATTATTCCACTGTGCTCAACTGATGAGATAATTGCTCTGCTAGGTGATGGGGATGCTGCTAGCTGACAATGGCATCTATTAATTCTTTATACAGACATTCTGCTTTATAGGCTGCGACACTTAATTGTTTAGTAAGCGCCATGTTACCATTTCAGATGCTAAATATTGTTCACTTACTATGAAAGAGAAAAAAAAAAATGAACAGAAATGATCTTTTCTAAATGTATTTTGTAAAATGATTGGCAGAGGATGGTAATGTTTGAAGGGGGGTGCTAATCGTGTTGATTGTAATAAGAAAAATGTATTTATTAAAAACCTGTACTCTTAATGGAATTATTGGCTTCAAAAGTTAGTTGTTATAAAAGTAAAAATTGTTGTTCCTGTCTAAAAATGTTTTTTACCTACCCGACTCTGTGTGCAGTTGTTGCTTATATGTGAATACATACCATGTTAGATACTGTCAACCGAAATTATTAGTATAAGTTTCTTCAGTTTTCAAATGTGTATCTATGTATGTATGTATGTATGGTGGTAGGCTGCACAAGTAGAGCTGGAGACCTGAAAATTACAACATTTACTACTTATGTCAAAAAAAAAAAAACCCTTTCTCCCTAACAGGGAGTTCAGTTTGCAATGTAAGTTTATGTTAAAATGATTCTTTGGTTTGTGCCCAGCAGCATTCATAAATGTTTTTTTTTTAAATTTTTAAATTCATACTAATTAGTGATCATCATAACATCCGTCATTGGACATTGACCTTCCCTAGGATTCACCAGACCTCTCTTTCATGGGTGTCACAGAGCCAATACTTCCTGAACTTGTCTACTTCATCTCATTGTCTTATATTGTGCCAGCCATGGTTTTTCATGTGATCTTTAGGAATCTATTCGAGTGGTGATGTCCGTCAGTTGTCTGCCATTCTTGTAACATGACCAGCCCATTGCCATTTTGAGGTTTTGAATTGATTCTATGACGTTTTGGGCTCCTGTTTTTTCCCTAATATGTTTTACTGTCTTATAATTCTTTCACATGCACGTCGCATGGTTTTCAGTTTGAGGGATAGTCCCTTTGTTGAGGTTCCATGTTCCTGCTCCATTGGTGACTATGGGGGGGGGGACATCGGTTGTATATTTTTTTTTTTTTTTTTTTTTTTAGCACTAATGATATTTTCTTGTTCTTGAAGATTGATCTTGCTCTACTGAAGGCTTGCCATAATAGAGTAATTCTTTGCGTCATTTCGTCTTCATTTGAAGATTTCATGGGGATTTGTTGTCCTAGGTAGATGTTGTGGTTTACTCTCTCCAGCACTGCACTTTTGTGTGTTTGTCTTCAGCATGTTTGTTGTACAAGACCTTAGATTTTCGTGTGAAGGCCAACTTTCTTACGTCCATGTAGCAGCATTTTGATTGCAGTGTTACAATCTTCAGGGCTTTGTTTTAGTTGAATAGCATAGTTATTTTCCTAGTGATGACTTAACCATCTTTTTTTAGTTGGTGGTGATATTGTCTCTTCCAGGGACATTTCCTTCGTTTGTTTGATGGCTTGTTTCACTTCCTATGGCATAACTTCTGGGAAATTCTCGAGTTGATTGTTTAAATTTTGTACATCTTGTTCATTGTTTTGAGTTCTATGGAGGAGTTAAGTTCTTGGTGGAATTTTTGGGCATAATCGATGACCCCGTCCCTGTCTGTTTTTAGGTCTTCTGTTTTTTTTTGAGTGCCCTAGTTATTTGTTTCTGTCTTGTATTGAGAATTTTGTTAAAAAGCTTTAAAAGCTTTTTTTGAGAATTGCTGTCATGTATCTTTTGTCTTCCCATTGGTTTTATTCATTACGGTTGCTTCAATCTTGTCCCTTGTTGTTGAGCGGTGACTTGAGATTCCTGCATTTTCCCATGAGATTCTTTGTTTCTTCCTCAAATAGAGACACTGTTACTTTGTTGTTGAATTCGTTGATATTGATGAAGTCCTTTTCTGATTCGGTAATGAGTTAATATCTGTTTTTCAGTTCAAGTTAGAAGGATCGAGTGAGCTCGTCTGGTATGTCTAGTGGTTGTGGCTTGATGTGGAACATTTTCCGGCCTTTTTGTTGGTGTTAATTTCAGTTCAACATCTCACCATTCTTTGGTTGCTCACTATGTTGACTTGATTTAGGACCTAGATATCTTTGACAGTGGCACTTTTGTTTATCAGGATGGAGTCTATTCTGTTTTTGGTTTCATGATTGGAGCTCTTTCAAGTTTATTTTTCAATGAGTTTTTTTCAAAGGAAGTGTTCATGATTTTGAACCTGTTCAGTGATGGAATTCACAAAATCTCCATCTCTTTTTGTTCTCTATTCACTGCCTTACGAAAGATGAATGAAGTAATTTATTCATCGATCATTCTTTTTTCAATTCTTTGATTGATCCACCCCAATGCAGCATGTTGCCATAAGATTTTGGGTAATGTGATTGTTTCTATTGAGTGACCAACCAGACTTTTTTGTTGTTGTTTATTTCTTGTGAGAATCGTTATTTTGCACCAATCATATGTCTTTACTGTGCACATTGATTCAAAACTTAAGGATTCTAATTGATTCTCTGTGTGTGTTTGAAATTGACAGAAAACAATTTGACAGATATTCTCTAAACTTAGCAAGAAGGTTATTTTGTTGAATGTAAATCAACTGTCAGATTTGTGAATTTCTATTCTTGAATAGTTGCTTCTTATAAAAATTGCTGATAGGGTTCTACATTTGTATTGAACAGATTTGAGTTTATTGTTTCCTTTTTATGGAAACAACGAAAAGTAATTGATGGGAAATATATGGTGCAATGATTATGAGGTTGTAAAGAAAGTTATGTCATTTTTTGTGCTGATAGTTTCAACAAATCTTGCTGTTACAGACAGGGAACTTTTCCAACACTTCGATATCAGCTGATGGAGGCCATATTACTGATCATTTGGAGAAGCAAGGAATAGAGTCAATGGCTGGAAAATGGGTCCCATATGACCTGTCTATTGCAAATTGCTAATAACATACTGATTGTGGGAAGTCACTGCATTCTCGACAGCTCCCTGCATCTTTTAGGGGTGTTGGGGGAAGACACTTGTGACTGTGTGCAAGAAATGGATCCGTTCTCATAATGTTGTTGTCAGTGACTCCATAGCAATGATAGAACTATTCCCTAGTGATAGGCACTCTTTATCCCTAGAGAAATTTGTTGTGTATTTTGTGGGGTATTAAAAGAATCAGTCATTACAGCTAAAGTTTATTCTCAATGGATCCTGATTTCTGGACCACGGCTCAAGCTTGTCCTTGAATTTACTGGTCTCCATGTTGTTTAAGTCGGCTGGCAATTATTCGTTGGAAAGAAGTGACTTAGAATATGCTCCAATCCATTCTGTTGGTGGTCAGTGTCCCTATTTATAACCATTTTCCTATGTTGAAAGTAGCTGACTATTCTGATCTTTATGCTGAATTGGTGATTTGAATTAAAATTCAAATACGATCACATGTGTGTTGGCTTTCTGGATGTCCAAAAGCTGCATTGTATGCTTGTCACCTGAACATCTAAGAAAGCAGGTTTTGTTGATTCAATGGAGTTTACATTAGTGCACATGCATCCACGTTGTGGGGCCAAAGTATAAAAGTCATCTTTACACCTGAGTCTGATTATTGACTTGGTGATGTTGTTTCATGTGCTTTCAATGAAATCCAGTATTCAAAGTCTAACTTAGGATTCTGGACATTGGAAACAAACCGGTCACTATTGTCTCTATGGAAGCATGCCATATTGTTATTCTTTGGACACTTGGGGATGATTTACAGAATCTGAAGTACACAATAATATAAATGTGCATTATGTAATTTTTATCTCCAAAATAGATGTCCAAGGTTAAGATAAGGCAGTTAGTGTTGAATTTGTTTAGGGATATCTTCTTCCTCTAAATGTGAGCCTCATTGGCAGTCTTGAGCCTCTGATAGAAAAGAAAAACATCAGTGAACAAATGTTCACTAAATAATCAGAAAATATCAACCTAAACTGTCAACATAGGATTTTTCAGTTTCTTAGTTGGTTTGGCTGGCTATATATGTATGTATAATGTACAGATTGCACCAATGAAGCTAGAGAGCTGAATATTCAAACATCAGCTCCTTTTGTTTAGAAAAAAAACTTTCTTGTTTCTTGAAACTTCACCCCAATAAGTTTTTAGTGGTGGTGTAATTTACATGTAATGGGGAAAAATTCTTTCTACTCTCTCTGGTACTGAAGATATTTAATTTCATCTTTGTTCCAGCCATAAACATTTTTTTATCATTATAAATAGCAAGAGTACCTGGTATTGCTATGGTTTAAATTGCTTCGAAGTTCGTCTTTTTATAGCTTATTCTCTAAAAAAGAACTTATTGAAAGGTAGTCGTTGCAGAATCATTTATAACCATTCATACTAAATTAATTTCTCTAGTTATCTTACTCTAGAGCAAATTTAACTGTGGATAATCATAGAAATAGGTAGATTATAGGAGAAACTTATTGATTTCACATTAGAAATATTTATAGTACAGTGAGAAATTTTCTTTCCTTGTGCATGGCATTGAAGTATCTTTCTCATCATCTCAATAAAAATGTGGGCAGCAGCTTTAGACCTCAAATTTTATAACCCCAACAAGAGTTTATGTGATGGTGAATGTATCAAATTTGTAGCATTTACTATTCTCAAGTGACATAGCTAACAGCGAATCATCTGTTGTTGTCAAATTAAAATGATGAAAAATTGTATTTATTTATTGATAACTATCAATTCCACATGGACCTAAAGTTAAGCAATATTCTTCTTGTCAAATTTGTGACTCTAAGAATTCCAGGTGCTGCTAGCAAATAGGTGATGGAAAACTTTTTTCAAGCAAAACAAGATGCCCCTTCTTTTGGTAATTAGTATAGCAAAAATTCTGTTATGGTGTAAGTCTAATGATGATAATAATGGATATATTTTTGCAGTAGGTGTAGGAATGTTAGTTACATGAAACAATGAGTTTATTGGTGATGGTAGTGATGATAATTAGGATATCTACTGGGGGATATATTTTCTGACCCAGAACATGCCTGCCTTTAATGGGGAAAATCCTTACAAAAGAACTTTTAGAAGAAATGTATTGCTTACTCAAATGCTGTGAGCTCCAACCTGAAAAACAGAAAGAATGTTGTATAGAAAAAAAGTGACATTACTCATAACTTGAAAAGTTGAACCTAAGAAGAGAGAACCATTGGTATTACTAGACTTAATGAAATGGACAAAATAAAAATGAATGGGAAACCTTGGCACAAGCAGCTAGGATATCAGAATGGAGTTTGGAATAGAGAAATGTACAATACTAGTGATGCTCAAAACAAAAATAGAAGCAACGGGGAATTGAATTATCCCCAAAATTAACTGGATGGGTCAGAGGACTATGAACATGGAGGAGTACAGGAAGCAGATTCAGTCAAGAACAGTTAAATGAAGGAAAAGGTCTGCGAAGGATCTCAGAAGATAATGCAAAATATCAAAAACTGAACTCAATTACACAAGCATGATCGAAGGAATAAATATATGAGCAGTATTTATTTTTAGGTATGAGGGACCTTTTCTGAACTGGATGAGAAGATCTGAGAAATTCAGGTATCAAAACAAGGAAATTGATCACAATGCATAAAGCTTCGTACCTGAGGGATGACATTAATAGCCTTTTAGTGGAAAGGAAATGGTAAGGAAAAGGAGCCATCAGGATTGTGTCAATTCTGTTATTAAAGAGAGTGAAGACTTCACTAAAGAGAGCAATGAAAGAATAATTATAAAAGCCCAAATTTACAATGAAAATGACGGGAGGATACATAGAGGTTCAGAAAACTCCCAAATGGTAGGAGAAACAACTGCCAGGACATTTCAGGGGACCAAAAAATAGAATTGTAGATGAGATGGACGTAGTTGAAAGAGAGAATGTGGATTCTATCAAAACTAATTCTATCAAGATCAAAACGAACTGGACAAGGTTGAATCATATATGTGTAAATTTAACTAACTGGTTCAGAAGGAATGCAAAAATAAGCATGACCGGGTTGGGAAACTATGCAAATGAATAGGATTTGACCAGCCAAACCTATGTTATATGCACAAACCACGATCTGACTTGAAAAGATGAAATATTTTGAGACTAAATTTCTGAGAAATCACACAATCAAGGCAGAGAAATCAGATTTAGTTATACGTGAAATGACCCTGAAAAGCCCTACTAAAAGATTGTAAGAAGAGGAAATCCACCGCAGAGAGGAATAGAAGAGTAAACATACATGTAGTTTATGATTTGATACCTTTGCTCAGCATCCAATCCAGTTAGTAATTATTCTTCTTCTTCATCATCAGTTGTCTTTTGATATCCGCCGTTGGACACAGACCTTCCCTCAGGATTTGCCACAATTCTCTATCATGGGCATTGCGGAGCCAGTATTTCCTCGTCTAGTTCGTCTCTCCATCTTGTTTTGTTGGCCTCGGTTTCTTATGTGATCTCTGGGGATCCATGTTGTGTGATGTGATGTCCATCAGTTGTCTTTCATTCTTGCAACATGGCCTGCCCATTGCCATTTGAGTTTTTTGATAGTTTCTATGATGTCACAGACACCTGTTTTCTTCCTTATATACTGCTCTGTCTTGTGATCTCTCTACATAAGGTTGAGCATGATTCTCTCATGCACACGTTGCATACTTCTCAGTTTGTAGGTCCGTCTCTTGGTTAGATTCTATGCTTCCGCTCCATAAGTGCCTATTGGGAGAATGCATTGGTTGTATACTCTTCTGTTTAGGATTATTGGGATCATCTGATATCAAAACCAAAATTCTTTGTTCTCCAATTGAAACAGTTTCATCTGTTTGAATGGAATCAAAATTTTATCCTTTGTTTCACCATGAAGTCAATCATTTTTCTTTGTTTTGCCAAACCAATTATAAAGAATTTAGAGGCACAAGCATATTTGAAAAAAAAAGTTATTTCTTACTTCATTCTTGAATGTTTTGAAACGTTGCCCAGCTTCAGCCTCTCGCTTTTAGGCATAAAATCAACAAGTTATTATCACTCAGCCCAAGTAAAGTCTCGATTTGCAAGAAATGAATGTAGGAAGAAATAATTATTTTCTGACATAGGCCATTTTTCTGTCATTGATGGCTTGGTGGTACTTTTAGTGCTGTCAATATTCCAAAATAAGATTCAGATGGATAGAAGGTATTTCAGTATTCTATGTGAAGCTTATCTTATTTGGATCTTGTTTTCACTTAGAACTATTGAATATGGTTCACAAGGTACTATAATTGGGTCACATCAGTGTCACCTATAAAATCTATGAAAGAAGTGTCATCTCTTTTGAAGCACTCACCCTAGATGCATTCACCCTCTGGCCTTTATTTATCTATGCAAAATTAAAGGTCAACTACAGAGTTAGTAGAAAAATGTTTTGGAATATCATTCTCAGATGAATTACTGCTCATTCTTGGCCTCTGACCAGAGCTCTGAACTTGAAGCTTGAAACTCAATATTTGGTCTTGCTGAGATTGATAGAAATAAAAGAGAATGTTAGATTTTTTTGTATTAGATCTAGCCCATTCTACATTTCTAACTGAAGGTAGAGGAACTTGGTGATGATTACCTTTACTTGCTGAAGATGAGATATAAGTTAAGAGTGGGGAAAGTAATGTCTTCTTCCAGTTTCAGTTCTAGCTGTAAGAAATCAATTGAGGCCCTGTGCATATCATAATTAATTGTCGCTTTACTTTGGCAGGACCATTGTAGCATCACGGTCAATTAAAGTGGCCAAAGTGGACTTTGCATTAAGGCTTGTCAAACTTTAGGAATGACCAATTGGATGTCATTATGCTGTATTACATTCGGTCTTGAACTCCTTGGAACACTCTTGTCAGGATGAATTGAAATTTTCATCCGACCAAAAATGAATAAAAATTACTATTCTTCTTGTTCAATATAAGATTTAGATGAACAAGTTTGTTAGTTGATATTGCCTAAAATGTATTTGGATTCAGTAATTGCATTATGAATAGTTTCTGATGAATTACCCTGAATATATCTAATATTAATGAAAATGTTGTTTTTAAAATGATATCAATAAGCTTGTTTGGTGTGTTCAGGCGTAAGTTGAATTATTGTGTGTGTGTGTATATATATATATATATATATAT
The DNA here is from genome assembly GCA_963457665.1 of Thysanoteuthis rhombus. Classification (NCBI taxonomy): domain Eukaryota; kingdom Metazoa; phylum Mollusca; class Cephalopoda; order Oegopsida; family Thysanoteuthidae; genus Thysanoteuthis; species Thysanoteuthis major. Next base: position 44,833,719 of record OY735205.1, on the reverse strand, counting down.
ATATATATATATATATATATATATATATATATATATATAAGATAAGTGAGTGAATGTATGTTTTTTGATCACTGTTTAAATGTTACCCTATATGGAGTCAGCGTCTGTAATGTTACCAAAGAAAAATATTGTATCGTGAAACATTCGAAATTTCCATGTAAATTGAAACAAGAATTAACACACATGTTAGTGAAAATTTGGATTTTCTGTTAAAAAACTTTTTCAAAGAATTAACAATCTTCACTCAGAATAAAACTGGTGTCTGATATGCCACAGAAGCATTTAGATGTAATACAAGATTTGCACAATTTGCCTCATCTCTTTAGCATTACTAATGGGAAGAGGAACCTGAACAATTTTGGCTGCCACTGACACCAAGGTAAATGGGTTAAAGCTGGGTCAGCTGACCTATATTATACACTGTTGATTGATAAGAGAGATGCTAATCAAGTGGGCAGTCACCCACTGCTGTGCAGCCGAATGCCTCAGGCCATTTCAACAGAAGGAGCTGATGGCACCTCGAGAAATGATGGTCAGGTCACTCCCAGACCAGCTGACATGAGCATTATTAAGCCATGTGATCAGTCATTGGCAATTGAGTGAGGTTTCGGAGAGAGGGTCACCCTAATTGTTATACTTGTTCTAGCCCTGCCTCTTAATAGGGCAAACACACTATTAGCAGAAACAATAGCCATGCTCTTCAAATTTGACACGTAAGGACAACTTTGAGGGGGGTTGTTCCACCTTTGCATGAATCAGCTGTTTAGCTCACTGGGTGATAAGTCAAACCCCCTGTGGGCCAGTCAGTCAGTGGCAGTAGGTGTGCACTGATGTGTAGAAAATGGTTCCTAAATATTTCAGTCCATCAGTCTGTGAGCATTTCCATTTCTGCCAACAGGGGATTGTTTGGGACTCCTCCAATCTTCTGTCAACAGCGTTGGCAATCATCAAAGAGTGTATATAGGGCAAGTTAGACACTTGTTGGACGCCATCCCATTTCAGTATGTCTTTTGATTGCGGAGATGTGGGCATTAATATGCATCTGTTAAAAATGTCTTATTCACTGTTCACTTGTCAACTTGAGAGGAAATGACAATAAATAAGGAAAAGAAATTTGCATACTCTGAACAGAAATAAGAGACTCTTTGTTGTTGTTATTCCTTGTGTTGGTAAACAGTATAAAACGGTAATCCTACTACACTCAGATACTTCAGAGCAAAGTAAGTTAAGTGATATTTATGCTAAGAAATCACCATGGATTTATCAAGAACTAATTTCTCAGTAGTTATTGACATGTAAGGATTATTTACAAGTTCTACACTGACCGTATTGGTGAGGGGTCGGTTGTCGTTATTTGAAATCAATTAGGAACTTCTATGTATTCTCCCAAATACTCTAGTATTGAAGTTCAGTAAAATCTCTCCACTGTCAGACCTTTGCTCTACTCCTGAGCTGTATCTGCTGGAAGTGAGTAATGGTTGCCGAGAAGAGCTACTTATATTATTATTCTGTCCTGAAAAGGGAGTTAATGTCCAGCTTTAAGAAGTTATTGGTGAAAAGAATTCATTATTTATTGGTTAGAAAATGTGTTTTCATTTCATAGCTGAGAGTTGTCATTATTTCTGTTTATACTATCTGATGAAGTTTTGGTGGAAGAGAAGGTTTGCTATTAATCTTTATTGCTGATATAGAAAGATAGCTGTAGAATAAAAGTCGACTGGTATGGATAGATAGAACAGAGGGAAATGGAAAGATGAGAATGAACTTGGATTTATTGACAGATAAGAACAGAGATAGACTAATTGAATAATAAGAACATTGATAAAAACAGATTTGGTTTGACAGACAGACAAGAACAGATTGGGTTGACAGCCTGATAGATAAGAGCAGATTTGGATGACTAGATAAAAATCACTTGAAATGGATAAGATCATACTTGGTTATATAAGTATTTACTAATCTTAACAAAGTCTGACATAGGGCTTCAAAATTGAGGAGTCCTGTAACGATTGGATCTGCTATACTAATGAATGATCAAATGAGAGCAGCTAAGCATCACTCTACACCAGGTGCCCAAACTTGAGTGTATAAATTGCAATTCATTGTCATATGGAAATTCCATGGTAGGTTTTATAAACTAAGACTGATGAATGCATTTAAAAGTGATTAAAGCAGTTAAATAAAACTAGACTTTAATCATCTTATAAATATTCTGGAAATGATTTATTAAAAAAAACCCACATTATTATATAAACTTTCAGAACTCTAATATCTAATAATATATTTATACTCACACCCTTGAATATACAAATGGAAAACTTATTTAGATATTTGCAAAATGTGTAATTACAAAGTCTGACTTGGTTTTGTAGGGTTTGATTTGGTACATTATGATAGCCTACCCAATACTTCAACCAGGCTCTATTTCTTAAAAACATCAAAAAGGTTTTTAATTATTCTGATATATTTAAGTGAAGATTTCTCTTTTCTTTTAGAGAAATTATTGTCCACAAGTTTTTCTTAGGGTTTGAGTTTGAAATCTTAAATTTCAAACCTACTGATCAAATTTAAAAAAAATTTTCACTAGCTATCACCAAAATGGGATTTGAACCTCAAACCTTATGGCATCAAATAATTTTTTTATTTTGATTTATTGAGAATTATAGATATTAGATAATTGGATAACCTAAAAGGTCTATTCTGTCTTCATTGTTGGATGGCATTAGGAATTATTAGCTATATTCATAAAGATTGCTTCTGGTTGTATCACGACAACTCTCACATTTATGTTGCAGTTTCCAAAAAAAAAAAATAGTGAAAATTAACATTTTTGTCTCTGGTGGGAAAAAATCCAGGAACCATCATTTACTATGGGTATCAGTTATTGTTGCCCCAATTTTCACAATTTGATAACTTTGTAATTCCTCAATATATTTCTATGGAATTCTACCTGGGGGGTGATGAGTTATGGCTGATCTGATTGATTGTTCAGATTTTGACTGATTTTGCTGAAATTTGGTTATGATATTGACAAAACCCCTGGAAATGAAAAATAGTGAGTTATGATCAATGTGATTGTTTCTTTACATTGTATAAGTAAATAACCAATATGTCAATATGGAAAAAGTTACTGAATTTTGGCCTGCTGTACCAATTGGAATGAAAATTGTTCTATAGGTTTTGGCCCACCTTATTACTAAAAATATCTAATGTTTTTTAAGAATTTTATAGTTTGAATAAAAATGATCAGGCATCTTGGTGTTAACAGTCCAAATACACAACTAATTGCCACTTTCTCTCTCTATTTTAACCGATTTCTGCCGGGACCTTTTATACTTTTAACATTTTTGTTTATTGATTCTGCCATTGGAGAGGGAAGAAAATCAGCAACATTTTTGGCATAAGTGCTTTTTTATTTCAGGAAAGGTAAAAATGCAAAACAGATTTTTGCAGTTTATAGAAAGAGTACTCTAAATGATCGAACATGTCAATATTGGTTTGCCAAGTTTCGTGCTGGAGATTTCTTTCTGAACAGTAATCCATGGTCAAGTGGACTAGTTAAGGTTGATACTGATCGATCAAATCAAGATGTTACTTGAGAATAATCAACCTTATGCAATATATAGCCGACATACTGAAAATATCCAAATCAATTAAATCAAATCATTTGCCCGGATTGGTTATGTTAGTTGCTTTGGTATGTGGCTTCAACATGAATTAACCAAAAAATAAAAGAGCAAAAATAATTTTATTGGACTGTGATTGTGCTCTCTTTAACAAATTTCTTGCAGGCGATGAAATGGGTATACTTTACAACAATGTGGATTGTGAGCAATAGTGAAGCAAGTAATATGAACTACCTCGAACTGTACAAAAAACCAGTCTTCATTCAAAAAAAGTATTGCTGTATATATATAACAGGATTGGAAGTGATTCCTCTGCTAAGTCTTTCTGGGGAAGCTTACAGCTGATTAAAACAAGTACTGCTCCAAATTAGACCAATTGCAAAGGAGCAATCGATGAAGGATGAACAGTTATCTTTTTCCAAGAGAAAGGGTGCAATATTCCATCAAGATAATGCTGTATATCATGTGCTTTTCTAGTTCCCAGGCAAAAATTGATACAGCTTGGCTGGGAAATTTTCACTTATTTGCTGTATTCAGCGGATATTGCACCTCTGGATTATCATTTATCGCAGTCTCCACTGATTTCTCTTGATGAAAAAATATCAATTCCCTGGAAAACTACAAAAGGCACCATGTGCAGTTCTTTGCTTAGAAAGATTTTTAAAAGTTCTGGCTGAATGGAATTGTGAAGATTTTTTTATACATAGCTGAAGATTGTGAATAAAACAATGAATATGTTATTCAAAAATTTCAGAAATATAAATAAAACCATTTTTATTTGTTTATATTGTATTTATTTGTATTGTATTATCAATAGTATTGAACAATAGAATTTGAAGCTTTCTATTCTTCGTTCCAACTTACGGTTTTCCAAACTGTCACAACACTTTAATGTGTCACTGATAATCTCTAGGTGTATCGCAAAATCAAGTATGATTTTGTGTATCTTTCAAAAGATACCTTTCCTAGGTCAGTGGAACTGTTGGGATGACATATATTTGACTTGGCTGACAAAACTTGAGTAATGTGTAACAAAAATTCTTGTTTCCAGAAAGTGTGTCATCAATACCAAAAGTCTGGAAAGCTCTGTTCTCTAACCCTTTGGCTGTGAAGTATTTTGTATGCATTGAGTTTTGATTCTAATATCATTTTGCTCTAAGGCACAATCAGAGAATTTGAAGTGTTGAACTGTAGATAGAAAAATTCTCATATCAGATCTGTAACCTCTGGGCTATCACTTTAGGCACCTTTGATCATGCAGCACATAAGCAATGTAATAACCTAACAACCATATTTGGCTTCTATCATTTTCTATTAGTAACTTTTGATTTTCCTTTATGCTCTGTTGTTGTATTATTTTTCACCTTTTTTGCCCGTGTTTTGTTTTGTTTTTTTTTGCTAAATTTGATATCTTAGGCATGAAAGGTATTGTTTTTTTCCCTCCATGAAAATTGGAAAATACATCTCAACAAACAGGCTCTTTTAAATGTTTTTGTGGAAGATTAGAAAAGATGAAAAAAAAATGATCTAACATATTTACTAAGAAGTGGTGAAGAGTGTTGAACATACAGTGGAAGTATGGTGTACACACTGCCTATGTGTGCGATCAGTATGTAGGCTGCATGTACTTATTGATGTGTACACAGCAAGTTTTTATGTGCCTTATTAGAGATTTGTGCATGTAGTTATTGTGTGCATATGCATCTTATAGAGAGATATATAAGCAAACTTCTTTGTATAATGCATTGTATTTATGCACACATCCTTTGATCGACATGTCTGTATAAAACCTATAACTGCATGTGTATGAACACTTTCTTCACACAAATATTCACATACACAAACGCATTGCAAGGCATACAGTCTTATGTGGAAACATACATGAAATAGATGTTTAATGTAGACCAAGTGTAACTATGTGTCTATGAATATTCGGATTATATGAGTCTGTATACAGAAAGAGTGTGATTTTTATTTTGATAATGTTCATAAAAATGTAGGTTTGGGTATTATATATACATGTGTATATTTTTATAGTATTTCCTTTCATAGAAATATGCATAGTTTTGATACATATATATTGTTAGTTTATGCACAGTGTGTATGCATGTGTCAGAAACCTGGCAGGGTAAATATGTATGTTGTATGTGCCTGGGTATATAACTATTCCTGTATAGTATATAATGTTATGTATAATGATGTGTGTGTGTGTGTGTATACATATATAATGTAAAGGATATGCAATGCATAATGGGCTTACATTCATGTTGTCTAATAATCATAATAATGTGTGTGCATATATCTGAATATAAGGTATGTGTATTATGTATGTACAGTCTATGTATACATGCGTATTGAATATAAAGTATGTGACTATAGTATGTGAATGTGCAAGTAGCCTCTGTGTGTGTGTGTCTGTCTGTCATCAACAATTAGACATTGTCCATTCACACATATGCCATTCCTTGCACAAGTGGCAATTCAGGCTGCAGCATTTTGACATTAATTTTCTTGTCACTCTGAATAACCAGTGACGGAAACGTTTTAATAGTATGTTACATTCTATCAATGCCTCCCCCCCCATTGGCCCAACTCTTGACAAAACCACCGCTACCATCACTAATAATAATGACAACAGTTAATGCTACTATTACTCCTGATATTACTGATGATTACTTCTATTATTACCAACTGTGAAATACCACCCTCTGGGTGGAGTAAATGCCCTGGTATATAACATGAATGTGCCAAGAATCATTCTGGCCTGTTTTGAACCACAGACTTTAGAACATCATAACTCAGCTTAGACAAAACTTGATTCATCAAAATAAGCACCATTAGAATCAATATTGCTGATGATTTGGCATTGAATACATTCCATCATGATAAAAACTTGGGTCATGGGAGCCACCAAACTGCAGGAAGGCTTTTTCTATCTGGTTCACAATGGTGTGCACCAATCAGCGCCTATATGCACTTGAGGTCTGGAAACCGTGATAATCAGTAGGGGTCAATCCGGTGCATAAGGGGGCTGAGGCTCGACTCTGATTCTTAACTACGTTTTTTTACTGGCCAGTTTGTGAAGTATGAGGTCTTGCTTTATCTTGCAGCTGGAAAGACCCCTTTTTTTCCCACCACTGCCAGCCAGCTTTGTTCCAACTTTAGTTGCATCAGTTGCAAAATACAATAATGAGACTTTTTTTGGTCTGACCTGGTTTAAAGAAACTGTTATTGATCACTCCATCACAGCAACACCAAACTTTCAGGAGGAGCTTATCTGGGTGAAGATTTGGTTTGGGGAAGGTAAATGCAGGGGGAGCAAATGATTTGAACCAAAGAAAGCAATGCTCTTTCTGTCAACAGGGAGCATACGATCAAGAAAAGGGTCATCTTTAAATAAACGAATGGCTGCAAATGTCTAACAGTACAAGCTACTGATCGTCAGTCAAATCATGAGGGACACACTTCTGCATTTTCGTCACTTCACTGATTTGTGCCAAAATGTCTTTTGATTGTTATGAGTTACCCCCAGTTTTTCTCCCAACACCTGATCATATTTTTAAAATTCTTTTTTGGATGAGGCTCCATGGCTTCCCAGGCTTCTCCATTGTCGAGTGACAACTCACATCCATGATCAGGTTCATTTTGAAGATCTGGATCACCGGAAGCAAATTTTTGGAATCAATGACACGGAATCTTCTCTGAAGTTGATTCTAGCCCTCAAGCCCAGTTCATGTTGATGACTTTGGCAGCACAATGACCGAGTTTGAACTCATGGATCATAAAGATGCAAAAATTGCTTTTATTCACCTTTTGCTTTGATACCCTATGAAAGAACTGATCTTTAAAATGATGCATAGATCTACATATAAACAGAAGAGAATGATGTGGGGAAAAAAAAAAATTGATCATGCTAATAAAATCTAAAAATGGCTATTTATTTTGCTCTTACCTAATGTTTTTAAGATAGAAATTCTTACCTATATTATTGATTCACTTGCAGTGCCTTGTAATCCATATTGATTGTTTTTTTTGGATGCAACAAGGTGTATTGTGTAGAGTGAGCAATGGGAAACGTCCAATTAAAACAATATTTGCACTGTCGGAGCTTTTTGACAAATTGGAACAGCATTATTTTTAATGTCCATTGCAGTCTTGTCCCTTGGGTTTGTATTTTGATATAATATGTGTCTCTATTTGAACACTTTTGTGTTCTTCAGTATCTAATTACTGTGTAGTCTGTATGCATGTGATAAGTTATGTTGACACTAATAGGAATTAGAGATGCAGCTTGACATGAGCGAGCCAGACACAGGTAGGATCAGGTTGAACCAGGTGAGGTGTCAAACATGCAATTAGTGATCTTGGAGCTAAACTCGCCTTTCATTTCCCTTAGATTCTGTGTCATTTGTGATAATTAATGTTGTCATCATTATCATTTAGCCTCTGTTTGAGCAACCATCTTACCTGTTTCTTCTTCATCTATTTTGTAGTAACCATTCAAATACAAATTGAAACTTGTTTACGCTTTAGTAGTATTGCTGTAGATTGATGATAGTTGAAATGTTGGAGGTTGAAACCATGGTGTTACGTCATTTAATGATGCTCCTCACTGGAAGCTCGCGAAGAAGAAGAAGCTGTGAAAATGTAGTTTAGGTCTAACATTTCCTCTTTCCTGCTCATTATACTTTGTAATTATTATAGATAAGTCTCAGGATATTGCCAGGTTTTCATTTAAAAAGAAAAAATACTTTAAAAGGTATTGCGGCACTTGCTTCAAGGTTGAAAACGTTAGTCCGCTGCTGAAGCCAGTGAAACCACACCTGCAAGTACCAATTCCAGTTTCCTTTTTGATGTGTTTACAATAAGAAAATCTCAAAAACCGTTCGTAGAAGATTCTGGTTTCCATCTAGTTTCCATCTGTTTTGAATAAGGTCAGTTTTGTTCGGTGCTTTTGAGACAATGTTAAGATTGATTGCTGTGTACCTGGAAGCTTCCATTAAGACCAAGAATATTTCGCCTTTTTTTTATTCATCAATGTTATTATTTATTAGCAAAGAAAGGTCAACAGAATTATTGAGGAAAATGCTGCTCACAAGTGTTTCTTTTCTACCTGTTATCAATAATAAGAAAAGGTTATCTTTTTGCATTCATTGTAGAAAAAAAATTAGCTGGATAATTTTCCATTCTTTCCTTCCTTGGTGGATACATGTAATGGGCTTGTACTAGAAGTTTTAGTTAAGGTTGCTTCTCAAGCGCAGAAGGGGTGGTATCACTTGTGTATTAAATGGTGAAATTGACTTTATTGAAACTGGCAGATTAGTTTATGTGGTCAGACAGTTTAGGCCAAAGCTCAATGCTAAAGGTTGAAAGTTCAAGGAACCTTCACCTAATGACTTACCATGACCTCATTTGAAAATCTGAAAAGTGGTTTGCTACACCTGCTCCCTGGAGTATTTGGAAAATTTCAAAATGGCTTCAATATTTATATGTGAGGTTTGCCAAATTAGATTCAACAGCAACCAATAAATAATGGTCAGAAAGTATCCTTCAAGATTTTAGAGTTATAATGTTTATATTATGTATTTTCTTTTTACAAGCTTTTGAAAGAGTCAAGCCTTCACATTGCCCCATTTCATGAATTATATACAGGGTCGGTGAAAAGAATGTCCCTGTTGGAAATTGATGATAACTTTATCATTCATTGGTTGATTTTAGTCAAACTAGCTTTAGAATCTGTCTGCTGTGTTAGGATTGAATGTAGTCCATTGATTTCTATAAGCATTTTGGTAATTGCATCCATAGCCCTCCGCAGGAAGTCCGGCAGTATGTTGGTCTTCGATTGCACTTTTTCCGTTGATCTACAGTTAGGTTTGGTGTGGTGTGGTGTGGTATTCCTTTTCCGCCCATCCCTACAGGAAGGAGTTACGAAAATAGAGCAATATTTATATGTTACATATATTTTCAAATAAGGAGTTAATTTTCACCCAACTTGAAAATAATAAAAATCATTGTTGTAATCTAATAGTACAAAGATTTCATTGACCTGATCAGGTTTGTGAGCGTTGATTGAAAAAAAAAAAATGTATATTTGGAAATGCAAATTTATAAGTTGTTCATTCATCAAAGTTATTTTAGAAATATTTTTGATTTCAGACATAGAAAAAATTATACTTGATTTTGTTTTCACTGGATTAAAGATAATTTTATAATTTGAGACGTTATACACTGCAATTTACATTTGTAATTTAGTCTTTGTCAAGTACAAAAAAATGATGTTTTTTTGATGAGCATTTTAAAAGCCATCAGCAATTAAATAGTCAGTATTAAATCATTGAACATTGAGCAAATTTTTTTCTTTTTTCTCAATAATGGTAACTTTTCACAATATTTTGTTCAGTGTTTTTTTATTTATCAAAGAAAACTATAAAGCTGCCAATGGGAAAAGGAAGTATCCGAAGTTGGTTTTGTGCTGTAAAGAACCCCTTTATGTGATGACTGATTCCTTGCTAATGACCATAGTGTAAAGAATTACTCTGCTGGAAGGAGATGTACAATCTTAGATTAAAAATGCTGCATGTACCCAAGGAGTTGGAATCAAGAGAACAAAGACTGAAAGAAAGGTGACAGATTAAAGTTTGTTTTCCACTGATGTGACTATGTATTTGAAGGAAGTATTTTCATTACTTTACATTTGAATCCTCTCCATGTTTTTCAGGTTAGATCTCTCAGATGTTCCAAACTCTCTGTCTAGATTTTTAAAATAACCTCTTTGCCGTATTGTTAACATGTTCAAAGCCAACCCGTTTTTTCAAATTCAACAATAAGAGAAGGAGCAAAAATTGAAAATTGATTGAAGCTTGAACTCACCTGCTCATAGCAGTGGTGATTGCAAATTGTTTGTGGCACTCTAGCCTCATCAGCCTTCGGAGCAAAGAGCAACAAAATGGTAGATTCGGTTATTAATTATTGCTGTAGTGCGGGAGGTGCTATGAGAAATGTTTATCAATGGCAGTTCACATATCTTATTGCACAGTTGGTGCTTGTGAAGAAGCCTCATATTTTGTATGTATTTTGTAATTGTATGTAGCTGAGATTCAAATTGCTTCACTCATTTTTTCCCCCTTCTTTATCTTCTGGTTTAGAAAAATAACATGCATGGTTCTTATTTTTCTGAAAATTACCTTAAGGAAAAGCACAAATTAACTCTCTTTTTTTGGGGGTTAGATTTGTATTCAATATTTGTAGAGATATTCTTTCAAGCAACACAATGAAGAAATTGACAGCCCTTGTACCAACAGTGTTTAATCTAAAAAGACAGTTTGCATGAAAGAAAAAAGGGGTTGACTGAATGCAGCTCTAGAGTTAAAGCTCATGGCAAGTATTGTACATTATTACCTGGGATAATTACTAAAAAAAAATAGAGTAGGACAGCCAATTTAGGTAGGTCACTTGACAATAGATCTTATTAACTCTAATCGGTGTTGATGTCGTAAATATTTATTTCTATTTAATCTTTGATGACCCTTTATTTATTGAGGATCTCAGCTCAGGTGTTGGTTCGTTTTCTTTCTACCTATGTGTTTTGTTGTCAGGTTTTACTATGAAGTATGCTTTTACCTGACATCTGTCACATTTTATCTCAGGCAGGTGTTTATTGGATTTTACAGTTCTGCACCTTTTTATTTTACTCGTTCCACCAATATGGCTCTCTGGGATTTATGCTGCTAATATTTTGGTAATTTCTAAATTACCCATTGCATCATTCTCTGAAAGTATTTCAGTATTTTTTGCTTTTTATTAGGAATATGTGCTGTCCTAAGTTGCTTCATCATGATCACAAAACATTCTTTGTTGTTATCAAATACATATTCATCTGAAGATATTCTGTAGAGTCAAAAATTTATAAAAGGATAAGTTGTAATATTTGGATAGCATTTCAAAATATCTTTCTTTGATTGATTATATATTATTATTACAGGTTATATTGACTTGATAATTAATATTTTTACAATATTTTTGAATAAAACATCTTAATAATGCTGTATAAATCTACAGTATTTATTAATTCCCTCATTACTTTTTAAAACTGACTATTTCAAAAACTCAACTTTTTATAGTATTTCCTTTTCGTATTGTTTTCAAAGTTAAAACTGATAGTTATATAATTTGTTTTTTCATTTTTTTTCAGTATACAGTAATACAGCAGTCTGGTAAGTATTGATACTCAGTTTCCTTGAAAAAAAATATCAAGTAAGTTATTCTAGAATCTTTTAGTTCCCATTTTCTTCTCTTTCATAAATTTAAGACATCATGTTGGATCATGATTCTGCAATCCAAGGGATTTTAGCTGATTTTTCCCCCCCATGATGTCTCGAGTAGGACAATATGTCAATGAAATAGTCAAAAGAAAACTCTTCTAAACACGAATGCTCTCTGTCTTTCAACTGCATACAAGTTCCTACTTCATTATGTATTAGTGTCTCTTTTGGATTCTTATACAATGTCCAGATCACAATGGATTTTATCCTTGAATTTTGATTGCTTATTTTGTTCTTATAACATTTGTTCTGATAAAACTGAAATCTAGAAGAATGAACTAATTTAATGAAGGGGTCTGGTCAGTCATTCAATATCTTTTGGCTACATGCCATGTTGGGGGGGAGATCATTTAAAATTAGGAAAAAAAGGGGGTGATCACTGAAGGAGTTACTTCTCTTTTGTTGGAGTGATCAATAAAAAAGTCTGACCTCTCTAAAAACAAGTTGATGGACACAAACTGAAGGACCAATTTTGCCCCCCCCCCCAATCTATTGAATTTAGGGGAGAGAACAAAACATTTAATAATCCATGTTTACATTTTCAGCCCTCTAGCTCCATTTGTACAACCCGTAGGCATGATACATACATATATGCGTAGCCGGCCAGAAAAAAAAAATACTGAAGAAACTTTGACAGCTTCGGTTGACAGTTTCTAATAATTGCAAAGGAAAAAAAACTCATTTATAATTGGGTATGTACATAGGTTATATCTCCAAGTGAAAAGGGATGAAATGATAAATTGATTTAGAATATTTTAATGTCCACTTTTTTTTTCTGGTCATGAGGATAATATTTTATTTTGTGAGGAGAATTTAGGCTCCATTCATACTCAAGATGTCATGTTTGGTTCCATGTTATTAGCCTCATTTCATGATTCCATTTTTGTCTCATCTTTCAAAATAAAGTTAAAAAACTTTGACTCTATCATCTTTATATCTTAATTTTGTTAAATCTATCTCAAACAACTTAGTTAACCAATAAACTCCATGATGATACATAATCATATATATCTCTAGATTTTGCCTGAAAAGAAAATGTCTCTCTTGCCCATTTGGATGACAGGGCTCTGTTTTTCTCTTGAATATGTGATCAGAACATGAGAATCCAAATTCATGTTTATATATTCGCCATTTTATGAAGACTGAGCAGAGGATGGATTTATTAGTATTTTCATTTTGACTTTACATGATTTTTCCTTTTGAATGAGTTATGCTCCATAAACTTACTTGTTTACCACAAAGACCCAACGTTAATTAAAATCTCAAGATGTTTTGACTATTTCTATCGGATTAATTTTAAATAAGATCGGATGCAATCAGATGCATGTACATTAATGCTTACTTGTCATTTCAAGCAATGAACATGTTTCTTGGGTTAGTTCATTGGTTAGAAAATGTGCTTATCTTCATGGAACAGTTCAATGTTGTAGATCTGAGTGAGTCATGAAAATTGCATCTCTAAACATTCCTATTTTTAATGTGCTTCTAATCTAATGACTGCAATGGTAATATTGTCTAGTGGATGTTTCAGCTCATTAGCCAACATGTGTGAGTATTTGTTGTCCACTACAGCTAGTAATGAATGTCTGATTTTTATCGAACTGACACTATTCGCTACTAATCCCAGGAAAGGCAACTGTAGTAATAGAACATGGGATACATGATCATCATGGCCTCATCTTTCATTTGTTTGACTTCCATTTTGTGATGCTTTGCATATATACTTCCTGCCCCACCCCTTGCTTTTTGGCTCTCTTTCATCACTATAGAGCACTCTTTCATTCTAATACTAAGGAGCACTCTCCCTTCTTTCCATTCTCTTTTCTCTTTCTTTCTCTCTTATTCTCTGCTCAAAACTATTTCTCATCCTCTTAATTGAATTATGTTTGCGTGCATCTGTGTGCGTATATAATATACACACATACTTATATATGGAACTCTTTAAATTTAGTCTTTTGCCAGAATTGTCTCAGTCGAACAAAATTTTCTTTCAGAAACTACGTCTGGTACAGGGCCACAATAGTGGGGCATCCAGTAGGAATTGCACTTACGAGCAAATTCTCTGAGACTCTAGCTTGATTACCATCATCTTTGAGGTGGATTCTTTCTGTCTCTATCTCTTTTTTTTTGTGCTTCTTCCTCAGTGTATATATATATGTGTGTGTATGTGTGTATAAAGATAGATAGTGAGTTATATATTTGTAATCTTATACCAGAAGTGATGGAATTTTGAGTCTTCAAGATTGCGTCATAATTCTTGATCGCAATGACTTCGGTTGCTGTTAGTGTTCCAAGGCCATTTTGTAACCAGATTCATAAAATCTAGATGCATTTTCTGTTGAATGCTGATAATGGCCAAACAAGCCAAAATATGTTTGTATATTAAATAGGTTCAGAAGAAAACGAATTGAATGTTGCAAACTTCAAGTTTTCATTTTAGTTCTATACCACATTGACATTGCAGATTTTACCAGTACATAATCTACAAGGGTAGATGGTACCTGTCTATATTCTTTAAGATCCAACCTCAAGACCTCATTTTTACTTGGATTTGAATACAAATTACTGGTCCTAGAAACAAACGTGCAACTGTTTTGGCCACAAAATATGCATTTCATGCTAGAAGCAAAACGTTTTGTGCAGACACAAGATGTCAATGTTTTAGAAACACTTTTTCATTAAGACTTGTAATATCAAAGATGAGTTTGTACATTTTTTATTCAAATTGAAATTATTACTTTTAAATTGTATTAATTTTCATTTAATATTAATAATCATTATTTTTTATTTAAATTCATTGGATTTCCTAAACATCTAATATCGTTGAAAAACATAATTACTTGGAATTTTGCTGTTGTCTTGGACAATTGTTTAATGAAAAATCAATTCCTAAATAAAGGAATTTTGTTTCCTTATGAAATGATTGAGGATTCTTTGCTAACATTTTATTTGGGTTTTGATGAGTCTGTCCTGAAGTTGATGGGGTGGGGCTGTAATAAATATTAAAACCTATTTATCAAAATTATTTCAGTATTTATTTTAAAGCAAGGAACTTGGACTGCATTTCACAGCTGCAAAAACCCTCCAAGCAATAAATAAAAATAATGTAAAAGATTCATACAATAGGGACAAATGAAATAATATAGCATTCGAATTAACAGAAGATTAACTTATCATATCTAATTCTAGAGGAAACATTCCATCCATAATATAGCATTTTTATTTTAAAAAATAGACAACCTTGTATAGAATTCGTTAGAGGATATTGCCAAGTTTCAGTCCAAACCTGTAGTTGACTTTGTTTTTCTACTGTAACAAAAACAATCCTCACCCAATCCAGGAGAGTAAAAATCAACATTCCCACACAGTGATTTTGATTGTTAGTTGTGTTTCCGACTGACTGATCTAAGTCTTACATATCTACTAATGTTTTATGTTTGAAATATGCACGGGCTTATTTGATCCTAATAGATAAATACATCTGTAAAATTAACATTTCCCTACAGTGACTGATTGGAAGGCTGGTGTCTTTCCGAATGAGCTAAGTTGACTATTCTTACATGTCTGCAAAATTCATCCTACGTATATGCAAATGCTTATTTCATTATAATAGATAAAGGCATCGATGGTTAAAAATGTATACATGCTTTATATCTATTATACATGCAGTTCAGAAGTAGCAGTAATTGTCTTCTGTCAGAATAGATGTTCCAGTAAAGTTTGACCCTACTATAGTCATTGTTATTATTTACTACTTATGTAGAGGTTAGGCGTTTAGTCTGGACACATGTGCACTTGGAGAACCTATTGAAGTTGTCACTAAATCACTTATTTGTCCAAATGTTATCCCTCCCACGTGCAATTGTATCGTTTTTTTTTAAACACCTAACAAGAAACAACTCGGGTCATGAGCATCTCTCTAACCCCCAAGTTATAAAGTTGACAGCCGAGGTGGACTGGAAAAATACTGAACAGATATCAGTGAGCACTTACTACATAAGTTTAGTTTGCAGGATGGGGGTATCACTCTTGGAATTATAATTTCACAAACTAAAGAAACTAAAAATGTAATTTTACAATTGTTTCAAGTGTCCAGTTTTTTTAATGTACAATTGAAACTGTACCGGCTAGCATCTTATACAATTGCAAAGATTTATTTATCAAACCAACATGCACAGTCATTCCCTAACTGGGAAGAAAAAAATATCAATGTAATGTTTCTTACCAAATATTTCATCTTTAATTTGTTTTTTTTCTTCTTTTTGTTTGGCTACTTCTCTGAATTCCTTCTCCTTTTTCTGTTTCTTGTAATTCTTGTTATTCTGTATTCTTGCTTGGGCATAATGCCAACGTTTAAAGATGAACAACTGCAAATGGCAGTTTTAGATTGCAAAAGACCAACTAGAATAGCTTCACTTAGAAATGTCCCATTTTTGTAGGGCTCTTTTGACGAAAGAAGTTGATGATTTCAACCTTGGAATGATTATGGCATAGCGTATCATAATGATTGCCTGAGCACGTGTCCTGCATACAATATCTTTCTCAGACGTAAACAGTGAGAATGCGGTTTCACATCTGGTACAGTTTAACGCCTGTCTTGAGCTCATCTGCACTAAAATGGTGCACTCAAACAATCCATGCATTACCCTATTTTCTTTGCCCCCCCCATCTCTCTCTCTCTCTCTCTCTCTCTCTCTCTCTCTCTCTCTCTCCTTTCTGCCTTTTTCTTCTCTTTTAATTATAACTCCCTGCATTCTCTTTCTCATCTCACTTGCTTACCCTCTCCTTTTTCCTCTTCTATTTTTTTCTTATTCCTTTTCTATTTGTTTCTTTCTTTTACTCTCATTGGTTTTTTCCTTCTTTTTGATCATCATCTTCTCCTTTTTCTCTTCCTTTCTGTTTTTGCTCTTTCTCTCTATCCTTTCATCTTTCTTATACTGTCATTCCACCTACCTTACATGTATTCTTTTCCGTTCTCTTTCTCTCTCTATTTTTTCCCCTCTCTGTCTCTGTAATATTTCTCTCTCTCTCTCATCTTTGTCTACTGTTCTCATGCACTCCTTAACCCTAAGATTTTCTTTCAACCTAAACTAATTATATTTCTTTTCTGACTCATTTTTATCTTACACTTGCCCTTCCTCTTGAGTACCCACGTGGGCACTTGTGTGCATTTATGAAAGAGAGAGAGATGGAGAGAGAGGGAGGGGAAGGGAGAGGAAGGAGGAGAGGATAAGCCTTGTCCATCATGTTGTACACTATGATCAGCAAATTCCTGTTCTAAAAATATCTCTTCTCAAAGTGGAATTTTCATGCATTTGCAACAGCTAAAGCTCACAAACTACTTAGTTTGAATTATTTTTGTTTATTTTTCAAACAAAATCTAATGTAGACTTCTTAGAATATTACTTTGGGAATATGCAGATATCTTCAGAACATTTTGATAACTTAGAATCGAGTTTGAAAGCCCGTTTCTGTTGAATTGAAATGCTAAGATCAGAATAATCTTTGCATTCTTCCTTTAATTGGTAGAAAGAAAAAATGAATTGGATACAAGTGATTTAATAAATGACTCTTATGGAACGTTTATCTTTTGGATTTTTTCATTCTCTGTTCCTCAAATGTGGATGGAAAAAGTGGGAAAAATGTTATGAATTTTCGAATAAATTTTTACCTGGGTATTGCCAGTCACTCTTGCTGATGTTTATTTCCTGAAAGTCCAGACTTTTTAGTGTTCCAACAAAAAGCGAGATATGTAACTTATTCATTGATAACCTCCTTTTTAATTGATCATTCCCAAAATCCCTTTCATTCATCCTTCATTTTCTCTCTCTCTTATTACCCTTTGTCTTCTCTCTTGGTTTCTTTCACCCCACCCCTTCCCTCTCCGTTTCTTTCTCCCTACCTCTCTTCTCTCCTTTTCTTTCGCCTCTCCCCTCCTCTCTCTCTTTCTCTCGCCTCCTCCCTCTCTCTCTTTCACCTCTCCCCTCCTCTCTCTCTCTTTTGCCTCTCCCCTCCTCTCTCTCTCTTTCGCCTCTCTCCCCCTCTCTTCCTTTCATTCACCCTTCCTCTCCTCTCTCCGTTTCTTTCACCCTTCCTTTCCTCTATGCCATTCGTTTGGAAAGCCAATGTAAGTCCCTTTCCTTTGCACTCAGAAGAGAGACTGATACTGCTATCAGCTAATTTGTGTTTAAGAATCTGCTGTTTGGATTTTTAATAGAGAAAGGACAAGCATTCTTGACAGCACCATGAAGAAAGTCTGTGGACCTTTTCAACATACTCATAACAGATTTGGTTATTTTATTGGAGTTTTTTATCATTTAAAATGCTTTTTCAAAATATGACGAAAAAGCCTTTATAGGTCTGAGATTCTAGTCAAGTTCAAATGCATTAAGAATTCATCCTCAGTAAAAAAAATTGAACAGAATGAACTTCTTACAGCCTGAAAAAAATATTTTAAGAAATTAAATTTCAATAAAACCTGAATTGATTAATTTTTTAAAAATATGTCATAAAAGTGATTTTTTTGAATGATGACAAATATTGAATCTTTTCTAGTTCAATGGCAAATAACTTCTACTTATGTTGAAAAATAACTGAAAAAATTAATAAAATTCTTGCTCCTCTTCTTGGCTCACAGAAATATAGTTAAATCAAATCATGTCATAAAAACTTATCAAGAGATATTTTTGAAAGATGAATTTTTTCATGTTTTTTGTTATGTGCAATTCCTATCATTTTTAAATATATGTTTTTTTGTGATTTTGAAAAGGTGAATAAATTGAAAAAATGAATACTGTGACATCATACCTCCAAAATATTGTCCCAAATTCTTTCATATGGAATATTGAATATCATAGAATATTGCTGTCAGATATTGTTCTTTTTGGAAACATGATGAGACTTGCAGAATTACCAGTTCTTGAATATGTACACTGGCGGAAAATAAAGTTGTAACACCCAAAGAAAGATGCTGATTTTGACATGGTTACAGTATGTGCATTCTATGGGGATGGTAGATATCCTGATAAAATTCCAAGACTTCAGCCATATTTTGATGTAGTAACACTCATACCAGTGTACTATGTTTGAGCTTTAGAGTACCTGCCTGTGTTAACTCTCAAGGAGTATATACACAGTATATTAATATGGGGACTGAGTATTATGGATACCCCATTAATTATGGGAATAGTGTATGTATTGTTCAATTATTATGATCTGGCTATATTACCTGTGCATTTGATCTTGAGTTAATTGAAGCCTATATTCAGGGTTTTGCAATTTTCTATTTCTCTGTTTATGATGGGTCCCTTTATGAATTATTTGAGCTGTTCTTTTTTTTGTTCCTCTATCCGACAATTTTTTTACTCTAGAAATGCAAATCAGTTAGAAACTGTCAAAGTAGGTTTCTTCAGTTATTAAGCTAGTCTGGCTGCATATCTATTACTTGTATAGCGCCAATAGAGCTAAAAGGCTGAAAATTCTAACATTCAATCCTTATGTTTTGAATGAACAATTTCTTTTTTTTTTTTCTTTTAAATTCCTCCACCTAAATAAGTTTTTAGTTTGGAGATGGAGTTTGCAATCTAAGTTTATGCTAGATTGGTCCTTTAGTTTGCGTTCATGCTTATTTCTTTGAAAATTCAGGCTTTTTCAGTGATAACTGCACTGCCCAACAATATGAAAGAAGTAACTTATTTGTTGATCATCCCTTCTTCCAATTTTTTAATTGATTGTCTCTAACACAGCATGCTGCCAAAAGACATTGGCCATGTGACAGTTTCTTTTGAGTGACTTGTTTTTTCTTTCTTTCTTTCCAACCTGACCGAGAGGTGGATATTGGTAAAAACAAAATGTGTTTAATTTTACCTCAGTTTTATGTAAATAGAAAATATGGCCCTTGGAGTTTATATATGAATAGTTCAGGAGATTTCCGTCTTCTATTGATATTAATTCTTCAATCTGAAGATTAGTTTTGATTAGGGGTATTAATCATAATGTGCTTAGTCCCCAAATGCTCTTTCTTTCCATTTGCTAAACACTTGCCGTCAGTTGCTAAAAATCTTTTCTGATTCTAATAATAGAATACACAAAGACTTCCTAAGATGTCCACCAAAAAAAAAAGTTATTTGTAATATATTTGTTAACACCCAAAGAAATCACTTGTGTAGATGAAGAAAATCATCTTGAAACATCATCAGGAATCAGAATATACAGATGATGAAATTGCAAACCTGTACAGCAATGTTTTGTAACAAGTTTAGGTTGCCAAGCCAAATGCATGATGTCATCCCAATAATTCAACTGATCCAGAAAATATACACCCAGAGACCTTAATTATCCCAAGGAAACAGACGAGGAGTATTTTGTTTGTATAGTTGATAGCTTCGATAACTATTATGATCATAAAAAAACGAGTTGTACTGAACGCAATTAAGAGAATTTGAAATCTCGTTAAGATAATCGAGGCTTCACTGTACAAAATTGCACTTACTTTTGCGACACGCCTAGAGAATATCAGTGGCAGGCCTAAGTGATGCAACATGCAGTTTGGAAAGCTTTGCCCCACAGTTTTTAACTGAATGCTTCAACCCATGGGCCATGATTTATACTAATTTTATATGTACCATCTAAGCAGTTGAACAGTTTAGATAAGTGACTATTGTCTT
This sequence comes from Thysanoteuthis rhombus, assembly GCA_963457665.1. Lineage (NCBI taxonomy): Eukaryota > Metazoa > Mollusca > Cephalopoda > Oegopsida > Thysanoteuthidae > Thysanoteuthis > Thysanoteuthis major. The sequence goes on along the minus strand of OY735205.1, from coordinate 44,813,106 downwards.
AAAAGCTCACTCAATTCAGGAATCAGATCTCAAACCATAGTTATTCACTAGTGATGATATAAGAATTATACACGGATGATAATGCATTTCCTCTGTTTTCTCTTTCTGTATAATATACATACATATCTGACTAAAAATGGAGAGAGTGCTGAGTTTAAACTTTTTTGGATCTGCAGTTCTCAAGAAATCTGAGAGGAAAAATGAAAGATTATAGATCCTTCTTCTTAGTTTCAATGAATGGTCTTGACTTCTGCTCTTTAGAATGATCTAAATTTAAGTATCTAAATTTGTAACACCCAAAGAGAAATAACCCAAATACTTTGAAGCTGTAGTTTCATATGACAAACAGATAATTATTTTACCTGACAATTATGGCAGGCTGCTCCACATATTGTGAAGTCAGGCCACTTCCAAACATGCACCTTTGGCACAGACACTGTCTTAATAGTACCTGATAATTCATATCAAGTTTGGAAATGCTAGGAATTTGCAAAATATATATAGAGATTAAAAGATAGCAGATATGTGGCCATATCATTTTATTTACTCAGCGCCCTTATCATTATTATGTGGAAAAAGCTTTCATAACCAGTAGAATCTGTATATCTATGTTGGATGAAATAAACAAATAAACGCTAACTGTTTCTGTTGTCTGCAGATTTATGCATGTGAGTTTGTATATAAGAGAGAGGACCTGTCCATTGTTGTAAATGTGGCTGTAAGAAAGAGAGGTCACTTATGTTCTGCAGTAAATGTGAGGGAGAGAAAGATAAAGCCTATGCTTGTGGTTGTAACTGCATTTATTCGAGAGTGTTATTGTCTTGGGGTATGTCAGAAACATCTGTGATAAAAGTGTATGAGTGATAGAGATGGCAGGAGAAGGATAAGAGAGAGAAAGCCTCTGTAGGTGTTATACAAATGTGTGTATGAGAAATAGACAAAGCTTCTTTTAACGTATTCCTGTCTATTCTGTATGTGTCCATAGCATACGAGTTTGTGGGCACCATCTCTTTATTTTTCATAGATTGAATATATAATGATGATGATGATGATGATGAAAAGCAATGAAAGTTGGAAAAAGAAATTAAGGTGAAGAAGAGAGGGAAACCGCACCATTCCGTTCCACAATGCTGACAAAAAGTAGAATCACCATAGCCTCACAAATGGCCTGATTAACCAGCCAAGTGGGCTACAGATTCTTTTCTCTTTGCTCATCTGTGTGTGTGTGTGCGTGTGCGTTCAGGCACTCCTGGTAACATTTTCTGGCTACAACCATCACAGTTTGCATGAGTATACCACTAGGTGCCATCTAAAAACATTTGCTTTTGTTTTTTTGTTTTTTTTGTCGTCTTCCAAAAAAATGCCCCATGGGGTCTCTATAGTCATTTTGGACCGACAATGACTAATCTTGTGCTGGCATGTTTTTAGATAATTTTACATAAAAGATCTATTTTTTTAAAAGATAATTTTAGATAATTAGTTCAGGTACACATGTGGGCTACAGTGATTCATTGATGCAAGGTATGAATATCCCTATTAATTTTCCTTTTTGCACTCTGACCTTGGATGTCATTAACAATGAGTTTGACCTTTACCAGAATGCTTCCAAAACATTACTTTTCACTTGAGTAAATTCCTGTTCATTTTCAAATTCCTTCACTAATAAATAAAAAGTCTTGAGTCTCTTGCCAGTGGGGGCATATTGAGACCTCACAAGTCCATGCAAGAAATCAGTGCCAATACTTGCATTAGTGTGAAAACTACGGTGTATTTTTCATTTATGAAGCCGCATATGCTTCTCCAGAACCTTTCTGCGTGTGAGAATTTCCATGCAAACACACGTGCCGGCCTGACTTCTAGCCAGCTAACCACAGCCCAAACTCCCCTGCTTGCCGACCAGAAGAGATAAAAGATCCTCTGTGTGGTTTTCTCTTCTCTCTCTGATGGACGTGGTCTACTGAACTTAATCATGACAGAATTATTCAATAAGTTGGCAGCTGAAGATTATTACTAAAACCGCGGCCAGTCTCTTCAGCCATTGCTGGCCATTGCATGCCATTATGCAGTCGCAAGATACGCACCAGTCACAGCTTGTCAATCAATATTGTTCTCACTACTTGAACGATTTGAATGGCGCACAAACGATGCCGCTGTGTGAATCCCCTAACTGCTATTGACCAACTGGCCGTCTAGCCTGGCAGTCGGCAGTACCACACGGTCTGGCCACTTTGGTCATGTGATTGAACATACTCACACACGCACATGTATGAACGTATATATGATGGTTGAGGAGGCTTCAATCTTTTCAGCTGTGTCAATTCAGATAGAAATGGATGGATGGGCAGAGGAGAAGAAATAGGAAGGGACATTAAGTGGGGAGGATAGCAGGCAGTATATTAATATGTTGCTTGTATATCTGCATCTAACACCAAAGAACAAAGAGAAGGGCAAAGGGGGTGAATAAAGACGTTGCTTTCAATTTTTATCTTTTAAAGCGTCTCCTTCGTATCACTCGCTCATCTCCCCCCCCCTCCCGTGTCCCTCTTTTTTTCATTATTGATTCGTTTTGTCAGTCTTTTCTATTGCTCTCATATGTTGATCTATTTTGCTGCTTAGATAAATGTTTGCATGTGCAATAATCTCTCTGCTTATATGGGAAATGTTTTTTCATCTATTTGTCCAAACACTTGCCCATATGGGAACGCTTTGGTTAAGGTGGACAGAGGGCTTGATTTGCCAGAAATTTTACAAGGCTGTCTCCAAATTACACCGATATACCATAAATTTAACACGGTTTTGTCCAAATTTAGTGGCAGGTGCATTTGTCTGAAGATATATAAGGCTTTCTATCAACATGCATTTTTTCTCTTAGTTTTTTACAATAAAACTCTGTGTTAAATCTATTTTTTTTCTGTTGTAGGGAATTTGCATGTGTGATTTCATTGGGACTGAGAGATGTATTGTTTGAGAGAGGAAGAGATTTGTTATATAATTGATCAATATATGCTATTCTTTTGATGAATATATTTATGATTAATTACTTTTAAAGCTGCTAATCTTTATGCACTTTGTTCTGTTTTTGTCTTTTCAATGTGACCAAGAGTGTTAGATTTTATGACATGACTTAGAATTAATCATGGTTTATTAAGTAAAAATAAAGGACAAACTCAATCACAGTCAATAAATGAACAACCTTAGTGTCAAAATTTTTAGTCGTGTAAAAAAAATTCTATCAAAGAATAAACATGATTAGATCAAATTCTATTCATAACATCCCTGGCATTTCCCTCTGGAAAATATCCGAAAAAAGAATAAAAAGAAGCATCTAGATTCTGGAGAATTTAGATGTTATTTCCACTGAAAATATATTGATCCTCTAAATGTTATTGATAAATCCATCAAAAACACTATTCATTTTTTTCTCCAAAAATGAAAAAAGAATTGAAAATATCCAGAAGGGGTCAAATGGAGAACTGATGCCAGGAATACACAAAGACGTGCAGATATGAAAAGGGATGGAACCCTTTGTCACCTTTGGTGGCTACTATTGTTCAATTTTTCATTTTGATATTGAATTCATTCAACAACATATTTATTCTCTCTCTTCTGCCAGTTAACTTTATGATTCTATCTAGCTAGAATTTTTCAAATCTCTCTCTGCAAAGATCTGCTCTAGATGCCTTTTGCAGTCTTCCAGGGAAATTCAAATTTTTTTCCTTGAGAGAATTCTTAAAGACCAAAATAAATGGTAATTCAAAGGCGCAATAACTGGTGAATACAGCAGATGAATGTAAGCTTCTCATTTAACTTTATTCGAACTGTTCGTTTCTCCAGAAGGAGTTCATAATAAGTGACCCTCCCCTCTAACAATGCCACCATATACACAGCATCACTTTGGATGAAGACCAATATATGATGGTTTATGATGTTTCATTTTGCTGGCCCACAGTCTTTGGCTTTCTTCATTTCATTGATCATCGTCATTTGTTTCAACAATAGAACATTCAAGTAGTGAATAGAGAGAGAGACCATATTGGGTCCAGCATGGTTTTTCTCCCCTTCCTGGTAGCATCCCATCAAAGTTGCTACCATAACCATTATTTTTCAATGCCTTATTCGGTTATGTTCATTATATGTGTTATATAGTGTTGAATATTTGTTAGAGATGTCTTAATTAGATTGCTATTAATCACAACTGGTTCACATAGCCAAGAGGCATTGTACAGTGCGAAATATCCAATATAAAACTTCACGGACCAGTTTTGACACCTACAATCATTCGTAGCACCTTTTCTCTAAACTGCATATATTTTTTTGCCATTTAAAAAAAAATTGGGATAAAAAGTTTTATATATTCCAGAAATGTTGCTTATTTTTTCCATCTTCAATGTTAGATTGATTAAAATAGAAAAGTAGACCTGAATAGCTAGCGTAGACATCTACCAGGAGGAGATAACTCCTGTCAAATCTACAACCAAGAGGCCCAGCTCCTATTGGTGCCACTCTGGTAGAACATGGCATCCAAAACTGTGGTTTAAAGAGTGCGGTTGGCTGTGCACATCACACTCCATAAAATTCCATTGCGCCAACCAGAGGACCATTCCTTTACAGGCCCCCAACAACTAGGGTCCTGTAGTCTTGGAAAACTCTCCAAATACCTTTATTCATGGTGTCAAGCCTTTCATTCATATGTAAAACGCTTGTCTGTCAAATAATTTCAATAAATAAAATAAAAAAATAGAAAGTAAGAATGTTGTTGATTTTAGAAATATTTCAATGATTTTCATGTCATCTTTAAACCTCAAAATATTAACGGAATTAACTATTGCTTTTGTTTATAAACAAATGCCGATTATTTACAGACATGTTTTTCTATGGTTACTTTCATCCTTTATATATTTGTATTTGTTTTTACAAATGTGTTATATACGTTTACAAGTTTTTTTTGTTTTTTTCCCCACATGGCCTAATTATTCACATAAATGCCAGTTTCTCTATTTGATGCTAGGTTCTTGTATGTGTGTGTTCTTTGCTGTGATATCCAATGACATATTCGCATATTGGTGAAGTTAACATAGGAAAAGAAAAGTCCTAATTTTAAATGAGTCTACAGATTCTCATCCCTTTCTGCTGATTTATTTTTTTAGAAATTTAAATACTGTATTTGAGCATAAGCATCAACATATGGTGGTCTACTTACAAATATAAATCTTTTACTCTTTGAATGTTTTTTTCTCTATTTTTTCCCATAAATACATTAATAAATCTATATACATACATGTATGTATACCATATAGAGTGGTGTCCATTACAGCTGTGTAGATAAATGAACTGATCTGAAATCTGCCAGCTAATGACTTTAGCTAGCAGATCTAATTACAGCCATCTACTGGGAATTTTAACTTGAAGATTGATGGTGTTTTGTAAAACAATATTGTTGAGCCACTCATAATTGAGATATCATGGCTTTTATATGTTTTTTAATCTCCCAACTGTATAATAATTTTGCTTTTATTGTATTGGCTTGATTTTGCTGGTCGATATTATATCTACTTGCGATTATTTGGGGTTTTGTATGTTAGTTATATTTCTAATGAAGTTCTGAAGTATTTATTATTAGTTCCACCATAAGAGCATTATAAAATTTGTGTGGTGTTCCAGCAAAAGGCCCCCTTTCCTCATCTGGGGGATGATAGCTGCACCCCCCCCCTGCCATTATCAGGCAGTCTCCAGTTAGTATCTTTATATTTATATTGAACAGAGAGTGAGGGTTTGGTTTTGCATTACAGTTACTTTGTGAATAGAAGCCCCATCTGGAACGTTTGAAAAAAAATGAAAACAGAAATACTCCAAGTTCTCTCCCTGGGCACACTAAGTATGTATACAAAATTTGGTTGAGCTACGTCAAAGTTACATCAATGAACGGGAATTATGAGTTCAGTTTAGCATTAAATGTAAAAAGAAGCCTCTCCAAAATCCTCCATTTTTTTCTTTTTTTTTTTCTTTTTAAACCAAGTCATCCAAGTTCTTCCTCTAGGTTGACTAAGTATGCATATCAAAATGGGTTGAATTGTGCCAACGTTTGAAGAAAGGACACAATGATAGACAGAGCCAGTTGATTTATATATAACGATGAGTCAAGTTATGAATTATAAAAAGAGATTTCAAATATTTATTTTACCTCCTTCTTCTTTGTCTTTTTAGTACATCCTCATTTTAAAAAAAACATTTGCCTTCTCTCATTTCCAAGTCCCGTTTTACTCATGTTTGAATCCTTGTTATTCCTTATTCACTCCTGTTTTTTTCATCTCTTCACACTTATTTCATTCTTTTTATTCTTCCTACCATATCTCTTTTTTTTTTTCATTGATTCACGTTTGTTTTTTTCTTCCTTTCTCATTGTTCTCTGTCTTTTTTCTTCCTTTTTATATCTTTTTCCTCAATGTCTTCTGCTTTCTCTCAATTTTTGTTTCATCTCCTTTCTCTCTTTTTTTCTCTTCTTTTTTCCAACATTAATCCCTCTCACTTTCTCTATAACATATGTTTTCTATTTAGCGCCTCATCCTAATGTGTATCAAAATTCGACAACCACCATCCTAGCAAATGTCAATCTCCAAATCAGAATCTTTGATTTTTCTTGTGCTACTTCTAGCAGATTACCCAATACGCTCCCAACATTTGAATTGGTCTACCAGTAATAAAAGTCTATGTTTCAACCATCTTGCCAAACACTCTGATCCTGGTGAATGTCACTTGACAAATTGTGTTTTGTGCCTAGGGGTCGGTTGATGCTATGACAGAATTTGGGTGATCATTTATATCAGAATGATACTTGAATCATCGGTTATGATTTGGTACATGTCAGGTGCATCATTTTTCACTTGTGTCGTATATGCTGCATTTTGTGTAAACTGTCCCCCTATACTTTCCCTCTGATACAAATTAAACATTTGCTAAAAATTGGTTATGAACTTCCTTCATAGATAAATGATACTTGAGTGTCTTTGTTTTTCATCTCATCATCATCAGTCTTTTAATGTCCGTCGTTAGACATAGACCTTCCTCAGGATCCGCCACATTTCTCACTTGTTGTGAGTCGTGATGTTCATCGGTTGTCTGCCATTCTTGCAACATGGCCTGCCCATTGCCATTCAAATTTTCTAATAGATTCTATGATGTTTCTGACTCCTGTTTCCTTTCTGATATACTGTGCTGTCTTGTAATCCCTACATGTGAGGTTGAGCATGATTCTCCCATGTGCTCGTTGTATGCTTCTCAGTTTGTGAGTCTGTCTCTTGGTTAGATTCCATGTTTCAGCTCCATAAGTGACTATCAAAGGATGCATTGGTTGTATACTCTTCTTTTTAGGATTATTGGGATCGTTTTGTTTTTGTCAAAGGCTTGCCATAAGAAACCCCAAAACAATGGAAAAATTGAACTTCAATGCTTTATCAAAAGCAATGTTTTGCTTCAAAACCTGAGTAGATAATTATGTGCCGGTACATGGTATTTCACTCGGTGTTACGTTAAAGATACCACTTTTCTTTGATATCTCTTTCTTTCTACGAATTAAAATCTTACTACTTGGAATTTTTTCATCACTTGGTGCCATTATATGTGTCAGAATTGCACCTTCCTGTTCTTTTAAACCATTACTCATTCCATCATATCTTTTAAACCATGTAAAAGTATATTTCAGAATATTCTTTCCTTTTATTTATACTAAATAATTGTGGTCCATGTTCCATGTAGATGTCAGTGTACTTGAAGATATTCATTATATTCATTGCTACATATATTTGTACCCGTGACGGCTTGTGAGTTGCTCGATCATTACTTTCAAACTGCACTTTTAATCTTTTAATCTTATAGTGCTTTAATGTTTGATTTCTGTTATTAGCTCTGGGGGGATAAAAAGTTTGTTTGATTTCATTTTTATGTAGTACACATAACTGGCAGAAAACCCATTTATAGGGTGGGGATAGTTATTTCCTGTGAGAGGCCTTAATGGGAACTTTTACCAACACGGATTTGAAGTATATATTCATTGAATCGTACCTTATTTGAAAAATCATCACCATCACGAACTGTTCGATCACATTTAATCCAGATCTATGAAGGATCAGAATCTTTCCTTTTTTTTTCTTTGTATATTCCGAAATTGATGTGCTGAAAACTTATTACAGGGTCCCATTTGTAACCACAGCAAATTTGGTGGCTATAGCTCTAGCCATCCTTGAGGTATATGATGACAGACAGACATTTGGTCAATTATAGTAAGATAAGATTATCAATAATTTATTTCTTTTTCATTTTCTCTGTTTTTACTTGTCCCAATATTTTTTCCGGTTGGTAAATATTTTTGAAAGAGCATGAATACAAGTTGTTGTTTTTTTTCTTTTTTGCAAATTCTGGCAGTAAATCCAATATCTACTTAATTGTCGTGTCTGATTTATTTTCATGAGCTTAAATACCCTTCAATTGCCGTTCCATCTTTGGATAATATTAACTGACATATTTTTTCCATCCTTTTTAAAGTTGTTTCCTTTCTTTTTTTATCTAGAGGGCATACTTCCATCTTTCTCTCTTTCTCTCACTCTAATACACAGTGTTAGTAAGAGAGGAAATGTGTGCTATATATAAAAATATATAACTTTGAAATATGGTTGCTGGTTAGGATGAGGCTGCACTGAAAAATTCCAATGCTAAATGAAATAAATCAGAATTTCTTTGTTGTCACTATCATCTGTCAACACTTTCTCTGCTTAGGGAGCTGAACAATTCATTTCTTTCATCATTCTCATTTGTACTCCTTTTTTTTTCCTCCCCTTTTTATCTGTCGAATATAGCTTTCAAGTCTTCCATATTTTTTCAGGGATGCAACTCCATCCTCTTATACATGTATGCATATGTTTGGGTGTGAATAAATTTTGAGGCTCTCCCTATCAAGTTTAGTGTTTCTCTTCTTGCAGTTGATATCATATTGTTTGGCATCAAGCTGGTACGCCATCTAATACTTACCAAGTGTTCAAAACTGGTCCTCAGCTTATATTGAAACCCCACAAATTGCCCACCTAACCAACCAACTAACTGGGCTACAGATTCTTCTCTCTTTGCTCATCTGTGTATATGTTTCCCTAGGTGCCCTTAGTATATTTTTGGGCTACAATGTTGAAAATGTTTTCATTGATACACCATTTATTTCTTTTTTGCTTTTTTCCTTTTCCAAATCCTTATCACATTTAGTGTTGCCCAAATCTTGTGCTGGTATATTTTCTGATAAAAGAACTTTTTTTTTTTAAAATCTTATTCTGGAACATGTGTGGGCTACAGTGATCCATCTATTTGGGATATATATATATATATATGCAACATTATCTGTGCATGTCATTGGTTCTCTTTTGAAAATTACATTTATCAACTTTAGATGCATATGTGTTATAGGGGCATATTTTGCACTTGAGTTCATTGTGACTCATCCTAACTACCCAAATACACTGCTTCAGCCTTTCTAAAAATTTAGAGCTTTTTTTTTCTGGAAGGGAATTCAAGGGTAACAATAAAGGTTGATACTGATTTCAATCCATGACCTAAAACCAAAAATTAATCCATTATAAATAACATAGCTGTTGAAGACCTTATTGTTATTTCTATTCTGATTTTTTTTCTGCAACTTTATTTTTCATCCACAAAATCTCTACTTTTGGTGCAACGTAGAAATAATTCGCTTTTGCTAACACCTCACTGACATTTCAATCTTCGATTACTTAAAATAAAACAAAAAAAAACATCTTTACAAGTTTGCAACTAAATCTATGTATTGGGCAAAAAAAAAGCCACCTTTCCATCTAAATTTACCCTCTGTTCAAGAAACAATCTTTTATTCAAATTTTTCTATTTTAGTGAATTGATCGTGTATAATTTTGAGAATTACAAAAATTCTCGAAAAATTTAGCATCAACTTATCAATGAAAAGTTAATGGCAATAAAATATTTTCAAGGAAAGTATGTAATAAGTATTATGTTACGAGCTGTTTATGTAACCTATGATGCCATGGGTAGGCTTTATTAGTTATTTCAAATCGTACATTCACTTTTCATCATCCTATATATAATAACAGCAAATTATAGGGAAGTTGGGGGAAAGGAACTTCTTGTGATTTTAATAATATTTTACTACTTTACCCGCTTGAATTTAATCATTTTCTGCATCAAGAAACTAGATATTCCTAGGCAGGAAGAGAACGAAAAGATGTTCAAACCATTGAATTTTGCAATTTTTTGCCTAAAATTTGTCTTAGCAAATTTTGGCTCTCAATCTGTATGTTGCACCTTGAAAATCATGACAAAATGTCAGTGGTCTGGAACTAATGCAAGCATCACTGACAGGGTATTGCTGTTATATGCATAATTAGTCATTTATGTGACCTATGGTATCACTTGTAACATCTATTGAATATGACTGGACTTACATTTACTGTGATGATTGTATGTATTGTGCCTGAGCAAACACTGAAAGTATTTAAGAAGTGAGCAGATGCCAAAATTTCCACAGGGCATAACAGATATAGTGAATATATTATTAATAATTCAAAAAGGTGATCGTTTAATACTGAACTATATTTTGTTGAAATCTTATGCAAAATATCAACTTGTGCATTGAGCAATGGTCCCCAATCACTGGGCCATGAATGGGTACCAGGCTGGAAAACATGTGCTACCGGGCTGCAAGGAAACGATATGATTTTGCAATATGAGACAGCAGCAATTTTTGTCATTCCCTGCCATGACTCCCATGTCTTTGACTACGAAATATATTTGACTTATGCGACAAACCGAATGTAAAAATGAAATTTATCACACAAAAACATTTCACAGTCAATGAACAAAACTTTTTGAGAGAATTAATTAGAGCTTTTCCCTTTTGAAGCTCAAATTGAAATCATTAGATAAACCCATTTTAAAAAAGAAATTGAGTGTATTAGCCATATATAAGTAATAGAGTTGACTTATCACTTATATCCTAGTTGTGATTTGACTCCACACCTTCTGTTGACCAGTCAGCAAGAATATCGTCAATATGTTCGTCTCGGAGCAATGAATTAGTGGATGAAAATCCATTAGTAAAATAATCACTTGAAAATGGAATTTGATTATTTAACCACTGTTTTATATAGCTGGTTTAAATGCTGCAAATTTGTTTATAAAGCTCATACATCCATAGGATTAACAGAAGGTTTTGGTCTCTTAGGTTCCTATCGGTCAATTTGGGGTCAAAATTCTATTTGTAATGACAAATGAAAGGGGGATAACCCATGATGGAGGGATTGGGTGAGCTCCCTACTGAAAGGGAGTATATGCAGGCTCAACTGAGCGAGAAGGGTGCAGGCAAACCCAATCTCCAATCTGATATTATGAAATTTCTATAGCTGCCCGTGTGTGTGTGTGTGTGTGTGTGTGTGTGTGGATCCGATCAAAGTAGGGATGTGCACGAACACTCACCCCCTTCTTTATTCAATTTTAAAAAATCTGTATACAATATCATTTTCCATGTTGTTATATTTGAAGTTTTTTTTCTCTTATGGCAACACTGGGTACCCTAACTAGTGATTTATAGCTCTCAAGAGAAAGCTTTTCCGTAATATATCTTAAAATCTCAAGTGATATCATTAACAACGTTTTTTTTTTTCATATCCATGTCAAAGTGTCTCCAATTATGATTCCAAGGAAATAATTCTGTGATACCTCTCTTAATGAGCACAATCTGTTCTACAAAATAACTCGTTAGATGAAAATACGTTAAGTGAATAATTAAACCTATGGGATTTCAGTAATTTGTTCCAAATAAAAATATTGGACTCTTAAAACCCTAATAGTAACCTTGTAGATAATGTATAATATACTAATTACTTTTCAAATAATGTATAAATACAAATAAACATGTAAATAATGTAATAAATATATAATCTTATAATTCACCAAATGTCCATTCATCTGTGTGAAAACAACTGCTTAGATACTTGATATAAGTGTAGATTGATATCAATGAAATCTAGAAGATTCTGGATAATTTCACCAAATTTTGTAGTTTTTAGTTCTCGCAAACTGAAGATATTTTGTTAAGAGATTGCTTTTGGCAATTGAGTCCCCTCACTATTGTCATTAGACTCTTTTTCTATAAGAGGGACCACTGTATATGGTTTTTCTTTCTTTTTAATCATCAACATTGGATTTGAATAATTGTATTATCTAATATCATCTGATGTTTTTATATTGTTCATGTAATAATAATCTGGGGGTTTTTTTTTGTTAATTTTGTATATATTTTTTTTTTATTGACATGCTTTTTCACTTCATTCAGTGTTTTGCATATAAAATGTTGAACATTTACAGTCAATGTGCATGGAACCACTCAGTCAGATTCAATACATGATTTGCATAAATAATGTTTTGAACTTAGGTTGCACCTTCAAAAAGCATACAATGTCTGTAATCATTTTTAAAATGTCAAGTAATTTTCTTTGTAGAATTATCGTAAATAGTCATACATTGCAGGAAGCTAAGAAACTTCTCCAATTCTGCACTGTGTATTGTAATTTGGGGCTTTTAATATCTTTTGACTATTGGATTACTTCAAAATATTTCTACATTTTTATTTAAGTTTCTTTATAATGTTGTCTTTCTAAGAGAAATCAAAAGTAATTACAGCCCTTAAACCCCATGTTGAAATTATTTGACCAAAGGTAAAAGTGTAGTATAGTTTTAGGCTAAATTAGAAACTGACAAGTAAAACTATCAACATGAGTTTCTTCAGTTTTCAAGTCTGGCTTGCATACAGGTTGCATCAGTGGAACTACAGGGCTGATGATATAAGCACTTACTCCTTATCAAGTCTATAAAAAGACATTTCTTTTTTTAAAATTTTTAACCCTTAACCCCAATAGGTTTTCAGTGAAGTTCAATTTGCGAGCAAATTCATGCTAAATTTGTCTCAGTGTATGTCTGGCAGCATTCAAGCTTGTGAAAATTCAGATGTTTTTTTACTAATCACAGCCCAACAAAAGGTGAAATAAGTAATTTATCTATTGATCAAACCCTTTTCCAATTTTTCAGTTGATCACCCTGACACGGCATGCTGCCAAAAGACATCAGTCTTATGACGATTTCTGAGTGACTATCCAGACCAGTTCTATAGTTTTCTTGAAGATAGGAATGATTTTCTTTCCAATGTCCTAATCTTTTATACGTATCATAGTTTTTATTTGCTAGAAGAGATGATTGTATTTCTTTTTCTCTTTCAGTCTTTATTGAATTGCCAAACTTTTTTTAATTTCATTTTTGCTGGTTCCATCTCTTTGAAAGTGTTGGATCTTATATTTGGTTTTATGATCAAGTTGGAAGAAATAATATTCACTGTAATCTGGCACACATTTAGGCAGTTATATTGCAATTTCCCACTGTCCATACTCAACATATCAAATTCTCTATTCAAGAATATTCTTTTATGCCTTTAATTGTTACTAGTCAAGCATTAAACCATTCCTGTTGATAGAAATTTCTTTCATTGTTCTTTATTATCTTATTCTCTTTCTCTACCTGGCTGTTTCCTGTGTCTTAACTTGAAAATTATTGGTCTACTGATTAATAAATTGCATTCCAAGTTAATATAATTTTTTTCTACTATTTCTGCACAAAATTTTTTATTAGAAATAATCAACATGAATGTTTTTCGTTCTTTTTTTCAATAGGCTTGGGAGAAAACTCTTTTGCTTTTTTTTCTCAAACCTATGTAAAAAGTAAGCTTACTCTACTGTGAGCTTTATTTTTTATTCCTCTTTGACTGCAGTTATGGTAAAATATTTACTTCTGTTCTTGGTAACTTCTAAATGGTTCCTTTTTTATTACCATTAAACCATAACTTTTCCTTAGTTGTAACATCTCTTTTTCTTCTGATGACTATTTAGCAAAAGTTGACTTGATGTAAAGTTTTGATATCTCAGTTATATTTTTTTGTACCAACTTTGTAACTTTTTATTATTTTGCTGTTGACACTAATTGGCTATTGTTGCATGTTATTCAAGACTTGAGTATTCTTTCTTGGTTAGCACTGAAATTTCCTTTCCAAGGAAAATTGTCCATTATGCTGTTTTCCTCAGCTATTTTTTTCTTTTAGATTATTTCTTTCATTGAGTTTTTTCTTTTTTTTTCGTCGCCTCATTAAGCTTTTGACTAATTAAAAATTCTTGGTGATCATAGCTTGGCATCTGGGTATCTGTCTCGAATACTCTTTAAAACTGGCAAATGCTTAAAAGAATAATTACATTTTATTGCCGCAGCTTTTTCAAAATTCTTACGTAATGAAATAGGGTGAAGGAAACTCAAAGTTGTCTAGTGGTTGATGTATACCTGCAGAGTAAAAAACAAATTATTTCTTCTCTCTTTCCCTCCATCACTGACAATCAGGTGAGAAGAAATCTTCTTTGATTTTCTATGATTACTGTCCAAGGTATTCAATGTCAGCTATATTTTGTAGCATTGAGATCATTGACATTTTCTTGGCTCTTCTTTCCTAGATTACTTTGAATGTATGGAGACGTGGAGGCAAATGACTATTCTCAAATACAGTTCAGGGTACGTTGACCAGAATGGAAAGAGAAATAATTTCAAAATGTATGTTCACTGTTGGACCAAGATACTTTTACATAATGTAATTTTTAAAAAAATATTTCTTTTTTTTTTTTTTCAAATTATAATCTCTTTGAAATTCCTCACTTTCCAACTTCATGTTTCCTTCTCTCCTGTGTGATCATTTTTCAATGTAGTTATTTAAATCTGTCAGCTGTTATAGATGGTTCACAAAAATGACTGGTTGGATAAAAACATTTCTTTTTGTTGTTCTGAAGAAAATAACAAAGAGTACTCTAAAACCTGGTATCAAGGTGTTGACTATTATTTTTGTGATTTCTTCCTGCTTTTTGTCTCTAAGCCTAATGTATGAGTTCATTCATATATGAATAAACTGGAATGTATACACACTCATATATATATATATATATATATACATACACACACACACATACCTAGCCTAACTTGGTCTGGCACAAAGCCACAACTGTGGGGCATCCAGTAAAGATTGCATTCATTGTAGTGGTTAATGTCTGTGAGGCAAGCATGCTCTGCAGTTAAGTGCCCCAAGCAAAATACACACACATTATAAATGCATATAATGTGTATTCTTGAAGGTTGTGGGATACAATTTGAAGCATTAATGTTAAAATCCAATGGCTTTATGGATGACTTGATGTTATTTCCTTGCTTCTCCATGTCATGAAGAATACATCATTTTTGTACATATTTACAGATGCTTGTTAATATCTAAGGCATATAATAAAAAGTTGAAGGCACTACTTGGGAACAATTTTGAAAATGGAATTAGTAGACTACGTTCTTATTTCTGCCGTGATTGTCAATATTGCTTGTAGACTGATGCCCTTGAGAAAGGCATGACTTTAATCTTTTCTATGCTCTCTCTTATTGTTAGTCATGTTAACTCAGTTGTTGCTTCTGGCATGTTATGATAAGAGGGAGATTGAGTAAATGCTTTTGGCAATGATTTGCTTCCTTGGTTACTATATCCATTGTCAGTGAGGATAAGAGAAATCTAGTAGTAGTCTCAAAATTCAATTTTAAAAAACAAATTTTTTTTTTTTCAAATTTTAAATCCTGCAAATTAACTGCCCAACATGCTATCTCCAGACCAACTTTCGACAATCTCATCTCTTCCTCCCATCTTTCATGTTGACACATTGTGAAGACGTTGCTCTTTTGATTTACTCATGATGATGATCATCATCGTCATCATCATTGATGCTGCAACAGCTTTGCATGTTCTGAGGGAGTGGCACTTCATGTGTGTGTGGAGTAGCTTGACACAAATATTGAGGAAAATAATTATGCATCTGCTGTGAGGAACTACAACCTTGGGGTATTCCGGATACTTCTTTGCAGTATAGATAATTCAAATATTCTATATTTAAATTTGGATAATTCTAAAAAACAGGAACTAACGGAGATAATTTATTGAAACTTTGAAGAAAGATCTATAATCTTCAAATTGTATTCATTTCTAATGGATTCCTCGAACTGCTGACCCCTCAAAAACTTGTAACTCGACACTGCACTGCCTAGTGTTCTGACTAATATATGCAGCTAATGTCAACTTTGTATAATGGCTCATGGGTCAACTAAGTTTTATAGCTACAAATTGGAAGAATCTGGTTGCAACTGTCTGGAATCAAGTTACAGCAAGTGTTCTCAGAACTTAAGTCTTCTCAGTGTTCTGACAGGCTTTTATTGTGCTGTGGTCCGTCTCAACTCTTCCCTACATTTTTGTTCCAGTGTTTTTGGGACTGTTTGCAGTGCTAGTGATTATGAGCATATCCATCACTTTTTGCCCCAATATTTGCACATAATGCAACGTCTTGATTCTTAGTAGTTTTTTCACTCTTTTGTAGTTCCAGTTGGTAGCGTACTGGAATGATTGCAGCCTTTTTTTGTTTTTTCTTTTTTTTTAACAATCAACTGATTCCCTGTTTCGGTTTGTTATACTTCTGTTTTTTTTTTCTTCTTAAGTCTTCAGTATCATACTTTTCGTATTCGGTAAGACACGTTCTTGTTAGGGCTTTTATAACTTATTGTAATGTATTTATGACTTAGTTTTACCAAGATTTTTTTTTTCTTTTTTTTTCTTTTCTCTCCGGTGTTATGTGGTAATGAGTCTGAAGCAGTGGTTTTGAAACTCTAAAAACTTAAGGACACTTTTTGTAAAGGAAATATTTTTGCAGACCACTATTTTTAGCATTCAGTTTTCAGACAGTAAATGATGGATTACGATAGCAACAAGCGACTTTTGTCCTTGAAAAAATTGTTTTTTATTTGAAATGGATTACATTTATTTGAATCCTAATCTATGATACAAGTTTGTGTATAATACTTATTTTGCTTTTTGATATTCTGCTTATTGTTGAGCTTAGTTATCCTGATTTCGAATTGATTGGAATTTTCATTTGTAGATCTCCAACCATCATCTAATGGACCCCAGTTTTGAAACTACTATTTTAAAGTAAATCAATGTTATTTATTATCGAGTAAATATTCAGTTGAGATGATTGAGTAACCATTTTCCAAACTTCAAACTAGTCGTTCACACTGTGTATCCACTATGTAGAATCTGTGTTTGTAAATATGTAACAAAAAAGATAAGAGACTGGGTCCCCTGTGACAGCTAATGAATGAAAGATATGAGAAATATCTGTGCCACATCCCTTTTTAACATTGGGTTTGGCAAATCCTTTGGGAACAAAAGAAATCTTGGTCTCTTGTGTTAATCAGTACAAAGCTATTTGTTTTAGCATGGCTTCTTCGTTCAGTCTGCAAGCACTAAAATCTCATCACGTATTTGAAAAACAAAAACCAACCAAATTTCCGGTACTTGAGGGATGATAGATAAGTGAGAAAAAAAAAAAGGACTTAGAAAAAAAAGTGAAATTTCAAAAAAGTAAGTATGATATGAGGAGGGATACAAAATTGGGATAATATTCAGATGTTTTTCAAAAACTTTTTGTTTTTTTAATGAATTTGACAAAAAAGTCAACTTGAATTGTTTATTTATTTTTGCATTTGTAATACCAAATTTCACCTATCACTGTTTATTGACAAATGTTGATCTTAGAATCTATTGGCTGTTCAGTTTGGTATTTCCAATGATTGCTGTTTTTTTATATTTCATTTTCGAAATCAAAACAAATGCAGGAATGACTAATTTTCTCATATTTCTGTCATCTTACATATTGTCATTAACTTTTTCATCATCTATACAGAGATTTTTTGTTGAATGTCTTTGTTTGAGCCTGGCTTTTTTCCTGAGATGCTTATTTTGATCTGAGCTCTTTGGCAAATTAAGCAATGTTAGATCTGTCCAGATAAATTGGTGATCAGTCATGAATCTCACTTCTTATTTGCAATTAATTGATTAGAAAGGAAGTTCAGCTTGATTTGAAATGGAAATGTTTTATTTATTACAATTGTTAAAAATGGTGCTAACAATATTAGAGACTGTCAACCAAAACTGTCAATATATGTTTCTACAGTTTTTAAACTGGTCTGGCTATATATGTACAAGATGTACAGGACGCACCAATAGAGCTAAAGGACTGAAAATTTCAACCTTTCCTCTTCATGTCTAAGAAAAACCTTTTGTTCATATTTTTTAAATTCCCTTCCCAAATAGCTTTTTAATGAGAGTTCAATTTGCTGTGTAAGTTTATGCTTAATTGGTTTCTTACTTTGTGGCCAACGGCATTGATGCTTGTTCTTGAATATTCTGACTTTTTTTTTAGTTATCACCACCCTGCAAAAAGTTAAGGAAGTCACTTATTTATTGATCATCTCTCTCCTGAATTTTCAATTGATCACCGCCAAAACAGCATGTTGCCCAAAGGTATTGGTCATATGACAGTTTCTTTCGAGTGACTAAGCGGACCTGGTAATCCCAGGGCTGGGGGCTGAGGGGCATGAATAATTCAAGTCTACAAAAATCAGCACATACAAGAGTCTGAGGCATTATAGAATCTACTATAAAACTCAACTTAAGTGACAATGGGCCATTCATGTCGCAAGAATGGCGGACAACTGATGAACATTATGACTCATAACATGGATCCTAAGAGATTACATGTGAAACTGAGGCTGGCAGAATACAAGATGGAGAGACACATAAGATAAATTTAGAAAGTACTGGCTCCGCGATGCAGAGATGTGGCAAATCCTGAGGAAGGTCTATGTCCAACGACGGACAAATAAAGACTGATGATGATGATGATGATGATGATATTTTGTGTGTGTGTGTGTGTGTGTGTGTGTGTGTGTGTGTGTGTGTGCTTATTTGTTCTACAACAGAAAGTTCTGAAAGAATTACAATTTTTCAATCTAACATTGTTGGTAATTCCCCCTGTACACAGACACTAGTAAGTATGTACATCACACACTTGAAACATAATTGTTTGAAAATATGAAACATTTTCATTCATGTATTTATACGATTATGAAATTTTATCTATTGAAATCTATGAAATCATAATATAATGCAAATAATTTTTCAGTTAAATTCAACAGCTTCTTGTGTAGTAGTAGTAGTAGTAGTAGTAGTAGTAATAGTTAAGAACAAAACAGAACTTTTACAAAAACTTTTACTCTCTCTAAGCAGGGTCTCTTGGCCTCTTTTCCTATCAAAAGTTGATAAAAGGGAATTATTTTTGTCACAACTTGAATTCAAACAGATAAGGATCATACTCACGAGGAAAACATTCATAAGGAAGCTTATTCTATGAAGCAGTAGTTGGAGATTTGGTGGTTGTGATGATGATAATGAGGCCACCTTTCTATTGGTCGTACTGAAAGTAAGAATTTAAGGCCAACAGGTGCTATACCTTGTTCAAGGATGACCCAGAATTCTTCAAGGCTAAAGCATTTGATACCTTTGAAGTAATATCCACTCACCACATTGGCCTTTCATATTCTGTGTGTCAATCAAATAGAGGTAGATCTATTGCATCCCCACAGGTGTGAGTATTTGCTCAGTTAAGGCTCTCCAGGCTGTTGCTGAGATGATTTATCTATTTGACAAATGGAAATCAGTCATTACTTCATACTTGGCAATAAAAAAAAAAAAAAAAGATAGAAAAAAAGCAGTCTCTCCAACATCCAGAATCATTTACTTTAAAAATGTTATCCTGTCTGCCAACTGGGATTTTATCTGTCAATCTCTCTTGGTGCAGCAGGTGATAAGTTTTGTTTTTTCAGGCTTCAGTTTCTCATTGCTTTACTGGTATTCTGTTTCAAATGTCTGTTCATAAATTTCCCAGAGGAGTCACCAGCTAAAGAAGGAAGGGCTCCTGGTTCAATCACAGGCAAAAGAATAACCGCAACTCTTAGAGAAGCAGCAAGATTTCTCCATCTGAAATAAATATTACACTCTCTGTTCATTCTCATGTATTTTCTGTACTAGAGCATTGAATTATAGACCATGGGATCAGATGTCCCATCCTAAAAAGTTGTGATAAAACCATATTATATATAGATGTTTACACCCTTTTATATCTTGTATCAATCCACCTCAAGGTTCAGGGCTTGTATGTGGAGTTAGATAGTGTAGGACTGGCTTGTATGACATTGTATCTTTTTACTGATGTGATATCCATTTTAAGATGATGAGCAATCCTTGGGATATTCATACCTTTCTTTTTAGTTCTAGCATCAGATACTACTAGCATTAGGACCAATTTTTTCATGTCTTCCTGGTACATTTATTTTGTTCTGTATTCTTCCAATAAAACCATGTATGCATTCATACTTGTGCAGGAATCTTTATTTGTTTTAAACCACTTGACTTTAATGAGGGTTTAGGATTTGGCTACTGGATTCAAGGTAAAATCTATCATATTGCATAAATGTTCACATGTGTATTTACTTATGCATGTTTATATATATCTCATGTCATTTATGAAAAGCTATCTCCACCTTCCTTATCTAAGTGAACAGTCACACCCATGTGATTACTGTTTGTTCCAAAGAAATATGTTTATTTTTTTTCTCTTAGGGAGAAATGGTCTTAGCAGTTGTTGTTGTCTTTTGAACTGATTAGGTGGAAATCATTTGGCTTTTATTCATCCTTCCCCCTCCTCCCCAACCTAAGTGAAGGCTGAATGAAGTCTTGTCTTTGACTTGTCAATCAAAATGTCTTTAGAACGTTTCACCAAGTGTTATGAGCAACAAGTGAACTCTTCAGATTCCAACCAATGATGGATGCCTCATTATATTTCCATGTGTCTCCCTCTCTCTCTCTCTCTCTCTCTCTCATTTTGTCTTCCTCTTTTATTTACAGTCTCTTTCACTGATGACACTAGTTTTCTCTTGTCATTCTTTCTGTTACTCTCTCTTGTTACATCTTTTTAGTTTTCTGTAATCATATATCATTGTACCTTCAAATTTGCTACTCATGTTCTCTGTATTATTCATTCATTGTCTCTCTTTTCTCTCCCTCAGTATATTATCTGCTCAGTTTCTCAAGTAACGACCCACAGTTCTTTCTCTCATCATAGAAAATCATCATAGGTCTTTCTCTCATCATATTTTCTTGCTCCATCTTTTTCTCAACTTTTCATCATTTTTTCTCTCTTTCTCACTTACCAATTCAACTATACTTTATCTTTACATAACTTTTTCTACTCTCTCGACTTACCCTTTTGTTTGGCGAGATCCCTTTCAAATCATGAAGAATTCATTCTTGTTTTCCATTTCCTTTCACATTACCTTTGTGTTTCTTTTGGATTTTATAAGGATCTCCATTTGAATTTGTTTTTTATGGTTTCAATAAAGTTTGTATAAAAACTCAGCATGCAAAAATATCTGAGTATGTCTAGAAACATCCATTTTGTAATGCCCATTTGCTTGTATGGGAAAATATAATTTGCTCTTTTGTAATATTTCTTGATTGAGAAAAAAAACTGAAAATCACACTGACTCTTAGGACTTAGATCATATATCAATTTGAAATCTCTTGTAAATTTCGAAGTCTTCAGTAGAAATCAGTTTGATGGATTTCTAATACACACATATATGATGTATGCAAAGATAGTTCAACACCGTAACTGCTCGGCCATTGTTACTTCACCATAAGGATATTCTCTTATCTGATTTTTAACTGATATATGTGTTGAAAAAATCTACATGTTCTTCATGCTTTTAAGCAAAACTTGGACGTTGGATAAATTTGGTTTTTCTTCAAATTGTGTATCTATCAAGTCAAGTGACTCTTAAATTATTTTCATCATTTCTTTATCATGATTTCATGATTCATGATGTTTTAGATTGATTGGTTCAATTGTTACAAATTGTTGAACAACCATAACCATCAAAGATGGCAACAGGTTCGATCCTTTTTTCATGTACGTGTGTTTGTTTGTTTATTCGAGTACTCTTACCATACCATTTGGTTGTAGTGGTAATTACATCAACACCACAAAGAAATTAAGTCGTTTGGAGAAAGCTTGTAATTATCTTTTTTTAAATTTGTAGGGAGTCTCTTTTCTACTTTTAGATATGAAATTTATTGCCAAGCTTCTTTGTCCAATTAGGCTCTTGGTATCAGGAAGGGATGATAATTAAAAGGTTTGCATTTAGGGAACCAGATATGTACAATGATTAATCTAGAGTACCCTCATAGATGTTTGAATAAGATTTAATTTAATGATGTGGTCAGCTTTGAAATAGATATTGTCACAAATAAATATTTATACAACAATTTAAATGATTCTTTCCTTTAAATCTGTTTTAGTTTAGATTGTATTAGTTTTCATCTAAACTTGTTTGTTTTGCAAAAATTAATTAAAATGTTTCATTGAGTCGTCTTAACCCTTTCAAGATGAACCCATTCAGGTACATAATGCTTTAATTTTTCTAAAAAGTTTTCCCAGATGTTGAAATGAAACAAAATAGAATTGAAAGTTGTTTTTCTAACTTCACACACTTTCACATAACAATCAATCATTCGTCTCTGATTTGTATGAAAATTTAGTGACAATTTAATCCATTGGATGGAAAACGCAGAATTAGTAGATCATTTCGCCTACGTGTATTTCCTGTTCAGTCATATAATATGAGCTAATTTCTGCGTAGGTTTCATATAATGATGACGTCATTGTCTGTAGTCATAAAAGTCAGGAAAATCTCATTATATTTCCTGTATATGTATATAGATATATATCAAAGTTTTTCAACAAAATTTTGTCTATTTTGTCTTACTGCCCCTTCCTATCAGCAACAAACATTTTAGATTTTATGTATCGTCTTACAACTAGATGTAGGAAGTTTAGTGGCAAAATTGATGAATTTTACCGACTGTAATTCTGAACCTGCCCGGTTTCTATGAATATAAATCACAAATAAAGAAAGGGAATGAAGTCTTTCAGTTTCAATCTCTTACCTCAAGTTGACATGAAGACAAAACTCCTGAATTCCAAAGTACAGAAAAGTACCTTCTTTTCAAGCAGTGAAATACTTGTTGAAATATAGGATTTATACACCAACTCCTGATACTTGCTGGTGTAGTTTGGTAGTTAAATTTGATTGTTACGAGCTGAAAGGATTTGTTTCCAATCTGGTATCAAAGATGTGGCATTATTTGATATGTGTCTTTTATAACAATGATTTCAAACTAGAACAGAGAATCCTTCCTACTTGTGGTCAGTTTAATTCATTCAAAATCACTGATCACCATCTAGAGTAAATATCATGCATGAACTGCCTTTCAAGTTGTTACTGTCAAAACAAATGTTGAGAAATAATTCAATAATGTTATGGGTTTTTATTTTTCCTTTCTTTGTGGAAACTTTTCCCTGTCCCTTCTTTGTAAAAGCCCTTTTTTTTTTCTTTGTTGAGAATCTTCAAAAATGCACCAAAAAAAGAAGAGAGATGAAAATATTTTGTTAAAGGTGGTACCTTAATGGAATCTTCATTGAGAAACTTCTCTTTCTGTTGCCAATTTTCAGCTTAAAAATTGTCATTGCTTCTTAAGAATTAATTATTGAATTTAATCTTTTTAGATGCTTTTTTTTTTTAACATTATTGAAAACATTTCTTTTTTCTTTTTCACACAAAGTAGAAAACCTATATTGGATTTTAGAAAAATATTCATTTTACCATTTTTTCTTTTTCTTTTTTGCATTTGTGAATAAATGTACATGGCCAAACATATCACATATACATGTATACTGACATTAATGCATTTCGTATCACACTTAAATACATACATAATTATATCCTTATGTGCATATCTTCCAGTGCAGATAGGTTTGTACATTGTGTGAGTACACATATATTACTTGATTAGCATCTGTGCGCAAAAATATATACCTATATTTATTAGTACACACACAGCATATATTCATATAAGGACTTCTGAGCATATACATATATTTACTTTTTTAGACAGAGACATGTATTCAGCAATTTAAACCTGTATGAAAATAGCCCAGACAAGCATATGTATGGGTGTGTGTTTGTTTGTGTGTATATATATATATATATATATATATATATATATATATATATATATATATATATAGACTCTCATGCACACACTAATTCATAATATAAATTAATTCAATAATTAGTCCGAAGATACACTCATATCTATATCAACATTTCTCTCTCTCTCTCTCTCTCTCTCTCTCTCTCTCTCTATATATATATATATATATATATATATATATATATATATATATGAATAAATATAAATAAAATCTAAAGTGTCATACTTATATTTCTCTAAATTCAAACGGACAAATACAACATACATTCATGTACTCATGTATTATACATACACGAACACACTGAGATGGCAATATCAATGTGAATATACTCATCTAGTTATATTCGTGATTGCTTAAAAAAGATATTTATATATATATGCCTATTTTTCCCCCTATCTAAAATAAATGCATTGACATGTGCATATATTTTCTAGTGTTAAGATCCATTGTCACCTAAACATATACAAACACACCTGCCCATTACAACGAATCAATGTCCCATTGTTAAATTTACAATTTGAAATCTTAGCTTCAACCAAATGCTGACAATGAAAACATCATCAAGCAACGTGTCTTCCTGCCATTTCATAGAATGGCATGAGAATGGTTTGATGCAATATTAAGCAAAAGAATATTAAGCCTTACATACAGGAAATTTCTATTGTTGCAGTCTAATGGTAATTTGATCTGCTTTCA
>OY735205.1:44685761-44783261 GCA_963457665.1 Thysanoteuthis rhombus | reverse complement strand
CACAGTCAAGTTCATGTGGCCTCTGCAAGTGACAAGTTTTAATTTTCAAACAAAAGGGTCCCATTGAAAATTGACCATCTTTTCCAGCTAGTTTATGTGTGATATCTGTATTGGATATTTCTTCTTTATTATCTCAGCCTCCTGTCCTCCACACCCGTCATCTCTTTTATCTGGATAATATTGTTTAAATCACACATATATAAATACTCTGACAATTTTTTATGCTGGTTTTGTCATTTATTTGCACACAAGATATTCCAGCGTTAAGAAAGGCAAGGAATTGGTTGTGCCTGTCATATTGTCAATATATCTGCAAAATTGATATCTTTCCAGTGTTGTGGCTCTCTTCCCTGACCCTTTCCTTTTTTGGAGAGGGGCGGGGTGAAACATAGAGATGAGGGACCAAAAGAGAGAGAGGACATCTAGTCTCTGCTTCACTGATTGTCTCTGCAAAGGCAGCTGGCTGGGTTGCATAAAAATGTTTACACATTGCTTTGTCTACGTGACATTTACCCACTCTGCTTATAAGAGTGTACTCATCTTTTTCCCTCCCTTTTTTTTTTCATATTAAGAATGGGGGTGTGGTCTTCCATGTGTTTACTTCTTTATTATTATTATCATTATTTGTATCTGTTTTCAACTGTCTATCAGCACAACTATTCAATCATATATCTGAATGTTTATCAACCTTTATCTACATATATATCCTCTTTACTGCTTGAAACCTCTATCTATATGTGCACTCAACCATTTATATGTATATATATACACATATATATATTCAATCACATACTAGTATTAGAGTTATGTGGTCTATATGAGTCTTTGTCCATGGTTCATAATCAACACTCTGCCTTTGAAGTAGTCTTATGATGATTTACTTTTGTGTTGAAGACTTTGCCTATAGTGTGTCTCTCAACATTGCATTAACACAGAGTATTAGTTGATATCTCAGGTAATTTTTTCAAAAAATTTCTTAACAGTATAATCTTGTGTAACATTCTGTTTAATATCTTGTGTTCTTGTTGATTCAAGTCAGACAGTATTTTCAACTAATGTATACCTCCAGCATAAGACATTATTTCCTCTCTCTTGTCTTTCAAACCAGTTAGCCATACTTGCGCTGTGAACAGGTGTTGAACATTCCATTGAAGAGGTAGCATCATATTAGCTTCACAATATATATATTATTCAGTCAGTCGTTTCCCATCCCTCAGTCGTACACTGTAAAGAAGTTGAGGTTGAGGTTCCATTCCAGATTCCAAATTCTTCAGTTTTCTCTTACAAACTCATTTAGACTTCACTTCAGAGCAACATTCCATTAATTGCCTCGTGGTTTTAAAACCCATAACAGAATGAGACAGACTGTCTATACCAACCATGAAATCAACATTATGCTTGCTAAATCAAATCTTTATAATTTTTTAATTCATCATATACTAGCAGGGATATTTGGGGTTGCCCGAGGAAAACATAACTTCAAATTAGACAACATGGTGAAAAATGTTTTTTATTCCCTCTTTACCCAATGCAACAAATGCTAAAACCATTATTCACGCAGAGACTTTAATTTTTACTTCTAATATATGCTATTAACTGTCAGATTTATAAAAAAAATCAACAAAAAATTAGAATGAAACTAAATAGTTATAAAAATCTGAAATGATGGTTTACTATACCTAATCACCCCCCCCCCAAAGAATTAATAGAATAAATACTTTGAAGTTTATCTTAGAAACTGACCTGTTCTAACTCCACCACTGCACCACATTGCTTTCACTATGAAATGAATTATGTTGAATTTTTGTCAATAAGAAAAGCTAAGTGGTAGAGGGAGTAGCCAAAATATCCATCAGCAGTAAAACTAGCATGATTTACAACTGGCTCATTACCAAAATAGCCACGTCTAACCAAAAACACCGAGACTTGTTTAAGAATGATTTCATTGTAAGAAAGGTGTGAGGCATCCATAAAAAGAAGGAATGATGAAAATCCTTGTATAAAAATTTTTTTTTTTAATGTTTAGAACCCAAGATTGGCTAGAGAATGACGTCTGATCTTGGTTTTCATCAATTCTCCATGCTTAATATTAGGTCACTAGACCTTGTGGTTTTAGTATAAAACAGGCAAGAACAAACAAACAAAAAATCTAAATATTAGTATAGATACAATAGAAATGTGGTATTCATCATCTTCAGTTGGAATAGAAGTAAGAAGGGAGTTTGACTCTGTACTGACCTGGCTTGTCATTTTTTATTTTTATTCTATCAACAGATCTATGTATGACTTTGTCCATGTCATTCTCATTTCATTTCGTGCCAGCCCATTTTATCCTATCTGTGTCTTAGGTTGCTCTACTGTCATAACTCAATTTCATTTCCATCTTAGTGTATCATTGTCCTTATCATATTCATTTTTACAACTTTTCTTTAAACTCCTAACCACTTTAGCATACAGCGACAACAATATACACTTACATTCAAACATCTTTCAATGAAGTTGTTCCAGTTTATTGAAACAGCAGTCTCAGTGGACACTGTTTAGTAGCCAAATGAAATTACTACTTATCACAAGGAACATTTATTTTTCAAAGAACCTTCAGGGAAACGGTTGTTATTTTTTCTCTCGCTGTTGCTTCAGCTTTCTTTTTTGTATCTTGGGGGAGGACAGTGTATGAACATTGTTCAAACAAAACTGTCTAGTTGAATTAGGATCATCACTTGTGTAAATACCTATTCAATTCAAAGAATACCTTTCTGCCTCAGATGCCATTGACCCATGCAGTGACTGGTTCCAAGCAAGTCTCTATTCTGACAGAAGAAGAATGAACGCTTATTTGTTCAGAGACCTAAGCCTTTGTATATTTTTTTTCTCGTATCATGTCTTTGAAGAAATCTTTTTTTATGTCTCTCAAAATGATTAGGTTTTGTTAAATGTAACTGAAATAAAATCCCATTATATACTTGAAATTAAAGTTTTTTGTTTGTTGCTGTGTGTAAACAGCATTTCAGCTGAATATATATATATATATATATATATATATATATATATATATATATATATATATATATATATATATACACTGTTTGAAAATCAGTGTTTGTTTTTGGTTTTTTTCTACCCATCTGATCAAAGTTACAACTTCGGGAATAGCAATCATAGAGAGAGAGAGAAACTCATAGAAAAATGCTTTCCTTGAAAGAAGGAAAGATACCAGGAGTAAAAAGACGATGAAAGCTGATGTTAGAAGAAAAAATGAAAGAAACAGAAGAACCTGGGAGAAAGGAAGACATAGAATTAATCCAAAGTTGGTGAGAAGGAAAAATGTATCAGGATGAATGGAGAAGGGATAAAGTCAAAGGAAATGATTTCAGAAATGATTATGGAAAGAAGAAGAGAAATAGTGGATCATAAAGAGGGAAAGGAAGAAGAAAAGAAAGGATGAAATAATAAACAAATAAGAACTAGAAAGCACTCAGAGAGCGCACACCTTTACTGATGCCATTGTCATTAAATATACAAAATTCCAGGAATATAAAGCACTAGCTGCACAAAAAATAGTCAGAAAAAGACTAATATTTTTTCACCATGATTATTGTTTTGTGTCAAAGAATGTAATGGCCTTGGCATTGTTGAAATGAATCAAAAACTAGTAAAGAAATTAATGAGAATATTTTGTCTGATAAATCCAGACAATGTAAGACTATTTTATAAAGTTATTGATTATTGAGGATAATGACGTTTTTTAGCATATATCAATTTGAAACTGATTAAACCATTATTCAAAGATGTAAATATCTGATTCTTTTTTTCTTACATGAATAAAATGTAGAAATCTTATACTGATTCTAAAATTCCAAATTATTAAAGCAAACATGCTTTTTATAGAATAGCCATGCCATTGTTTTTAAAAACTTTCAAATCATGTACAGATCTGGTATTCAACTTTGGTAGATAAAGGTAACATTTTTAGTGCCTGGTTCAGTTTTTAAAGCAATGCAAATAAAAAGACATTACTCATTGCATGTGAGAGTGCACACACACACGCTCACATACAAAATGTATCGATATGTTTTGAGACCTTTTGAACTCTTGAATTATTCTGCATTTACATAAAATTGTCTTAATGTATGTGTGATCTTTATTGTAACATTGTGCATGTACGTTTTTTATAAACAACCTCAGTGTAAGCCCTCCCCTCTGAATGTGCATACACTTCTGGGTCATTTTCAATTGAAATGTCTCTTCATCAAAAAGAAAACAAAAAATTAAAGATGTTTACTTTTAACAATATTAATAAATTTAATGTCACTGGAATTTGTTTTCATTCTCACATTTCCAGTGACACCTTAGTAGAAATTTCTTCAGTTTTAATGTTATCACTTCCCAGGCATATTTTTACTTCAACTCGTGAATTCACAAACTGCTCGTAACCACAGTGACACTCTTCAATGAGTAGAATTAAAAATAGTGTATCTCTTAAATGAATTGAGTAGAAAAAAAATATTGTAAGTTCACCTTGGTGTTCCCCTTTCAATTTGATGTGGCAGTCTAGTTCCTTTATATCATAAACAATCAATAGATCGATGGCGTGTATGTTATATGAATTGAGTATAGAAACCAGTTGGTTTATTGTCAAACTCTCACTATTGAGTTTTGATTTAATTTTCATATGTAACAACCATGACAGGTGACAATGAGAATGATGAGACCAAAAACCAGTGACACATTGACATCTGCAAAAACAGATTTCGCTTCACTTCTAAAGCCCAACTCAGGTTTATTTGTTTGCAAATCATATTTACAGAAACCAATTAATACTGAATTCTGTTTTGCATACCTTCTAGATTTTGACGAAGTGAGAGGGTTCGAACCCTAGCGCAACAAAGCTTGTTCATTTATCTTGTTAATTTGAACTTTTCTTTCAACCAATGTAGATTGGTGCCCACACTGGACAATACCACTGACACTTGTCTCATAAAAGTCAATTCTAGAGTTAAATGTGAAAGTTAACTTTTACAAAATTGAGAGATCACCCGCAGCATCTGTTCCTTTTATGTTCTGCGTAAACGAGTATATATATATATATAATGTATGCATGTTTATACTTTTATAATTCGAGAATTCCACATTCCAGATAAGCATTTAAACAGTAATTGTATTCTGTGTGTTTATGTACAGCACACTTATATTTTAATAATAGAATTTTCCACGTTTTATTTGCATCCAAAAAAAATCCAGCCACCATCTTCTAGAAGCGGTCAAAGTAGTAGTCAATGTCTTTGAAAGTAGGTCTTGTGTTTGTCCACAGGGATTGCGGAGGGGGTCATGTCCAAATCTTATGGAGCTAACAACTGTAGCTATCCGCCTCCTAGGAGGGCGGAAGGATGGCATCTGCAAGAATTAGCTGAAAATCACCTGATAGGGTGGCTTTTCAACTAGTGAATATATATATATATATGTGTGTATATATATATATATATATATATATATATATATATATATATATATATATAAATATATGTCTGTATGTATGTATGTACGTGTATATATATATATAATGAAAGTTAATTTGATGTTCAATGATTCAGTTCAGTTTCTCACTTGTGCAAATGTCACGTTCTCTCCCTCTCCCTCTCTCTCTCATTGGATCTGTCTGATGCTAGACAGATGTTACAGGGCTGATTTATCTGAAGTAGGACTGATTTATTGGGTCATAATGTCTTAAGCATGGCATTGGACCGTGGGGTGTTTCTGGTGAGGGCAGTGGCATTGCTGGTGGAAACGATTATGGCCTTCTTTTGATTACCCAACCCCAATGAGAAAGACTTGTTTTGAAATAAGCCAATTTTATTAGCATCATACATCATCATACCTGTTGCAGCTCATTCCTCTTTCTTTCCCTCCCCTATACCTCCTCTCTGCTTTGGTCAAATTGATGAAAAAAGAAAGAAAGAAGGGAGGGGAAAAAATACTTCACTATCATAACTTCTCACTCTTTGTCTCTGCTTATGCAGTCATGAATATTCAATGTAAGTTCTCACTCTTTGCTTGATAGATAGTGTTAATTTGATGAGATATAATACAAACAGTGCTGAACACTGGAAATTGACTCCAGCCTGGAATCTGCTGTTGACAGTATTATTTGCAATTTGCAGCTACCTTTAATGACTGGCTCTTGTCTCAAGAACATAGAGCTGTGTGTTCCTCTTTGGGTACTTTTTACTTTAGACGGGTTTTTTACCCTCTTTGTTTCATTCCTCATGGCTTTGTTTTTGTTTTATTTAAATTTTTTCCAGTATGAATTGTCCTCCTACTTCTTATTCTTTGAAAATGTTGTCTTTAATAATCATTTCTTCAGTTTTTTTTATTTGTTTTGTTTTGATTCTTTCATCTCTTTGTTCTTTTGCTTTTTTCTTTCTTTTTTCCTTTCCTTCTTTTTTTCCTTGTCATTTTCCTTTGTTTTTTCTTTCATTATTTGCTTTTCCTTTTTCTTTCATTATTTGCTTTTCCTTTTTCTTTTCATTCTTTGCTCTTCCTTTTTATTTTCATTCTTTTTTCCCTTTAACTTTAATTTTTTTTGTTTTTTCCTTTTTACTCTAATTCTCTGTTTTTCTTCTTCCATTTTCTCTTCTTTTTTTCCTTCCATATCTTCCTCTTTGCAATTACCCGTTTCCTTTTTTCTTTTCCTCTTTTGTTTATCTTTTTTTCTCTTCCCTGATTTCTCCCTCCTCCTTTCTACTTTTTCCCTTAGAAACTCTTAAAATCTCTTTGAAAAACTACCATCATAAGTTTTTCCATTTTATCAATTTGGTCTCGCAGCATTCATGCTGGTTTTTGAATAATTCAAATTTTTTTAGTGATTACTGCCCAGCAAAAAGCCTAATCCTTGATTACCCTTTTTTCTAATTTTTTTTATTGATCACCCCAAACACACCATGCCGCCAAAAGACACAAGTCATGTGATGGTTTCTATTATGTGACTAACCGGTCGTGTTGTTCAACTGCAAATTAGTTTTTATTCAATTTAGATAATTTATATATAATTATGGGTATACCATGACTCTCAGTAGTAACGTGAATCATCTTTATCTGAGGAAATCTGTCAAAATATCCATCCCTGCTATCGATCCAGGCTACATTAAAGATACTCGAATGTTTCCTTAATATAAAGAATACAAACTAAGGGATATTTTGCAATATGAGTGAAGATATTTCTTGTTTCCAATTTGAGGGATGATATTTCATCATTTTTATGAGGGAATGTTAACAAAATGTCAGGTTAGAACACATCATTGTCCAAGATATCCTTTACATTGTCAGCATCTCCCCACATGGTTACCCTATAGATCAATAGCCTGATAGGTAATTATCAGCTAAAGTTTTGTCTGAAATTTTCACTCTATAATGTTTTATCTGTGTGATAAATATTTCTCACTGAATGCATTGACTAGGAATGTGGTTATGTTTGAAGGTAAATATTTGTTTTGTAAAATAAATGCTCTTTCTATCATAAGACTGTGGACTTATTGATGTACCTACGTGTACTTGTTTGCACGTGTGTATATCATATACAGATATGTGTGTGTGTGTATTACTCTCACAAATGCATACCTCTATGTACATTCCAATATACACCCGCCTACCTGATTTTCTTTCAGCCATTTTGATTGACTCAACGTTCTCTATTTTTTCCTTTTTTTTTCTTTTTAAGGAATTGAATTAAGAGAATTTATACCAGATTTTTTGATACCTCCACACCTGTCTGGTCTGTCAGTGTCATCCTGTTGTCAGGTAAGTGATATGTCTTTTGTCATCAGGCTAACCAGATGGGTATACCATCTATCAAAGTAAAAAAGAAAAGAACCAGGAGTAATCTCTGTCAGCAAGACTTCTTGGTGAGCCAACAATGTCACCACCCATTCCCCCCCATTGTCTCTTTGCTTCCTGATCAATTACCCCTACCCTTAGTATAAAAAAAGAGCTTGAGATCGGTGGGGTTACCATTACTTCTTCCCTTATGAGGCATGTCTTTCTTCTCACCACTTACAATTAGCACCTGCCCACTCACAGATTGATTGGCAAAGTAGAATCAGAAAATGGGGAAATTTGAAAAAAAAATGATCATTGGTTGACTTGCAACAACATAACCAAGCTTCCTTTGTGTTTCATTCCTACAATTCCCTGAAGACTTTGGCATTGAATAAATTATCAAAGAATTGAAAATTATTGGAAGGAATAGAAGAAAGATCAGTGCTACTAACAAAATGACATATCTATCTTATGCAAAGTTGAAATGAAGATAGCAAAAATATTTTCATAAATCTGTAGTATCTGATTTCTTGGTTATGTGAAAGAATTTTGATCTTGTACCAGTAACAAGTCTGCAGAGGTTGGTTCCTGACACCAAAATGGAATATTCATGGCTGTCAGCTCTCTGGCTAGGAGAGAGTATAAGTGAAAGAGAACAACGATACCAATGCAAGGAAGGTGAGCCCTCAGTCAGCCAAATAGCAAAAGAGAGCATAAATGAAGCATACCAATGTAACTATGTAAAGATATGCATTCCCAAGAACAATAGATCTACAATTCCAATTTCATATGCAGATGAAACACAGAAAGCCCTCAAAAACATGTTTGTACTGAGAAAAGATCTTTTTATAGACGTCGAAAAACATTCTCTGCATGAAATATTTTTCATTTTACAATTTTTTTTAACATCTTTTTATTGGAATAATTTTTTTTTAAAAAATTCTTTATTTTTGAATTTAAGCTGTTTGTCTGCATCTCAATTACTTGGGGTGGTTAAACTAAGAATTAAGAGTTAAGATTTAGTATGTACTGTGGAGTCAGCCTTTTTCAAACCCACCCATCGTCTGACCCCTGATTTGCATCCATTCTCCCTAGATTGACATTTGGCTTTTTAGGAACCCCCCAGACACCACTTGAAATTGTCGCCATTTGAATGACTGTGGGGAGCTGAGCAGGCAGACTTATGGTATTGTAGCATTAATTAGAATCCCCCGTTAGAAATTAAATTTAGAAAGGATATTTTCTTATCTTCTAATTAACTAATATTAAGGAGACTATTTATAATTCATAATAATGTTCCCCACATGAAAATTGTGGATGTTAGAGTTGGGAAGGTGGTGGCAAGGCCTTAAAACCACTTGTGGAGTTGTCCTCATTTTCTCAGATTTTTTTATTTACTTCCATTGCTTTTACACCACACATTTGCATTCATCTAGAATCAAAGAATAGATTTTTTGAAATTGGTAACAGAATTTATGGTCCTTTGTTTCTACAAATATGTTGTATTTCTGAATTTATTTGCTTCTCGGTCTTGGTTGTATGTCAAGTTATTGTTAATTTGTTTGTGTTCAAATAAATTATTGCTTTTTGTATTTTTAATGAAATTATTCTGTTTCGTAGAGGAATTTTTTGTGTATGTCCGGACTCCCAAATAACTTTTAATAAAAGGGCTTCCAGTGTTGGTTACCTAAATAGAATAGAACTTGCTACTACATTTCATTCAATAACTTTTTTTAATACAAAACAAATTATTAACAATGATTTGATGCACGATTTTATAGAAGGTTAATTAATTTATTTCAATAGTTTATTCAGATACAAGGGAATAACTTTTAGTCTTTTACGCGTGTACAACCTGGACCCATGTATAACAAGAGTACCAAGACTTTTTAATAACCCCAACAATCAATATGAAAAGAATTTAATTCAAGTTTTTCTTCCTTAGTTGAACACTTTGCAAGTGTAATATATATATATATATATATATATATATATATATATATATATATATATATATATATATATATATATATATATATATATACTCACACACACACACATGCATACACACTTCATGAAAGGAGTACATGAAATTCTGTCTATTAAAAGTTGAAATTAAAATGTTAAATTAGAGCTCATGGCCATATTTTGTGAGATGGTTTTTCAAAATTTTAGTTTTGGAGATGATTCATAAGAAGTGAAGGTTAATATTAATGGCTAATTTATATTAGTTGTGGATATGTTCATTTTTATTAGCGTCCATATTTTGACTCTCTCTCTCTCTCTCTCTCTCTCTCTCAATATATCCGAGTATTTATTCTACTCAGGCGTGCCTTGACTAATGTAATCAGTCAGTTGCTACCAAATCCTTCGTGATAATTTTTTCTCACTTAAGGCTGTGGTCATAACAAACTTCATCATCATTCATATTCTTTTTAGACACTGTCTATTAAAATTTTCAACATAGGTTTCTTCAGTTTCCAAGTTGGTTTGACTACGTATCGCACATACAAAGTACAGAGTGTTTTACAAAGTAAGTTCATGGTAAAATGGTTCCAAGGAGTAACTTATCCATTGGGCAGTTATTTTTCCAATTTTTTCAAATGTTATGTTACCAAAAGTTGTTCGTCTCATGATGGTTGCTATTAAGTGACTAACCAGACTTTAAAAAAATCTTTTTGATAACCAAATTTTTGTCACTTGATTTTGTAGCCTACAAATGGCATGCTAGCAGACACAAGTCCATTAGAAGAAGGTTTGATAATGATGTGATCAAAATATTGTAAAAAAAGACAACAACAAAAAACAACAGTGTAAGGCAGTGGTTTTCAAAATGGTGTCCACGGACCCCTGGGTGTCTATCAAATGTGTGGGTCAGCAGCATTTCTCTTTGACACTGTAAATCTTGTTGCTGAGAAATAACATCATCCATTGTACAACTGACAAGAAAACATTTTATGCAGACCTATACCACGTATTAGAATTCAAATAAATGTAATCCTTTTCAATTAAGTATGACTTCTGAGGATCAAAATTTTTTTAATTGTTGTTCATTAATTGGTATAAAAACCAAATGTTAAAAGTAAGGATCCGCTAGAATATTTCCTCTTACAGAAGGGGTCCTTGAGTTTTCAAACTTTCAAAGCCACCAGTGTGAGGAGTATTCTGAAATAAATCATTGCCTACTGACAAGTCATCTCAAATTCTCAGACTGCAAAATGTCTTGAAAGTCCCATATTCTTCTAATGCTGATTATAGATAGACTTACGAATCTTATAGAAAAGTAGTTCTATCATTCCTGAAGCCACAAAATAGATGCATGTCTTTGCATTCTTTCAAGTATCATATATGTCACACACAGTTAACTAGAACTTGAAAGAAAAATTTCTCAGCCATATCAAAAGGGGGCCTATAAAAATGAAATTTCACAGCAAATTTTAAGACTGGTCATGAAAGTTATGGATATGGTTGAATAAGCAAGCACATATTTCTCATTCCATGTTTCTCCCCAACGTCGCAGTAAAAGAGAATCCTGAGCTAAGCATGGCATGCACACCAATCCACTCTTACATGCTTGTGATCATCCAACAGTGACGTTGCCATTTCATCTATAATTATGTGATGCAAGCACTCTGTTGTTGGGAGTTTTTCTTCTGCATTTCTTCTCTCTCTCTCTCTCTCTCTCTCTCTGTCTCTCTGTGTTCCTCCTCCCTAATCTTCAGTTGTTGAGCAATGGTTAAAAACATGGCAGGGGTAATCTCTAATTACCAACAGTGACTTCATTTGGCCCACAATGTTAGGAAGCTGTTTCTTTTTGCAGTTGGATCTTAGTGGAAGCAAGGAAAACATATGGAATGTTTCATTGGTGGGTTTGTTCATTTCAAATGACATGGGCATGGCTGAGTGTTGCTTCCCTAGTGATTTCAAGGGGCAATCAATCAATGACAGGCCAATAAATTTATCAAGTTAGGAGAAATGGCAGTTTTATAGGCCCAGGGCAGTGTAGATTCCACTGTGGGAACGGCGGGGTGGGGGTGAAATAGAGAGGGTGATAATAGAGGTGGGAGAGAAAGAGAAGAGGAAATATAGAGAAGGAAAGGACGAGGAGCAAATTGGAGTAAGAAAGAAAGGAATGAGGAAATTTCTCTTTGGAAGAGGAGGAAATTGATATAAATGAAGACAGAATGTTTCAAGTAGTTGGAGAGAGGAGAAAAAAGAAAAGTAATTTTCTGGGGTGGGTGGCAGGAATGGTGCCGAAGAAAGATAAAAGAAAAGCAAAAAGAGGTAGACTTGAAGGTGAGGATAAAGAATTGAGATGTGATAGCAGTGTGGGATATGAATGGCCGTGGAGGGGGGAAGTTATAATATATTATAGTAAGGGGGAAGAAAAGGAGACTCAATAAAACAGAGGGAAAAGAGGGAGAAGCTTTGGGAAGAAGGAAAGAGAACAGGAAACTAGTGATGAAAAGATGAGGTGGTGCAAATTATAGGAAGAAATAAGGAAAAAGTGAAAGAGAGAATAAGACAAGGAAGAATAACAAGATGAATGAATTTAAAGAGTAGTCAAAGGAAGAAAAAACATTGGTACACATTCCTACACAATCAGAAGCAGCATTATATACACACACACGAGAATGCACTGACATACGTGTACTTGTCGGCTCTCTTCTCTAACCCCTCACGGAACAAAGGGAAAAAATAATAGAATTGTTAAAATAGGATAAGAGAAAATGCAAAATAAAACCCAGTAAAATGTTCATGCACCTTTTATCATTCTGTCAAGAAGGAATTGTTAGCAAATACCCAGGAGGAAGAAAATGGGCTCAGGACAGAATCGGGGTGATGGTGGTGTAAACTAAAACAAAAAGATGGAGCGGGAGGGAGGGGTATTAATCCAACAATTGTCTTGATTTATTTTACCTTTTCCATTATTTCTATTTCTTTCCTCTCACTGAATTCTGACTTTTTTGGACCCTTAATTTCCATTTTCTTTATCTCGTTTATTTTTGTGGAAAGGGAAAAAAATTCTCCCCTTCACCCCCACTGACAAACTAAATCTACCTATACCTTCAAAACACTAACATCATTTTCTTAGTCTTACCTGCTCTAATGACAATAGGTGTGATGAACACAAGTGGTAGCATTCTTCGACATTAGCAAACTACAAGATAGAAACAAGGAAAAAGATTTAGCAATGTAAATTGGTGGGGGGGAATTATCGAGCGGAAACAAACAAAATGAAGATCATAAAACATGTTTTCATGTTTACAAGTATTTTTGGTTCATATATCTGTCCCTAGGCCTTACCCAATTGACATTGTGCAACATTTGGACTTCTTGATATACCTGCTTCTGTATATTTGTGTGTGTGTGTGTGTGTATATATATATATATATATATATATATTACTCAGTATGTGTGCGTGTGTGTGTGTATATATATATATATATATATATATATATATATATATGATGTACACGCACACACATGCACCGTGGGTGAGAGAGAACACATCAATCATTTACTAGCAAATGATTTAATTTTAATTTCTCAATATATATTGATTTTTTTGTTTTGTCTCATGAGTACCTTGCACTAAACTAAGTTGTCCCTAATATATACGTGTGTGTGTGTGTGTGAAGTATACGTACAAAACTAAAAATTAAGAGACAAACAAGTGCTGATAGGCAGTGCACAGATGTGTATAAGTTGTTGATTTAGAAATAAAATTTGAAAATAAGATTAAAATGTGATCCAAGTCTAAGTCACCTTCCCACCCACATCTATGTATAAAAATGAATAATAGTACATATTATCTCAACCTCATTTTACAAAGCAATCTAGCTGTGTTGAAATGGTGCAGTGAATCGATATGCATTATATTATTTTACAATGCTTGATTTCCAGTTGAACCACTTCTTTTTGGAACATTTGACTTCACCAGTGCCTGAAACAGATCCAGTAGACCCCAAATAGGTTGCACATATGTGCAAAATTCACATGCGGTTTCCCCTTTCACACACTCACCCCCAGAAAGAAAAAAATTGTGCAGGTTCTCACCCCTGATGATTTGATTTGCCCAACCAATTTTACAATTGTTAATATTTATTGAACTTTTGATGTTACCCAGTGTCCAAAACAGTTTCAATAGGCCCCAAATAAGCTGTATATGCATTCATTTCACCTCAATAATAATGATTTGATTTATATATATTTCTATGTAATATTGATAATCCGATTCACCGACCGAATTTAACATGCATACTCAATGGACCTATTGAAAGGTTTTAAAGTGACACCACAAGGCCAATTAGTAGTTTCACTTGATACAGAAATAAAGCAATATATTTTTCTTTCATCCTTTTTCAATGGTTTGACTGATGAGTGGGTAATTTCCTTGAAAAATTACTTTTGCTTTTTTGATAATTTATTAAAAAGTAATAAACTAGTTAGAATTTATTTTTAAAAAAGAGCTTTCACTCTTATTTGTTATTACATGATATGTATAATATTATTGTGCTAAATTTTACTTATTGGATTTTGAAAGTCCCTAAAAATGCCAATAGGTAGAATCAAATAATTAATCATCTCGTGCGTTTGTTTGCATTTCAGCATCAAAGAACAGTCATTGTGTGGTTGTATGTGTAAAATAAGAATATCTTTCCAATCACAGAAGATAACTAAAGAATAATTTGAGACAATCTGATCAAAACTGGAGTGAATTGGGTTTGGAAGTATGTCACTTTATTTTGGTTTCATTTTGATTCAAATGATTTTTTAATCAGGGATTTATACATAAAAGTAAAATATCTTTTGGTATTGAATATCTTTAATCTAAAGAATTATAACATCATTTGTTGTTTTGGGTGACTATAATGTACATAGTATGAAAGGCAGTAGCTTTCAACTGACCATT
This sequence comes from Thysanoteuthis rhombus, assembly GCA_963457665.1. Lineage (NCBI taxonomy): Eukaryota > Metazoa > Mollusca > Cephalopoda > Oegopsida > Thysanoteuthidae > Thysanoteuthis > Thysanoteuthis major. Next base: position 44,768,533 of record OY735205.1, on the reverse strand, counting down.
GTTTGCATCCTCTTGGAATTCTTTTAATTTTTCTTATATCTACTGGGTGGCCCCACCAAAAGTTTGTTCCATTTATTAATTGAAACCCAAAGACATCTTCTTTTAGATTAACTTAATTGAACAGCATATTTACCATTTGATTCTTTTGACTTTTTTTTAGTCAACCAGAACTTTTTACATCCTCCTAAAACTTTTACATCTTTCTCTACAAAAACCGGGGAATTGCTATTTTTTTTATTCAGAGAATTTTTTCAAAGGCTGTTATGACTGATATCCCAAAGGTGCTGAATCTGTTGAGATTTTTGCCTCTTTACCAATGAAACAGGGTCTAGTGTTATCTTGATGGAATATTGCATCTTCTCTCTTACCTAATTCCAGACAGTCTTTATTGCCTTTAATTGGTTTAATCAGGAGCAAGAATCTATCATTTGTTTTCCTAGAAAGAGCTCATAGAAAAAGACTTCCTTCCCATCTTACCATATACACAGCGTCATCTTGTTTGAATGAAGACCCGCCTTTAGTATGGTTAGTGGGGCTTTGTTTTGTTTGCCCCAAAAATCTTTTACATTCTAGATTGATGTGATGTATTCTCTCTTAATAGCTTCTCACTATTTGTTGGAAAAATAGACCATTCTTGAAGTTTTTTAGTAATGGAAATATGGTCTAATAACCAGACTGATGTGAATGATTTTCAACAATTGAATAGGACATTATAGCTTGATTTAACTCTATTGTTGCTGAATTTTACAATTTTGGAGCTAAATCAATATTTTGGGGTCCAACCTCCTCGTGTTATGATGTGGGAGGTCTGTATATACTAAATTGACTGATACATGGTGTGAATTTGTTTTGGGCTAATAATGCAAGTGGAATAAAGTTGATTGCATTGAATATCAGCATTCATGTGTGTGTTAGAGAGTGTGGGGAGTCGTAGCTTTATCATTGAAAGGTCCACAAGAACCACCTTACCCAAAGGCACCCTTGGGAATGGCCATTAATGGCTGGTCAAATCTTTCTTATATCATGTACTTTTATGGTATCGAAACTTGAATACATGGATAAAAAGAATAAGATCATATGTATATGAAAGAGAACATATATTTAACTAGCTCAACACCCAGTTATTGGGCTAGTGAGTACATATATGTATGTATCTATATGTGTATATATATATGTATATATATATGTATATATATATATATATATATATATATATATATATATATATGTATATATATATATATATATATATTTATATATATGTGTGTGTGTGTGTGTGTTTGAAATGATTGTTGAAGCCACCACTTTATTGGTCGCAGGTTCAATTTCTGCAGCTGCCCCATTTTCTTCAATTGTTCATTTTATTTACGTTGTGTTGGCAAAATGATACATCATTTCGAATATATTGTGTTAGTGTGTCTTTGTGTGCATGTGTTTATATATATATATATATATATATATATATATATATATATATATATATATATATATATATATGTGTGTGTTCGCATTCTTTTCTTTAACGTCTATTTCAACATTTTTTCTTATAAGTTCATTGATGTTACATCTTCATCTCTGGACGGAATTCTGTCTTTGACAAAAAAATTTGACAGTGCCAAATTCTCTGAATTAGTACGGAAATGCTTGAATATTTTGGCCGTATAATGCATTTTTTTTTTTTCCATCTTTTGGTGTTTTTTACCTATTTTTCCCATTTAGTGCTCTTTAAAAGTTGAACTAGTTCAAAAATATTTTTGAGTTGGATTTACTGAGTTTCAGTGTGAGCAATTTTTTCTGCTAACATCCATGGATGTTTTCAGTAAAATAATCTGAAAAAATTTCCATCATTCATTATCTATATTCTCATGAAATCAATCAGTGGAAAAGCTGTTGCAAATGACGTCTTTAACATTGAAAACTGTAGCAAATGACTCATATAACAGTAAAAACACATTGAATGTCTGTCTCTTGAAACAGATTTTTCTTAAGAATGTAAAGAATTGACTCTTTTTTTTCTCTTGGTTAAATTTTTTGCTGCATTAGTTCTAGGTTTTTATATTCCAATCTATCCATACAATTTATGATTAAAAACTGTCAACCAAACAATTACTGAAATTTTTCTGGCTGGTATGTATTTATTACATGTACAGGCCACATCAGTGGAGCTAGAGGGCTGAAAATTTGAACATATAATGTCTACTAAAACATTTTGTTCTTTGGAAAATCCCCTCCCATGTAAATAGCTTTTTATTGAGAGTTTAAAATACTTTGTAAATTGTGTGTTTAAATCAACCTCTCAGTTGGAGTCTATCAGCATTCATGCTCAATTTTTTTTTTTTTTTTCAAGTGATCACTGCCCAACAACTGTTTCAAGAAAGCATGCTGCCAAAAGGTGTTGGTCTCATGATAGTTTCTATTAAGTGACTGATCAGACCGGTTTTAATTATTGTTCTCACAATTATTATGTTGTATAATTATAGTATTTTATTGTGGAGGTTGATATTTCTATTAGGTAATTAAAAAATCCCCCCCCTTTTTTTTCTTTTCTGACCGAAATGGAAGAATGCATAAGATAAAACATCTAAAAATCATCCAGAAAATTAATCCAGTTGGATTCAGAAATCTTTTCTGAATGAGATACAAGTGTGTAAATGCCTTTTGACTTATTTTAGATTTGATATGAAAATTCAACTCGCGGTTTTACTCATCTTCATAGATTTAAAAAAAAAATGTGTATAATTCCCTGTAGACATGAAGAGATGATTATTAGGAAGTGGCATATCTTAGTGATATGATGGCAGTAATTGTTTGTGATGTTTGGTCATGAATTGTTCTTGAGGAAAACAATTCTTTTGTAGATTAACACATTTTGGACTCACGTATTGCCTTTATCTCTCTTTTCTATTGTTGTTCCATCAACTTGTAATATAGAGTACAAAATCTATTCCACCAAATACGCATAATCCTTTTTTGTTGATGGAACTACAGTCTTTGAATATCCAGTCCAGCTTCACCTGTTGATAGAGCGACACATGATGGCTTTTGATTGTCGTACAGAACTCATTCGTCAGCTCAGATCAACAGTCAATTCAACAACTGTATATTCTTTTAGTGTGAAAGAAGTAACAAGTATATTGTGATTTGTTGCTGTATGTTTTATCCATTCATATTGTAGGTTACCCATTTCCCTTATGTCTATCTTTTCCCAATGCAGTCCTTGTGCAGACATATAGTTTCAGTGTTGGATCTTGGTGCAAATATCAGCCATGTTCAAAGCAGAATAAATTCTGTTAGTCTCCTGTTTGTCACCTCCAATGCTTACAGGAATTCCTTCCTGAGGTTTATCCTAGAGTAACTCATTTCCAATTGAAAACCTTCTGAGCCACTTCAGAGCAGTACAGTCACTAATTTCACCTTCACTAAATGCAATACATATTCTACTGCTGTTTTTTCTCTAAGTTTGAATTGACTCAGTCGATAAGCTCTCATCTCTTGGGTCATGATGTTAATTTCACTTGTTACTACCATGGATTTTCTTCTTTTTTTTCTTCTTAAGGTTATCTGCTTGTAAATGATGTGTATAGGTTTCATGTTGCTGAAAATACTTGCAGACTTTTGCCATTTGAATGATTTATCATTTTAAAGCTGATAAAATAGAACATTAAAAGTTGACACAATCTTTTTTCATTCATCTGATCAATTTTCTTATTTTCCTAATCCAGAGTATATTTGTGCACGCGTATGTATTTTTGTGTATATAGTCACATGGGTATCTATGAAATTATGTACACGTTCATATACATGGGTTCGTCGTTAATCCTGTAGCCTAATGATGGAAAAAAGTATTTATTTAGTTTTCAGCATAATCTCCTTCTTTGTGAATTTACTTTACCAAACACTTCCCCATAGATCGAACATTATACAATGGAAATTTCAGATCGAAATGCGATTCATAACTGTCAGGTTATGGACTTTTTTTATTCACCCTTACATGTCGACTACTTTGCACGTAAATATGTTCATATATTTTTGCATGAGCAGTGTATATGTGTCTATATTTCATAATGTTGCTATTGATAGTGTAATAATTTGAAGCAGGAGATCTGTATTTCTCAAAGGAAGCCCGATAGTTTTTTGTTGTCAAATTTCCAATAGCCTTAATACATTCATAAGCATTTATGAAGTGCGGCGGCCCATCAGTCTACATGCTTTTAAAATCTTATATAGTAAGCAATGTAATTATTAGCACTCACTTTTCATTTGGCAGATGTTTCTATTAGAAAAAAATGGTTGCCTCATCTATAATATTCAAAGAATTTTTTTTTATTTCATGTCTGTGAATGTCTCTCTCTTTCTGAACATCTTACTGCCTTTTTTTTTCTTTCTGATCTTCATCTTTCTGTTTTGCCTTTTGGCTCATGTATGTCTTACAGATGATTACCCCCACACACACCTTTTTTTTAAGTGATCGAGAAGTTTTAACTAGTTGTGTGTTGTTGTCTCTTAAGAATAAAATTCTGCTGTCCCTATGTTCTTTCTTTTCGCAAAAGGAAATTAACCTTTTCATGTGCACTTGTTTTTTCATTTTCTCTGATACATGCTCTTTTGGTGTTTTTTCCAAACTTTCCTGTATTTTTATCATGTAGATAATATATATATATATGTTCAGCTTGTCTGTATTTCTTGTATATGTATCTTAGAATGTGTGCATATACACTTTAGAAAAATAATCTGTTCTGCCTATATCATCTGTCTCATTCATCTATATAGATATATCTCAATTCCTCTGCTGATGTTTATGTGATTGTTATGTGTGAATAGGCACATATATGCAGATAGATTAATGTGAATAATAGTTATAAAGAATGAATCACAATTTCTTAATTCTACTCTTTATAAGATTTTGCATGAAATATCTGGAAAAATATTACAAGTTGATGGCTAAATTTCAGCATCTGAAAAAGAGGCAAACATTAGTGATTTATGAAGGCAAAGGAACAAAATTTCTTTTTCTTTTATGAACCCAAAGCACCTGTAAAATATCTGGGCGAACAACTTTATTTTGATAGGCCTTATGGAATCAAGAAGCAAATTGACATTAGAAAAAAAAATGAAAGTATAATCAATGATGGTAGAATATTGCATTGAATGGTATCTCTACTGAATGAGAAATTGACCTGCTCATTTGTGCTCATATCATTATTTCTCATATCAGATCTAATATTACCTAATTTCATTTTGTGGAGAAAGTTGATAAAAACTTCATTAGGAATTCTGAAAATGATTACAAGTAGAATGCTTCAAAAGAACTCCAGTGTCTACTCCTGGATAATGTCTCATAACGAAAGAATGGATTCATATGTATTTGAGAAGTACTGTTATTTTTCCCTGTATCGAGTGAGTCTTGTGAGGATCTGAATACAAAAATTAAACATTTTATAAGGGATTATTCTGTGTTATTGCAATATATATATATATAGAGAGAGAGAGAGATAGATAGATAAATATGTGAGGGTTTCTGTGATGTACAAATAGTTAAGTAAGATTTTTCTTGATGAACTCTCAAATTATTTCATGTCTGGTTAGGCACTCAGTTGAAACTGTCATATGACCTATGTCTTTTAGCAGCATGCCATGTTGGCGATTATCAATTAAAAAATTCAAGAAAGGGTCATCAATGGATAAATTAATTCTCTTTCCTTTTGTTGAGTAGTGATCACTGAAAAAAGTCTGTATTTGAAAGAAAAAATGTGAATGTTGCCAAATTCAAACTCAGGGACCAATGTAGCACAAACTTACATTGTAAATTGAACCCCCTTCTAAAAACATTTTTTGCAGGGAATGGGATTTGAGAAAACAAACATAAATGTTTTTCTAGACATAATGAGAAGATGTTTAGATATTCAGCTCTCTAGCTCTATTGATACAACCTGTACATGCAACTCCTTGATAGCCAGTCAGACTCACTTGGAAACTGAAGAAACCCATGTTGACAGTTTCTAATATTGATAAATTCGTATACACACAAACATTCATACTTGGTCACAAATATATATGCACGCGTGTGCGTATACAAGATAAAAACAATTGAATATTCCAGACATGCTTTTTTTTTCTCAGCATCACCAAGGAAGATTGAGGAAATTAAAATAGTAAATGAATTTAGATGAGAATTGAAAATTTATTGGATATATAGAGACAATATACTTACAAATGCACGCATAAATAATCTGAAATATATTTTACATAAGCTAAAAGGAACAAATAAAGTTAGCATGTGTTTATTCTATTGGATATATAAAGTTGATGTGCATATTTTTTACCTATATTTTGTATGTGTGAGTTTTTATTCTAACCATATATTTATATTGGAATTCTTCCAATGTTGAGTAATTTCCATTTCTTTAATAAATAATATTGCCTGAATCTATGTACATGTATACATTGATGTGACATTTACAATGAATTGTCTTTTCAAATGGAGACACAAATGAAAGATTTTTGAAAAAAAAATTCAGATTTTATTCTTTTATGACTCACTGTAATGTCTCTCTAATATAGGTTGTTGTTTCTGAACTTACTCAATGATATACTGCAGGATATGAAAGTGTTATATATAGGGTTTGAGATACAGAAGTGGTTAGATTTCTGATATATGGAAACTGGGTTTATGCACCTGTGCTGAGTGTAATATTTGATCAGAGAGTTATTGATATATTTCCCCACTCTCACTCCACTTTTTTAGCAGTTAACAGATGAGAAATATTTTTTTTTTTTTTCAAAATGAAGCAAAGAAGATGAAGGTTTCTACAAGTGAAATCATTCCCCAGATTCTCTCTTCTTTTTCTTTTGCCTGTCTAAACTCTCTCACGTATGATCGATGATGAATGAATTTTAGAAAAGAACATCAGATTATTACATGATGAAATCTTTGGAAAATGTTTAACATTTCTAAGCAGAAAAGCACTTGTGTGCAAATGATTGAGATAAACTAAATCATATCGGTTAATTGAATCGTTAATAGATTTCTTTCTGGCATCTCCATCAGACTATTCAAAAACTAAAAATGAGAAGAAATTCTTAAAAATTTGCTTTTAGGTAATCAATATTCGATTGGGTTCATATTTCGATATTTACTTATCCCGCACTCTAAATAATAACTTTTCTGATGGTTTCATATCTATTGTGGGGATGTATGAAACATCAGAATATAAATAAATGACTGTTATTTGTTGATTGGCTAGAGGTATACTCTTCAGAGTTACTTTCACCTGTGAAATTATGAACTGTTGCTCTTCAACAGCTGATAAACAAAACTGCTTCCTTTCCATGGAAAGCTAATGAAGTATCATAGTTGATATTTTTAAAACTCTGCTATCTACCATTGCGTTTTGGATATTGGACTGTTTTCACCCTTAAGGTGTAACATGAAGTCTAATTATATGAGATGTTGTATAACTGAACTGGAACTTGAGTGGAAGTTTAGATTTGCAAGTGCTTTGTTCTGAAGAGCTTATCCTAGAATTCTTCCTGATGATTGTGTTCAGTCATCATCATCATCAATATTCTATTGTCCATTGTATGACATAGACCTTCCCCATGACTCCCCACATCTCTCTATTGTGTTCATCGCTGCGCCAATATTTTCTGAACCTATCCAGTTCATCTTATCTGCCGCCCCCTGTTCTGCATTTGATCTCTGGGGATCCATGTTGTGAGTCATGATGTCCATCAGTTTTCTGCCATTCTTGCAATATGACTAGCCCATTGCCATTTGAGTTTCCAAATGGTTTCTAGGATTTTTCCGACTATTGATTTTTCTCTTATATACTGTACTATATTGTGATCTCTCCATGTGATATTGACCCTGATTCTTCCATGTGCACATTGCGTGCTTCTCAGTTTGTGGATCTGTCTCTTCATTAGGTTCTATGTTTTAGCCCTATAAGTGACTATTAGGAGGATGCATCGGTTGTATACTCTTCTTTTTAGGATCAATGATATTTTCTTGTTCTTGAAGGTTGAACTTGCTCAACCAAAGACTTGCCATCCAAAAGTGATTCTTCGCTTGATCTCTTCTTCTCTTGAGGGTCTCATAGAAATTCGTTGTCCGAGGTAGATATAATGGTCTACTTTCTCCAGTTTTGCATTTTTTAATTTTATCATTGTAAGTTCATTTCTGACGTGTTTGTTGCTTACCACCTTTGTTTTGTTGAAGTTCATGTGAAAAACGATTCTCTTACTTACTTCATTCAGTTTGTTTAGCATTGAATTGAGGTCTTGGAAGTTCTCTGCAAAAAGGACAATGTCATCTGCAAGCATCGAAGATGTGAAGAAACTTCTCTCTGGGAAACTTTCTCATTATCTATATTTCGTGCTTGTTAAACTGAATTAGGGAAATTGTCAAGGTTTTAACTTTTTCTCAAAAATGAATAAATACATAGTTTTAATTTGATTAATACTTCATTCAATCAAAACAAGGATAAAAACAACTATTTTTTATGATCAAAAGCAATGTAGTCAAATTGTTTCTTCAGTAAAACACATACAAAGACAGCAATGATAAGATTTTTCATGATACGTTACATATCACAGTATTCAACTCATGATATGATTGAGAGCAGGGAATTATTTTTTGATGTATTAACCATAAAAACTTTATTTGTGAAATCATACTGCTAAACCTAGTCATTTAATGGGATTCTGTATTTATATATATTTTTTTAACCTATTACCTGACAATTGCAGTCAAAATTAATTAAAATATCAATTGATTCCATTCGGCCTATCTTAGAAGAAATTTCAAAATGAATTCCCTGTTACCCAAAAGTGCATCCAGATGGATCTAAGGCTGATCGGGTTTGGATTTTCTTTACAGACTCAAAGGATCACCTATTTGAAACAGTTATAGGATTTTCTTCAATCTGTTTTATCCTAGAACTTCAAATGATGTTATCAAAATCAGCTGAGCTTAGGGCTCTTGACCTAATTTTGGAAGAAGTTCAAGGAAGGTGAGACTAAGTTTAAGCTACCTTTGAGAAATATTAATTAAATTTATAGCTGGGTTGTTCATCAGTTTTATTCAATATACCAGTATATTGCCTAACATTATACAAGATTTTTATTCTCTTTTAGTCAAGAATATTTTGTGTTCTTGTTATAGTTGAAAAACCAGTACTCTCATAGATATTACCATTTTTTATTTTTCTTATTTCATTATTGCAATTTTGATCTCAGTTTATTCTAATAAAAGTTTCTGTGAAATTCTATATGGCTTTAACATCATAAAATACTGGGGTATATTTTGGTATTCAGCCTGACATTAATACAATATGAATTTTTGTCCCTATTGCCCAACCCTAAACTCAACACATTTTTTAGATGTAATGATCTATATTTGTTGATCTAGATTCATTATTACCAACTTGTCAGAAGTTCACAATAGGAGTGGCCTGATTGCATAGGAATTTTTTCTTTTTTGCTATTGCTGATTAAATAGGAACTTGCCAGGAAAAAAAAAAATTGACATCACTCTATTCTTTGTGCTTGATTTGACATCATTATTCCATATAGGTAATTGCTATCTATTCAATATAGTGAGTGATATACAATACCCTATCTTGTAGGGGGCTAAAATATGGTGTCATTGAATATACATATATGGTTGTGCACGCACAGGGTTGGCCAAGCCTTCATGGAGCCCTAAGCAGATTTTTATTTGGGGGCCTTTACTGCCTCTCAAACTGATGGCCCCCAGAATCTGAACAGCCACTTGTTTCGTTTATATGTCAAGCTGGCTCTGTGCATGCCCATAATGTGTAGTGTTGAGAAGTTGACGAGAATATTTTTTCTTGTCAGTTGGTCTATTTGAAAGCCACGCTGAGTATACACCATATTTGTCTATTGGAAGTTAAGCTACAAGATCCTTGGATATATCAGTGTAGAAAATGAATGTAGAACATTGAGCTTTGCAGTTTATTTGTTCCGAATGTTGTGCCATAACTACATGTAAATATGTATGCTACATAGATATCAATTTGCATGAGTATGCCACTGGGCACCGTCTGAAAGGTTTTTTTTTTGTTTTGTTTTGTTGTGTTTTTCAAAAAAAGTACTTTTTGGGGGTCTATTCAGTCAATTTTGACCTATTGCCAAATCTTGTACTGGTGTTTTTGAAGATAATTCTGGATAAAAAGATCTATCTTTGAAAAATAACCCTTTGCATAATTAGTTCTGGTACACGCTTAGGCAATGGTGATTCATTTATGCGAGGTATGGGTATCTCTCAGGTTTTTACTCTCCCAGATGAGATTGCTGTTAAGAATAGAGCCTGTGATTTTTTTTTTTTGGCCTCTTGTCTGACAGCCTAGCCACTTAGCTGAATCTATACGAGCTTAGTTAAATAGGAAAGAAGTAAAACCTTTCCCTCAATTACCTATCCCCCCCACGTACACACACTCTTTGCCCATCAAATTTCTGAGATCTCACTCACACATGCATATTATTCATGGAAGTAGACTTCAATATTTACTATTGACCATTTCCTCTTACAGACAACTCAGGTATGTTGCTCATTCTGCCTCATTATTCACTGTATTACTATTCATGCTGGTCTTGTATTACCTCCATTAATCTATGTGTCTAGCCAATAATCGGATGTCTCTTCCCTGGGGAGTGCTAGATACCTCTAATCATCCCCACTCTACCCTCCCATATTCATAAGCATTCGGATCTATTAAGAATTGATTACATAATCCAAATTGAAGATTTTCTTTGAGAATCGGCAATCGTGGTGAAGGGGTGGGGTTTGGTGGATTGTTTGTAGGGTCGGAGTGAGAGAAAAGCAAATTTGCATGCAAATGCTGTCAAAGGTTGAATTGCAACCTGAGATCTGGAAATAATAGCCTGACCTTTAAAGACAAAAATTGGTTAGATTTGGTGATTTAAATATTGCAAAGCTAACATTTTATAGAATTGTCCTGCTGGCGACATTTCACTGTTTGGCGCCAATATGGTGCTCTCGAAAGAAATTTATTCTGTGGGGATGTTGGTGAGAAGATAATTCTTTGTCTGTTTCAGACTTTCAAAAAGAAGAGAAAAATCTTTTTATCATTATTCATAATTGACTCTTCTTTTTTCTCTTTTGGTCAATGCAAAAGGAATATTTCTTTTCATAAAATGATTAGGACTAAGGTTGAAGATATTCGCTGGGAAAGGCAAATTTATCACCGACTTCTTCATGGAGGACCCAGTGAAGAACAAACAATGGCTTTTGAGGCATTACTAGATGGCATGTTCAAATATTATGATTTTACATTACAATTATACGGTACATATGTAGGGCCATAAAATATTTTCTAGTAGAATATTATACTCTAGAATATGTCATCATTACCATCATCATCATCGTAAGCCATTATAAGTTTACTGCTGGATAAAGGCCTTTCCCATCTCCTTCTATGATGAATGTTCTAATCTCTGCCATGTGTTACAGCCAAACTCGTATCTCCTCTCTCCATCTTTCATCTGATCTTTTCCTACTGCATTTACTGCCCCATGGGCACCAATCAGTTAGCTTCGTGTTCCAACTGTTACTCCATCTTCTCGCTATGTGCTCTGCCCATTTCCATTTCTGTTGCTTAATTACTCATATGATAATCTTCACCCTGATCCTCTTTTGGATCTGTGTTGATCTCGTTCTATCACTCACTATTCATAATGTTGCTCATTCCATTATGGCTCTATATTGCTTTCTGAATAGTTTAGTCAGTTTCCAGGTTTTGCACCTGTATGCCATAGCTGGTATTCTGCATTGTTTGTATACTTCCTTTTAAGAACATTGACAATTTGCTTTTCAGTAAGTCTCTATTTATACCAAATGCCTGGGTTATATTTTGAATTACTGTAATCCTATTATAGCTGAAGGATGTTTGGAAATTCTCTAAAAATCCAAGATATTCCTAAGATAATCAACATAGTAGTTGCTCCTGCATAATCTATGACAGTGTTAGTAACATCAGATTTTCTTCAGACTTTGAGGCATTTTATCTTACCCTGATCAGCTTTCATAATTGTTCAGAAAATAGAAAAATCCCTGTTGGCCCTGATTTGTTTGAGTTGGAGTATTTTCAGTATTCCACTTGAAATCTTTCTTCCTCATATCTTTTTAATTTTCTTGCTCAGGAACTTTCAACCTTTTATATTTGTGTTATGAATATCTGCAGGTATCTAGAACAAACAGGATGCATGATGAAAGGCTTTTGGTCTATTGATATCTCCATTAAATCATGTAGGATGAATCCTTACAGATATCTACATGATGATCTCTAACAAGACTCTAATTCTCTAACGGGCTTGAGGAGAAACAAAATGGGTATTTTTGCCACCATAGAGAATGGAACATAGATAATTGCATACAGAGATATCTTATGAACAATGCTGTATTATGATCAAGCTGTAAACTTTATAAATTCAGACATTTCTGCAGAAGCAATTGCTTGCATCTATTTCAGCTTTCATGTAGTTTTCTTCTCTTTATATCTTTATGGATCATTTTCCAAAATCGACCATCATTCCTCACCCTGATAGGAACTGTCTACAAAAACTGTCAGCATATGTTTCTTCAGTTTTTTAGTGGGTCTGTCTATATATGTATCACATGTAGAGGCTGCACCAATGAGACTAGAATGCAGAAAATTTCAACCTTTACTCATATCTAGAAAAAAATGTAGGTTTTTGTTTTTTGCTTGTTTCTTCTTGGGGGGGGGGGTAATTTCCCTGAATAATTTTGAGGGGGTAGGGGAGTTCAATTTACAATCCAAGTTTCTGGTCCCATGGTTTGAGTCTGGCAGCGTCCATACTTGTTTTTGTTTTTTGATTCACGCTTTTTAGTGATCACTGCCCAACAAAAGGTGAGAGAAGTAACTTATACACTGATTGCCCCTATTTCCAATTTTTCAATTATTCACCCTCAGCATGTTTCTTATTTCTAATTCCTCAGCATAAAGGAGAGTGCTCTTACTTCCTCAATCAACAGTCAACAAAGCTGAATACTTGAATGTGAGAATAAGTACTTGTTGGGTATCATCTAATATACTTTTGAGCTTTAGCCAATGTTTAGAAGTTAGGCTGAATCTCAAAGTCTATTTGAAGGTATATATAAAATCTGGGCAAAAATATATACTCAGAATTTGAATAATGTATTATATATCAGCAGGTTTTCTTGCAAAAAACATTTTATTGACTGGAATTGACTACAAATTTTTCATGAAACATTTGAATATTGAACAATCATATCCACCAAGTGTGGCGAAGGATTTTATTTATTTTAAAAGAAAACATGTATGTGTGTGTGTTTGTATGTTCCAGTGCCCTGGCCATACTGTTCTGTCTACAAGCTTGAAAATATGCATCAGTACACCACTAGATCTCTTCTAAAAATGATTGTTTTGATTTTTTTTTTACCTTTGTTGTGCCTAGTTTATTAAAAACATTTAGAGTCTCCAGAATCTAGATTTTTTAAAACTTTATTCAAGATGTTTTCCAGGGGAAATATTATCTAGATCCTCCAGTATCTGAATGTAACTCACTATATCTTGGATGTTTCCCAGTGGAAAATGCCAGTGATGTCATAAATAGAATTTGTTTAATCTTCGATGGAATTTTTTTGTCATAATTTCAAATTTTTATGCTGAGGTTGTTGAAATATTGACTGGAATGGTGAGTCTTCTTATAATTTCATACACAACTTCTCAATTATGAATATAAATTGCCTGCTACTCAAGTATGGTCGTCAAGTGCTCATTTATTGGCTTCCAGTTTTTGTCAATACAATGTGTTGATTTAAGCTTTTAATCTCTGATTCAGTCTTCTTTACTATCTATTTTGATTATGATGGCATTTGACAGTTATGTGACATCACCTGCATGTGACAGTAAGAGAGAGAGAGATACATTTTTGTAAGTCCATAAGTACTAATTTACCAAAATACACTAGTATGTGTTTCTGTGCTTCTTTTGCATCATCATTTCAGAAGTTTCTGATTCATATCTCACTCTTAGGTAAGTTGAAATTGTGCAGAACAATTACATTTGGATGTCTAACATAATTGTTATAGCTTCTCACTCTCACACTGTAGAAAGATCAAAGGTAGATGATTAATACTTTTATATCTGTGAATCAATATGCTTACCTGTTTACATATTTGTTCATAACACTTTTTACAATATCCTCAAGCACATTGAATTGACTGGCATGTCACAAGTTACCCTACTACTAATGGATCTATTCATAGTTCATTTTTTGCCACTTGTGTTTGGAGTTTTATACCAAACATTCCTATCCTCGTCTGAAACTTGGATTCTGCTATCATAAATCACTTAACTATCACAGATCCATTAATGATTCTATTTTTTAATGAAAAACTTGTCACTCAGTGAAAGAAAGCAAAGCTCAAGAGTGAATTTTTAGAATATAATTGACATAACCAGCAGTTAGACACATGAAAGCATTAAAAGTCTTCATTAATCGATTGCCTACTATATGAAGGTGCTTTTAGAAACCGGAGCAATATCTAATTATTTTAATACTCAACACTTTCCACGTTCAATTTTCATCATGCAGATGTTTAATCTTAATTAAGCATAGTAGGAATAAATTTTTTTTTTTTTTTAAATCTTCCAAACTACACTCTTACGACTGAAAGCAACATTATATGTATTGTAAAAGGCTATTGCTATTATAGAATTATAATCAATAGATTAATTTTATTCGTGTGACACACTGATTGCTCTAAGTAGGACTGATAGTGCCATGAATTTGGGATTTACAACATGAAAAATTAGAAATTTAGTTTTACCAGGATATAAATGGTAGTGGATTGTATTTAATATTCAGCCTTTTTAGTCAATCGTTATCTAACAATGATTGGAATGTCTAGAATTAGCTGAGATCAATGATATTGTGAAAGAAGTAAGAAAATGCTTTTGAAATTATTATTTAGACGCAAAGAGACTTGATCTATTGAATCATAGAATCATTACCCATTAGATGTAACAAGTATTAGACTGGCTCCTTCCAAGAAAAACCTTTTACCTTAACTCCTTTCTACCTTAATTCTCCATCAAAACCTTTTGAGGTCAAAAAGTCATTAAATAGGGATTCCTGGTGTGCGTATGGACTTTTTGTAATAAAATTTTTATGTGTATGAGTATATCTGAAGGCTTCTCCACCCTACAATGTGTATATATTTATTGATACTAAAAAGCGATGGAAAAAAAAACTGATTGAAAATTTTTTTTTTTCTCAAATAAGGTAACATTGTCTCCAGTGTATTGTACAAGTAGTATTGTTTTGGTAGGTGAATGGAAAAAGTCTGTTGAAAATGAGAGTGGAAAAAAAGCCTCTGCAATAATCCACTTGTGCCTGTAGATAAAAGCTAAGAAATTCCAGCAGGCATGACAGTGTTGACCTGTCTTACTAAAGGGACTGATTGATGGTGGGTACCATTTTGCAACCTGTTGTCAAGCATGTGTTGATTGTTTTTGTGCCCACACACGCACACACAGTGCTGTTATATAGAAAGAAGGAATGCAAATAGAACAAGGGTGTTGGTGGGTCTGGCTTTGGAGCTACCAAAATAAATGGTTGTAGGCTTTGGAGCATAGAGGAGAAATATTCCAAAACACAAACCAAAAATAATGAAAATTGAAATAGGAAAGACAGTTGTGATAGGAAATGTCAAGGCCTTCATCTTTGTCACTCTTGCCCTAACCATGGCCATCACCCATTTGAAATAGACCAGATGGCTATTCGAGAGAAATCAACAAAGTCAGAATGGAAGATGGAGTTAAAGGAAAGACACATTGACTTCATCTCTTCATCTCTCTCACCATCCTTTTGATCTTTTTATCCCTAATCTTTTCTCTATACCATCAAATTGATACATAGGTTGATAGTATATTATAAGAAGGTGGGTTTGGGGACTTGGTGAATTATAGAAGAACATAGTGAAAGTATTATAGAAAATGGTAATGAAAGATACAATTTGCTCATCCTCCAAAGCATTTCCTATTTTCATCCTCTCTCATTAAAGACACATAATTCCAACACATCTTTTACATCATGGTTACAGGCCAAAAGAATCAAGTATTAATGACAGAAATAGATACACTCACTGGATTGACTACTATGAGGAAGAACTATTTACACTAGTTTTGTACTAGTATATTTGAGCGCAAGGAGTTATTACTGATTTCAAGCCAAAAAATAACTGTTTAAACCTTTTACCTTTGTGAGGGGTACTAATTTAAGTATTGGCACTCAGACCCAGCACTGCCACAAATATACATGATAGAAAATACAAATTTCAGGATAAACCCCCTGGGGACAAAATAGCACTCGGGGACAACTCTAGAATTCTTGGTGAGAGGGGGGTAAACTGCACTTAGTTACCCTCAGCCGCACCATTTTCAACCAAACAGGCCAACAAACCAATAATATTTCAGTGTTCTCTAATTAATACAAATATTAAGAGTAAGTAACGTATATCAAATAAAACACTATTTTTTACATTTTGATCCTTCCAAGAAAAACTTTTAACCTTAATTATTTATCAGAACCATTTGAGAGGGAATAGTCATTGAATAGGGATGCCTGGTTTGCATATGGACTTTTTTGTAATAAAAATCTCATGTGAATGAGTATATTTGAAGGCTTCTCTACCCTACAATGTGTGTATATTTAGTGATACTGATAAGTGGAGGAAAAAAACTGATTGAAATTTTTTTTTTTTTTTTTTCGAATTAGGTAACATTGTCTCCAGTGTATTATGCAACTAGTATTGTTTTGGTAGGTGGATGGAAAAAGTCTGTAGAAAATGATTCTGAAACAAAAGCCTCAGCCATAATCCACTTGTGCCTGTAGATAAAAACAAGATACTCTACCTTCATTTTTCTGTCAGCAGTACTTGTTTGAATCAATCATTAGGTCCTTTAAAAGGAGCTAATCCTACCATCTACACGTCATTTTTTTGAATGTAGACTAGCTTTTTGTTAAGTTGGTTGCGGTCCATTTTACTTACCCTACAATCTCTTGCATTCAACATTGTTATAAAATACTCACTTTTCATCACTTGTCACAATTTGTTTAAAAAAATGGAAGAATTTCATTATGTTTAAGTAGCAAATTACAGTACAATAATTTTTTTTCCCCCTCAACTCTGAGGAAGTCACGCATCGAGGTGACGTAACCAAGCTGGTACTTATGGTTTTCAATACTTGATTGGGATATTTCGAGTATGTTACTTATATCCTGCAGCAAAAAGATAGTACTATTTACTTTGAAGTTGTTGGTACTAAAATAAATTTCTCTTGATGCTATTTGTTTCTCAATAAAGTGCCAGGAATTAATATAATTTTTCTTGTTATCAATTCTGGATATATCTGAGTATCAAATATCATGGAAGAATTCAAGTCCTGTCCTTGGGAGGGTCATGAGTGCTGCAGATACTCATTAAAGATAATCTTTAATGAGTAGGCTGGGAAGAATGTGATGTTTGTTTGACATAGGCATTTGTCTATGCACCTCAACATCTAAAAGGAATTCTCCAAGAGTTGAAAGTCATAAATTAGTTTCTCTTAAGCCTCTGATGTCCAAAGATAAGACACTAAGAAACCCTGGCATGCTTAGACTGGCTTTTGGTTCTCTTTTAAAATGTTAACATTTTCTGCCTCTGATTTATGGTGATAAAAGAAACAAAGAAAGTACCCAGGTGTAATAAATTGACAATGCTGAAATCTTATCCCAATGAGAGACAGTTGCTGCATTGACAAATTGCCTACTTTTCCATTGGTTGCTTTTGAAATATTATTATTTGTTGCTTAAGTATGGGAGAAAAGAACAGCCACAATTCTATTTTAGTTAAACAGATTATTTTGTTGCAATACATTTGATTCCCTGATGTACAGCAGAACATTGGAATTGGAATCAAAGTTGGATGCAACTTTGGCTGAAATCATTACATTTTCCACTAAATAAAAGCATAGCATTTAAATAAAAAAAATCACATAATAACAATATCGCAATTTTGTTCAATGAAAAAGTGTCTGCTTAACAAATATCAAATTCACAATTTTTAAGAAGCTTTCCATGAAATCATCCGTACTTGTACTGATACAAGATGGAAATGTTGTGCCTGCCAATATATGACACTTGAGCCAGATGTTATTATCGAACAAAATACATTTTCCATTTATGAAACAGTTTGTTGCAGTTCTGATGTACTGATACTATATCCCGGATATGCTGTTATAAATTAGCTGCAGTGTTACTCACCTGGACATAAACATCAGCTTATTACCTGGTATTACTTAAGTCCTGAATTCTGTCTGAGGTAGCTCATTAGCTGAATAAAACTTGAATGCAATAGGCAACTGGGATTGAATTTCCATGTAACAACTGTGTTGCTTTCAAAATGGGATCCTTAAGAAATTCTTCCGAATCAGTTGCATCTATATTGCATTTCTTTGATTTTATTTTAGTTTTTCCTTGATGGCCACTCCTGACAAAAAGGTTGCTCACTGCATGTATCACAGCAGAAATTTATCTCCTGTCAGAATGTCTCTTGTCTCTATCTGTTGATTTGTGTGCATTTACAATGCTTCATTTATTTTGCTGAACCACAAGTACAGCAATAGGGAAGAAAAGCATTGAAAATATTGTTGCAGAAAACATTGTTTTTTTTAAACACACACACACACACTCACATGTACAGAAATGTATTTGCTGTTATATCTTGATCTGATTTGTTTGGTACAACTCTGGTTTTTTAACACATCTCTGGTGGAAATTCTGCCCCAAGAAAAGAAAAAATCATTTGTAGCTTAGGTGCTGGGGACTCATCTCCCAAACTATCTCCTCATTGTATCAAAGTAGGAAGTAATCAATACATTGATTAGGATACCAATGCTATTTTATTAAGTGAAGATAAGGTTTTATAAATATGACACTTACCAGTAGTTTGTTGGGGGGGGCATTTTATTTTTGAGGACTGGTTGTTAAAACTGTATCCTATTATAACTTGAAATCGCTTTGTTTTGTATGTATTATACAAGAAGGAATATATTTAGGTGTATCTTTTTTTTTTTTCCTCCAATTTCTTGACCATCAAGAACCTTTACAAATGTGGAATTCATTCAGTGATTTTTTCAATGGATGATTATGCCAACTATGGAAATATTAACCTCCCAAATATCATGAGTGATAACTTGAATATTGATAAATCCTCGTCACATAATGTGATAGATTATCGATTATTCTTTTCTTTTTTGTTCCTGAATGTGAATTTCCAATTTTTCCCAGTTCTAACATAGTATTAAAATGAATAAGTGACCTATGCCATTTGTCTTGCCTATGTCATCTGTCATTATTCTCCGTGAAATAAGACAAAATGTTTTTGCTTATTTGCATTTCTTGTTGACAGACCCTGGAACTTCCTTTTTTTTCACAAACCTTTTCATTAATACACAACATCCATGTGCTTGTTGGCATATAAATATAATATATATATCTATATGCCCAAAACTGGCACACATCAACTCCGTTTTACCTGCATATATATAATTCATTTATTTGCATCCGCTTGCAAATCAACCCCATTAGAAACCGTTAACCAAAAGTGGCAACATAAGTTTCTTCAGTTTTCAAGTAGGTCTGGCTGACTGCCTGTGTATATGTACGTATCAAGCGTGCAGGCTGAAAATTTAAACATTTTCTCATTATTATGTTTAGAATTTTTTAACCCCTCTCCTTCCCAATCGGTTTTCAGTGTGAGGTTCAATTTGCAATGTGAGTTTATGCTAAATTGGTCCCTTAGTTTATATCCTGCAGCATTCATGCTTGTTTTTTTGAATTTGTACCTTTTTGATAATCACTGCCCAACAAAAGGTGAGAGAAGTATCTTGTTCATTGATCTCCCCATTTTCGAATTTTTCAATTGATCACCCTAACACAGCTTGCTGCCAGAAGATCTTGGTCATATGGCGGTTTCTATTGAGTGACTATTCGGATCTAGTTAGAGTTTATCTGCATCTGTGTTAATCCATTGCTTTCCCTGCAGTGTTACTTTTGATTTCAACTTCCTCATTTTCCTTCTCATCAGTTCTTCGTTTGGTATCAGCTTAGTGGTTTCAGTATTGAAATGAAGACATTGAGCTGGGTGGTTTCATCTTCTAAAGCCACAAAAAGTGATTGTTCAACGTAGCTCTCAGCTTAAGTTCAAAATAATCATCTTTTGTTATTTTGATGTTCAGTGTTTTTGAATGTTTGTTCATTGCTGACATGGGAAAAAGGTTGATGTGCTGAGACATTTTATAAAGTTATTCGGCTGATAAAAATCACTGGAATCTGACAGGTGCCTAATAGAAGGGGGAAAAATTATGCATTTTGAGAGTATGGACTAGAGTTTATATTTCATGCATAATATCCAGCTTTATAGTCTGATTCCAGTCGGGATTCTGCAGTCCAAATGGATTGGAATAAATTTTTAATTATATCAGTTATGTTGAGTTTACTGCTAGAAATTATAGCAGTGATCATGCTTAAGCTCTAACTGCACAACTAGAGAAACTTCAACTTTATTTATATGGATGAAGTCTTCAATTTTGTAGGCAATATACACAAGGTAATTGCCATAAAATGAAAATGTTGTTAGGGTATTAAACATTATCTTTTTGACTGCCTATTAGCAAAAGCAGGTATTATATTGGTTAAAAATGCCGCGGGTAAGAGCTCCTGGCTCTTTCAGCATGTGTCTATGATTGTAGTCTGTGGCAACAAGTTCTGTATGATAACTGCAGGAACAGACGGGTTTGTCCGTTAGAAAAGGGAAAATGACGTTTTAAAGCATCTCATTTCAGTTTTTTTTTGGCTTAAACTCTTCGTTGGCATAGTTCCATGTAATGCCATCAGAAGGTGCTCATTTCTTTGCAGAAACAAAAGAACTTGTGTGACAACCAAATTTATTCTCTTTGAATAACTTTTAATCTTTTGTTCTGTAGATATCTTTTTCATGAACTCTAAGTCATATCTGATGAAGGTCCAGAGTAAGACATAGGCATCTCACAATTGTTAATTGTTATGTTTAGCCAACATTTTACAGTCTTTTTCCAGTTGCCAATTGTACCCTTTAAATAAAACTCCTCTTTTCGCCTTTAATATCAAATATCAGGGCTTTGTATATATGCGTGTGCGCATATATATAGGATGCTGATGATAATGACAATTGGATGGTGAAGAAAAATCTGGAAAGGATAGTTGACACACCTCAAAACTTTTGAATATTCCATGGGCATGTTTTGATGCATTTTGTCTGTTGCAGGCCATCTTTTTCAGAAAAAATATTTGCAGCTATTTACAGAAAATTTTGCTGCTTACATCGTTGAGGCTAAGAAAAGAAATGGGGATATTTCTGTGTTGTTAGCTTCTTTCGAAGGAGCGGGAAAGAAAGTATTTGTATCTGTGGAGGTGAGAGTAAAATTTGGTTTGAAATGAGGAGGGTGTATGAGGGGCAGGGTCAGAGGGTCTTTGTGTCCTGTCTCTGCTGGTGTTAGCCTTGTCTTAGATAAAAGGGACTGTGAAAGGAGAGGGGCTAAAATGGTCAATCCTAAGAAAAGTTTTTTCATTATAGTATGGAGAGGTATTGTCTAGCATTTAATAGATAAGTGTTAGTATATGTGTGACAGGGTGGGAGTAGAGTGTTTTTCATTTAATGTTTTTGGTTGATGGTGGGTGAGACTTCTTAGAAAGGAATGAAGCTGATATAAACCGAAAATAAAAGAAATGAGAATTTGGAGTGATAAGTTATCTGTGGCTTTGCATGGCCTTTGGCTATTTAGCTTGATGGTAAGAGCAACACTATGTTAGAGCAGCTACAGTGTCAGATGCAGGTTTGATTCC
Source organism: Thysanoteuthis rhombus (assembly GCA_963457665.1). NCBI lineage: Eukaryota > Metazoa > Mollusca > Cephalopoda > Oegopsida > Thysanoteuthidae > Thysanoteuthis > Thysanoteuthis major. The sequence continues at coordinate 44,746,579 of OY735205.1, read as the reverse complement.
TGCAGCAGTCCCGTTATCTTGTTATCTTTAATTGTTTATTCTATTTGTATTGTCTTGGCTAAGTATTACATTACTCGTGTAATGACAGATCATTTCAAATTGAAATTTCTCTATAATATGCAGCAATCTATGATCATTCTGTCAGATCATATAACTATTCTTTGATACATACACATCTATATATTTCTATTTATATATATATATATATATATATATATATATATATATATATATATATATATATATATATTAATGTTGTATAATTGTTATTTGCAGTTGGGTGCCGTACTTGAAAATGCTTAACACTAAAGGGGGAAAGGTTAATATATATGATTGTATTGTGGATGTGAAGTAATCCGACAGAATGTAGATGGAAATGTCTAGATGAAAGTGCCATCTACTTCTACATCTACATATATATATATATATATATATATATATATATATATATATATATATATATTGCATGATAGAAAATAAAAACATAGAAAATCCATGTAATCTCTGTGTAAACAAGAAATTTGAAATACTTAATTTTGAAAAGAAAACCCCAAAATCCTTAAGCAGATTTATTAAACAGGAAAATGAAATAGCATTGAAATGCCGGCATCGCTCAAAAATAACTGGAAAATCCATACAATAGTGCTCTGAAGGTAACATAGATAGTTTACCCACATATCCATCACCTTAAAAAACATCCAATCAACATTATCTACTCGTTCACGGGTCTAAGTCAATTAAGAACAATACAACCCACAATGGTCGTAAGGACACTAATATAGGCTATGAATTCAATGCAAAAATCAAGGCCAATTTCAAAACATCCCTTAAAACACGATTTGCCGTCCACCTATAGATAACTCCCATACCTAGATCTCACTTTTTGACAAGTAACTTATAACCACCAGCAAAATATGCACATTACAAGAAAAAAAGCAATATAAACGCCTCCCACCATAGCAATAATCTCAAGACTCTCACCTAATTCCCCAAACAGATATTTAAAACATACATAATCATTTGCCTGAAGAGGCCCAAAGGGGATGGAAACATAAACATGTTTGTTTAGCAAATCTACACTCTACTGTATTTTCAGCTCTACCCTAAACCAACTTTACTCTTGGAGCTTAATGTTGACTGTATCAAACACTCTACATAATAAATCCATCACATATCGGACATTGCTTTGTATTATATCATATTATGCTATACTGCAAACCTGATTCGTACTATGTGTACTGTGTGTATATACATATATATATATATATATATATATGTGTGTGTGTGTGTGTGTATATAGTCACTATAATATATTTATTTATATCTTGTACACATATGTTCATGTACATATTTATAACTATATAGATATCAATATTCATGTGTAGTGTGTAATAGGTTTATTGATAAATTTTTAGTTTAATGAAGAACTGTGACTGAGTAAGGTTGAAAATCTCTCATTTCTGAACTAATACTATTGATTTGTATCAGCTATTACCAATTTACTGATCATGAGGTTACATTCCTTGAATGTCCTGCTTATAAAGTCACATATAATCATACTTGAATCCACCCAGAAGAAACAACTTGGTATTAGACACTGTTGAAAGATGAATAAAGAAAATTGCTTGCAAGAAGGTTATACATTGAGATTGTGATTTAGCAGTATAAAAGTGTCAAATAATGATAGAAACCTGTCTGGTTAATCACTTGATAGAAACTGTCACTTGGCCTAAGTCTTTTGGCCTCATGCAGTGGTGGGATGATCAATTAGAAAATTTGTTGACTGTTTCAAATGTCTCTTGAGATCTAAAACATGAAATTATATATTAAACCATTCGTTACAAATATTTGATGCTGAAGACTACTACTGTATTGATCAATTTTGGTTCCATCCTAAATCTATTAAAAATGATGAATGATCAAGAAATTTAACAATTTTTCAACTAAAAAAATTCCTTTTTTCAAAACCAATATCATGGTCTGTCAGTTATAAGCAAACTATATATATTCCTTGTATATCACTGAATATCCATTACAAATTAGTTTTTTTGTTAACTCTTTCTTTCGTATCCGTGAAAGATCCAGTGGATTTTCAAATGTGTCTTTTGGGCTACACACACACACACACACACACACACACACACACGCCTGTTTGATTGAAAGAAAGATCACTTTGCTATAAACTTTGATTTTATATTTCATTCTTCTGAATTTCAGTAAAGACTAAATTATTGCTTTTCACGCAAGGTTGAAACTTAATGGAAAAACTTGTCTTCACAAATTGATATAAACTAAGAAGTTGTACTCATTTTATTTAAATTCTGCTCATCTCTCCAGATCTAAAAACAGTACCAATAAGTGCTTTCATCTGTTTTATTCTCTGTCCTCCCTTCTCCTACCACCTTCCCTTTTTCTCTCTCTCTCAACCACTTTTCCCCCCACATTTCTCTCCCCTCTCCCTCTTTCTTTCTTTCTCATTAACTCTCTATCCTCTTTCTCATCCCCAACTCTCTCCCCCTTTCTCATCCCCAACTCTCTACCCTATCTCTTATTCTCAACTGTCTTCAAACACCTCTCTGCCCTTTCTCAACCCCCTCCCCCTCTCCCCCTTTCTCACCCCCACTCTCTCTGCCTTTTTCTCACTCTCTCTCTGATTCTTGCCCACCCCTCACACCTTCTCTGTCACCTTTTTTTAACCCCCCTCTCCTCTGTCTCACCCCTTCTATCCTTTTTTTTATCTCCATTTCCCACCCTTTTTTCTCCCTCTTTCCCACCCTTTTTTCTCCCTCTTTCCCACCCTTTTTTCTCCCTCTTTCCCACCCTTTTTTCTCCCTCTTTCCCACCCTTTTTTCTCCCTCTTTCCCACCCTTTTTTCTCCCTCTATCCCACCCTTTTTTCTCCCTCTTTCTCACCTTTCTTCTCCCTTTTCCCACCTTTCTTCTCCCTTTTCCCACCCTTTTCTTCTCCCTTTTCCCGCCTTTTTTTCTCCCCTTTCCCACCCTTTTTTCTCCCCTTTCCCACCCTTTTCTTCTCCCTTTTCCCACCCTTTTTTCTCTCCCTTTTCCCACCCTTTTTTTCTCCCTTTTTCCTCACCCAATCTCTTTTTCTTCTCTCCTTCTGTCTCTTTCCTTTCCTCTCTCTCTCTCTCTTTAAATATCTTAACCTAGAAACAAGAAAATAAAAATAATACTATATCTGACGGTACATAAAACATCAAGTAGCAGATGGGGCATTGTTGGCCCCACCATCCTCAGCCCTGGTCCTCACACCAACAGAAATCAATGACTGATACATCAATCACTCTGTTTATGCCAAAATGTCTGACAAGTTGCTATAATATGTGCTGATCACAAGCAGAAACCAGAATTATCGCTGACCACTCACAGAACAACCCCATCCTAACCATTATGGCCCCACAAAGCCAGCACTTTTGTCCTAACCTCTTCTCTTTGCCTTTCTATTCTTTCTCTCCATCCGCCAAACTCTATAATATCTGCTTATTGGGTTCAATGTACATCTATCATGTTCTTAGTATCTTCATTCAATGTCATTCTCCAGCAGCACTAAGTTTTGGCAGTGGCATCTCTTGCTTGGCAGTTTTTTCATTTCTTTTTTTTCTGGTGAAGTGAACTCTTGGATTGATAATTTGGTAGTGAGAAAGTTGCTTAGTAGTTAGTACCAAGTGTTAACGTTCTCATCTGTCGACTGATGACTAATTCACGATAGAAACCTAATTCCAATCCCCCAATTAAGCTGAGCTCAGTTTTGATCATTTTGATCTGTGGATGCTTCAACATCAAGGTAAACTTTCAAATCCTTTAGAAACATTAGGGAAATCAAATTCCTTGCTCTCACCTTGAAGTTACACCCAGAAATGATTTCTCAATATAGTAAGAATAAGAAATCAAAATACTTTAGCCCCATTATTTGGCACTATGGACAGAAAGAGAGGGTCCAGTTCTGGATGGAACCCCCACCCCTACCGTAAAGAAATACATCTATTGGAATGATGATTTCTCTGTGAAGTTAAGGGAAATAACCATAATACTTCAAAACTTATTTCATACATTGTACAATGGTTGGAACAAGAGGGTCCTGATGAACAGTATATATGCATCATAAATAGCCCCCCCACTCCCAATTTTTAAAAATTTCATTTTAGAAAAAAAAGTTCTTTCAATTATTTCAGCTAAAATAATTTGAAATATATAGTTTCATACGATAGATGGAAAGTTGAACATAGGTGTTAAATCTCTTCAAATCTAATTCTATCATTGACAAATAGAAATCTGACAATGTGATAATTGCTATGTTAGCACCAGAGCTTGAACATTTTGGCCAATTTTTATCCATTTTTAGCATTTTTATCTTCAGTTTTTGGCTTTTCTTTTTTAAATTTAACATTTCTAGGTGTCAAACTAGCATTAAAATATTTTTTGAGTTCGCTACCCTGAGTTTGAGTCTTGGCAATTTTTTCTGCTGTGTACATATACTGATGAGTGTCTTTGGTTCCATAAACCACCTGCCACCCCTGACTGACTGTTGCATAGTTTCTTATCTATTTGTCTTGGCTTCTTTTTTCTCTCTTTCTCTCCACCTTCAAGAAATAGTTGGAGAAAAAATAATCAAAATACTTAGGAGCTGTAGTTTTGCATGATGGACAAACAGACAGGGTCCAATTTAGCAGTGTAGTCACACCATGAATTGAATCTTTCTCTCACCTTCTACCCCATAATTTGAAGTTGTATTTTTGTCTGATATATATCACAAAATGCCAATAAATAATATGCATATGAGGTCAGGTAAAAAAAACGAACAAAAACATCTTAATGAAAGTGTGGTCAGAGCAAAAAATCCCAAAATTGAAGTATAAAGATATAGCATGAAACCAGTGAACAGTTCCACATTGTAATTGTTTAGTAAATTCGGCCTAATTTACTAAAAGATAATAGAACATGTTGAAATCACCTGGATTAATTTTATCCTCCAAGTTAGATCAACCTGAAAATGTGGGGCTAAAATAATCCTACCTACCATGTACATTTTATTGCTGTTATAGTAATATACACACTTAGAGAAAAACTATCATTATTATAGAGCTGGAAGTGTATTTGATTTTTGGTAGTTGACTTTCCTAAAAAGCTCTCTTCATCTTTTGGATAGTTTGTGTTCTTTTTCAATGTGTGTTTTAGCACCAGCTGGTGTTTTCCTCCTTTGAATGTTGTTGCATGTGAAAATGAAGCTCATCTGGATGTATGGTGTTTTTTCATGGTAAATAGAAAAGAAATCAGGTTATGGGAATCATTTTGAAGCTTTATTTTTGTTAGAATTATTTTCCAAATTTTTACTTCAATCGTTTGTGAAATCTGAATGTTTTCTCAACATCAACAGATTCTAGATAAACCTTGTTGTTTACTCATTTTTCAACTCCCTTTCAAATATGAGGCTTTTATAAGTTTATCAAATTATTATTATTTTCCAAAGATTTTCAGCTTAGCTAGTTTATCTGAAGCAATACAATCAGACTCTTACCAAGTTTACCTAAATCCAGCACTGAAGCTCTCTTCTTTGTGCATGTTCCTCTGTGCATACATATGTGTGTGTGTATGTAAAAAGTTTGCAGATTTATAAGTATTGTTTGTTGAGAGTGAGTGAGCATATAAACGTGTACACACTGTGTATGCAGGTGGTCATTTATTTATTTAGCTGTGCATATATACTGATGAGTGTCTTTGGTTCCGTGAACCACCTGCCACCCCTGACTGACTGTTGCATAGTTTCTTATCTATTTGTCTTGGCTTCTTTTTTCTCTCTTTCTCTTCTTAGCTTTGTATACTTGTTGCTAAATATGTATGTATATGAGTATGTAAAGCTTATAAAGCCACAACTGCCCAACTACATGAGCGTATGTGTAAAATCTCCTTTGCTGCCATTTTGCGGATACCAACTTCTTGTAACTTTTTGCTTATGGTGCTGTTTCCTGTTTTCATTGCAATGGCATTTGCCAGCTAAAAAGACAATGACAAATCATCTTTTGGACATACATATTTATGTACATGCCGGTAAACATGCAGCTGTATATTTGTGTGTGTAATCCCATAATATGTCATTGTTTTTTAATATATATTTTGTCATTTCACCTTCATGTACATGCACGTATTCTACATATAGGTAAAAAACAAAAGACAACAATAAAAAGTTCAAACGAATTAATCTTCTCTTTGCATTTTGTACAATGTTAACGTCTTGAGAAAATACATTTAAAAAAAATGTTTTCTGTTTTTTTTTGTGTGTGTGTTTCTCTTCCCCTATTTCAGTTTCTTTCTGTCATTAATAATTTTTCTGGTTTTCTCCCTCCCCCAAGCCTTTTTCTATGTCTGCTGACCTTTTACAGAATGATCTATGTGGCAGTGGCCAACATTGTTCAACTGTTCTTTTCTCCTTCCCATCAATGAGTGTGGTAGACACGTAGAAGGTGAGGGACTAGGATGTAGAGTTGCAGTAGTGATGGCATTGGTCTGTTGTGGAAGGGTTTGATACCCTCGACTTAGCATTTCAGGCCCCAACAAGTTCTGGATAGAACACATGCTATCACCCTCATGGTGGAGAGGATTGTTGGCAAGGGTGACAGGCTGCTTATCTGTGGTCAGTAGAATCTCCTGCACGTGTTTACGAATGGCTGCACTGCATTAGACATGACCAGACCCTGTGTCTAGGCTGCGTTTGTTCTGAATGTTTTGGCCATCAAAAAACTTTACTGGTTGTGGTGGTCTGGATGGGGTTGTGTTATTGCACATTTATGAGTTTTTTGTGTGGGTGTTGAACTGTAAGAAAAAAAAAGACGAGTATCTGATGTTTTGCGATGGTTGGTAGAGGAGAGGAGTTCTTGAATAGGTGGGGTAAGAGAAAGTTAATGGGATTTGAGTGTGGCCATGGAGAGGGGGGGAAAAGAAATAATAGTGTTAATAGCCTACAATATTGCTTGCTATATAGAGGGAGATGAGAGATGAAAGGAGATGAAAAGGTATCAATATAGGCGGAACTGGTGTTGATAGGAGATTGTGAGTGAAGTTTATTTTAAAGAATAAGTGTTAAGATGAATGTTGGAGGTTTTTAATGGAATCAATTGTGTTGTGTGAAGGAGTTAGTGCAGTAAAAATCAGGGAAGACTAAAAAGGCCTTGTGTTCAAAGACCTGAAGGTGTATACTTTTCTTTCAAATTTCTTTGCATTGCCGAGACAATGTGAAAGGGAAGCTACTGTATAATCCAGAAAGCTTTTCATTTTTTTTGTTTAACTGTTAGTTTCATGGTTCCAAGTGAAATGGATAACTGGGATATCACCATGGTATAAAATGCTGTCTCAAAATATCTATCTTTTTATTACTTACAAGTATGCATATCACCTATTTTCTACAGAGATTTGAAGGATACCATTAAAATCCATATACAAAAACATGACTGTGTTGACTTGAGTTTTCCACTGGATTCTTATTGGCCCTATCAAGAACCAGAAGATAGGAACCCAACCTATTCTATAACCAAATTTTCTCTCCCTCTCCTACACGCGGCCCAAATATTCCCAATACTTATGATCTGACACTTCTTATAATGCAGATAAGGCTCCAATGGGGCACTAAAAATTATAAATTCTTATAACTGACAAACCCCTTGACATAACAACCACAGCTATTCCTAGTGATCTGTGTTTTGTGAAATTTATCACTTTATTTTGCTTTCAAATCTGAGCCATATTTCAAAGAGAGTGCTGGGATAACACTCACTTTGTGTTAGCAGAAAGTTGAACCATTGGAAAAACCTTGAAACCTGATCACTGATGGAATGTTGAATCAGGGAAGTTTTATTAGTATTGATTTTTATTAAATCATGAAAATTGCTGAGTACTTGTAAATATATTGATTAGCCTAAAAAATTTCTGCCTTAGTCATTAGATGGCATTAGGAGAATTTGGTTTTTACTAACATTATTTTTAAAAAATGATTGTTTTTGATTGTATTGTGACAGTTGTCATATCACAACATATTTAGAAAAAAGAATTGAGAAAATTGGTACGTTTTTTTATTATTGATTCTTTCATTGAAGATGGAAGAAAATAAGAGACACTTGGCATGTTAGTCTTCTTATTTCTTTTTTATAAAGAAACGTAAAAATGCGACTAAATAAAAAAGAAAAAAGAGATTCATGCAGTTTATTGAGGAAGTACTATATGCTTAATTTCAGAGATTTCTTTCTGAATGGTGTTTTATGGTCAGGTAGACTTAGTCAAGGTTTATAAAGATTCAAATCAAGATATTACTTGGGAATAATCAAGACGATAGGACAGGGGAGATATCCCAAAGAAAATCATTCATTCTAGCTTATCTATGTTGGTTGCTTGGATGTGTGACTCCCACGTGTTAGGGGGTTGGGGCTCAATGGACCATAATTCTGTGTATGATTACCAAGTGAAACATAATGTTTTTGACAAATTTTGACAAGTGATGAAAAGTGGATATTTCATCCCAATGTGGAATGTAAAAGATAGAGGGGCAAGGGAATTTAGCTATCACTTACTGTACTAAAGGCTGATCTTCATTCAAACAAGTTGATGCTGTATATTTGGTAGTATTTGAAGGGAATTCTCCACTCTGAACTCATTCAAGATAACCAAATGATTGATTCTTACAAGCGCTGTTCCCAAATGAAAATATTAATTGATGAAAAGCATCCGGAATTTGTTGATAGAAAAGGTTCAATTTTCCATCAGGATAATCCAGGATTCAGATGATTTTTCCTGTGCCGAATTAGGGGCAAAGGATGACTATGATCTTTGGAATGTAATGGACCCCTAGAAATGGAAAATAAATGATAGCATATGACTACAGGTTTTATTTTATTTTTTTATGTTTTTCAATCCTCCCCCCCCCCCAAAGTTTAGGGTGTGTGTGGTGGGGGGATCAATTTGCAATGCAAGTTTATGCTAAATTGATCCCTAGTTTATGCTAGTTTATAGTTGTTTTGTTTAATTGATGTTTTTGTGTCTTTTAGGCCAAAATGTTCATTTATCCAAATAATCAAGTATTGGTTTACAGCAATCTTTGGTGTAAAATTTGTTTTTTGAACTGGGAACCCCAAATTAACAATTTGAAAATTGCATTACGTGTGATTTTACTCACCCAACACCATTTCAGCTATTAGTAACCCATTTTTTTGGTTTAAAAAGTGAAAAGAAGTATATGATAGCTCATATGGGATATACATACTACATAAGCATACTAAAACTCTTGAATGATCAAAGTTTTTAATGATTTTTTGTCATAAAATTAAAAAAAAAATACCTTTAAGTCCATGAACTAGATTTCCAACATTGGTTTCAAATTAAGGGCAAAGTTTCATTATAATCTTCTCATAGCTATAAGTATACAGAAGTGGAATATATATATATGTATATATATATATATATATATATATATATATATATACTTAATAGGTTTTTAGCAGCATTGAAGAGAGAATCATGAAAAAAATGAAAATATCAAATAATTGATCAGAGTAATTCTCATTTTCAGGCGATCTTTAATCATCCTCTCACTTGTAGAAGTGATAACTAAAAGAAAAGTCAGAAAAGCAAGCATGAATGCTGCCAAACACCAACTGGGGATCAGTTTAGCATAAACTTGCATTGCAAATTGACCCCCCCCACACACACACACCCAAAACCTTTTTCAGGAAGATTGAAAAATCTTCTGAAATCATTGAGAACAAATGCGTAGCAACTTCACCAAAGGTTATTTGATCCCCTAACTTTTGTGCACATCAATAATTTTATCAGAATGCTGTGGAATAGATTCAATAATGGGTACATTCTTTTGCAAACTGATCTCTAAAGTGACTCTATCAGTCTTGTGAAGTAGTCCATGAGGTGTTGGTAAGGGTCATGGTAGTGGTCCCAAAGAGTGATTTAGTACTCCTTTCACTGTGAGATTGTAGGTTTCTGATGTTATAATGAGCTCACCAAATAATGCTCTATCTGATTTCAATATTGAATCTCCATAGCCCCACAAATAGCCTGCCTGACCAACCAACCAACAAACCAAGTTGGCTACAGATTCTTCCTTTTTGAATTGTTTATGTATCTGGGTCTCCAGGCACTCCTGGTCACTCTTGGAAATTGGCTTTGGTACACTGCTTGGCACCATCTAGAAAGATCTTTTTTCCTTTTTTTTTCTTTTCAAAAAGTGTTTGTTTTTTTTGTTGTTGTTTGTTTTGTTTTTTTGTCTCTATGTTCCTTTTTGATGAACAATGCCAGAGTCTTGTGCTGGTTAGATGATTTTTAGATAAGTTCTAGTACAAGTGAGGGCTATGGTGATTCTTTTATGTGTGATATGGATATTACTGTTTTATCTTTACAATTGATTTCTTGTTTCATGCACATTGAACTAAATGTTACATGGTCATGGAATCTTTTTGCAGGAGGAATATTTTCAAAACTCTCCTTGAAGTTTTCATATTTATTTTCTCCTACTTTAAGTGCATTCATTAAATCCCTTTTCACATCTGAAGCTACCTTTACTGTAGAGATGATTTATATTCTTTCATTAAATTGTTATTCATTATCATTATGTGATATTATATTGAAATATATCTTATCACTCAACCAGTGAGAATATGATAAGAATTGTTCAGAGATGAGAATCTCACACTTGGTTCTTAAAAATTATCTAATAATTTGATTTTTTTGGTTTTTATCAGCATGAAGAAGCAATTTGACCCATATATATATATATATATATATATATATATATATGTATATATATATATATATGTATATATATATATATATGTATATATATATATATATGTATATATATATATATATATGTATATATATATATATATATGTATATATATATATATATATGTATATATATATATATATATGTATATATATATATATATATGTGTATATATATATATATATATATGTATATATATATATATATATATATGTATATATATATATATATATATATGGCTATCATACATTCTCCAATTCTATATATTTGTAACTATTAGAGAATCATATTGAGACTTTGCCTCTGATTTGATACAGGTGTTAGAAATTTGGCTCAAAGGAGTAAATGCTGGACAGCATGTTTTTTGTTAATATGGTTAAAATTTTTATAGCTTTGTTTATCTGATGTTGCACCTTTGAATTAATCTTGATCCCAAACTTCACTGAAAATTATTTGGATTCCTTGGAAAACTACAAAAGACTTATTGGACAGTTCTTGCTGAAAGAGATAAAAAAAAAAGTTCTGGGAGGATTGAATTATGAAATTATTTGAAAGATAACAGAAAATAAAGGAACCAAATGATAAATTTGCTGTTCAATAAAGTTGATGTCAAGCACTGTCAAAATTATCTTTCTCTTAACAAACAGAAAAAAACATTTTGTCAACCCAATATCTCAGTGGTGTATCTCTTAAATCTGGTGTATAATTTCTGTTATCATTTATAAAAATACCATAGACTTACCATGACAGTCAATAATTGAAGAATTGTAGCATTAAAATTTGAAGTGATGTGAAAAAAGATTCCATTGAAAAATAAATATGGTCAGAATAAATTCTATTTCTGACGTTACAGGAAAATATCTAAAATAGGATAAGAAAAAAAATAGAAATATCTAGATTCTAGAGAATCTGGATGTTATTAATAAACCTGGTAATATAAGGCCTAAAAAAGGCCAAAAAGCCTTTTTCCCCCAAAATTGAAAAATTAAAAGCAGTTTAGTGGAGTACTGATGCCAAATCTGTAGACAGTAAGGTATGGTCAAAAGCACTGGAACACTCAAACAAATACACGTTCAGATAAAAGAGGATAGAACCCTTCACCACCTTTGATGGCTACAGTTGTTCAATACCTGTCCTTATTGGAATCAAAACCATATTTTTAAGCATGTGCCATGTTTAGGTGTACTCGAAGGTGACCATTCACACTATGATTGACAATTCACTACTAATTTTTTTTGCCAATTTGAATGCTGATCTGTATGGTTTGCAAGTGACGAGTTAGATTCGAATGAGAAGTGGTTACTTGATGGAAATCGCTAAAAGTTATAGACTTGAGGCATATAATGAAAGTGCCAAGAAATGGAATCTCTAAGTTTATATGAAAGTTGAATCGATGATTAGCATGAATGTATATCCCACCATTCCAACTAAAATGTTTTGTCTTTTCTCTTACAGTCTACTGATATATAAACTCATGTATAGAAATGCTTGAGAGATCACCAAACTTGTCTGTCTTTGTTGGATATTAGTGCTCCTCTATATTAAGAACTTCTAATAATGATGATAATAACCATAATGCTCAGATTGTGCATGACTGAAACAGTCCTTGCATAGGCTGTAGAGAAGAAGGATGGGACATTTATAACTGTGGAATGAGTACAAATTATTTTGGTGTTGATTTCACCTCATCACTCCCACTGCACCTCAACATTATTTGCTGACTTGCAAGCATACAGGCACACACATTTTTATATCATATGATTTACGTCTTTATGAAGACATACATCTCATTTGGTTATGTACAATAATTACTTATATATTTCAGAAGATATATCTATGTATTTTCTGTCATTCACGTATATGGTGCCAGATGTGTTGCTCTCTGCTTCAATCTGGATTACATCAACAGGGGATTCTTACGACTGGACATCCCAGAATATCCATATGCTTTGCTCTGGCATGTGCCCTACTGGGGATGTTTTATTGTCTGTGGAGACAAAATTGAAGCCATATATATATATATATATATATATATATATATATATATATATACACACACACACACATTCATAGGCATTCACACATACATGCATGCATGTTCATGGTGTCTTAGGCCTTATACATGTGTCTTGATTTCTCTATTTTTCTAGATACATATCATCATATCAAAATATACTCTTTCGTGTGCATATACACACACACACACACATATATACAAATATATATATATATATATATATATATATATATATATATATATAATTGCAATGTATGTATCCAAATATGATAATGCTAGGAAATTCTCCCTAATCAAATGATAAAGAAAGAAAAAGAGAAACGGGAGGAAGCAATGAAAACTATAAGCAAAAAGCGGAGAAAAAGTGTCTTGAAATTTGACTCGATTGATTGCCTACCTAGGGTTCACTGATAGAGTGCAATGTTTACTTGGTGCCTAATGCCTGATTGTTCACATACTAATGTCAGAAAAGACCATAAAAACTTCTCCAATCAGGTTTATTCCATTGCAGACCAAATAAACTTGTCAAAACTCTGCAGTTCGATTACAAATTGGTCGAATAATGTAACTTCAGATATGATTTATTGTCTGCCAAGGATAAGTCCTGTGCTTTCTCTCTATCTCCCCCTCTCTCTCTCTCTCTCTCTCTCAACATCATCTTCATTTTCCTTTTCTTGCATGATTTTTCTCCTCCTTCTGTCATATTTTTGCTCTGTTTTTTTCCCCTGTTTCCTCTTCTTTTCCCTGACTCTCTCACTTCTGTCTCCTTTGTCTTTCCACCTCTCTCTTTATGCTTGATCTTCCTCCTTCATTCCTAATATATCTTTTATTTTGGGTTTAAAACTTTTTCCATTGTATTCTCTCCACCCCTGCAAAATATCTCTCCACCCCTACCCACCCCCACACAGCATTTCCTTTCTCCTTTTTTTTATATTTTTCCTATCTTCAAGTTAATTTTTTCGCCCCCTTCATTCAGTTTTTTTCCCCATGTAAACCTTCCACTCTCCTTTCATTCTCTGATTCTTTCTTATGTCCTCTACTTTTTGCCTTCTTTTTCTCTCTCTCTCTCTCTCTCTTTCTTGCTGTTGCACACTTTAAATCTATCTTCCTTTCTTGATCAGTGTCTCTTTTTTTTTCTCCTACTATCATTTGCATTTTCACCCACCTCCTTCTCTTTCTTTTTCTCTCCCTGACTCCCCCGTTCAGTAAGCATCCTACCTAATTCTCTGTCCGACCCCTACTTTGTCTGCCTCGTCATCCCAAGATGAGTTGTGGAAGTTGTAGACAGTTTTATAGCCTGCAGCTTCTAAAACTGGGGATAAAAATAATCAAGACTGAAACATTTTTTGACACATTAGTTTGATGTGCAGAACTTCTCTCTTTCTCACTATTGGTCCTTCTTTTTCTCATCTCCTCCTCCTCCTCCTCCTGTCCTTCTTTTCTCTCTTTTGATCTCACTTTTCTCCCCTCCCCCATGTTCATTCTTCCTTTTCTTTCCCCTCTCTCCATTTACTTTGAAGTGCTGTGGCATGTGTTTTGCCTGCCAGTTGATTCTCATCTATATATTCTTGCCATCATTTTATTAATTTTCTCTTACTTATTGATCAATTTCTTATCTGTTTTTTTTTTGTTTCTTCTTTCTATTTATCTCTTTTTTTTTGTTTTTTACCTGAAAATAATTTTCTTCTTTGTCTTGTTACTTGCTCTTTTCCCCACCTTTGTGTGATCAGCGTACCTGTTAACCCAATTGATCATGTATTGTCTGGCAATTATACCTGTTAAAATATAAAAAGGAAAAAAGCAAAGGAGACCTTGATGCAGTATTTGCTATGGAGAGAAAATTTCATCAGCTGTAAATGGCTGTCACTGACTTAACCTACTCAAACTGCACCATCAGAATTTTCTTGAATCTATACGTCTAATATATAAAAGATAATTTCTGCTTGTCAGTCTGTTTACATTGTTCTAAGACCACAAAATATTTGATTACTTCTCATCAGAAGTTTAGACTTAGTGAAGCCTTTTCCAGAAGTATACTGCACTCTGTTTTTTCAAATGTTGATATTCCAAAGTTGCTAATTATTGAACGTTATAGATCAAACACTGATGACTACTGTCATTTATAGATAACAGTGTGGGGAAAATTGAGTGATAATTACCTTGATATCATGTTTATTCTTTATTATGTCATCTGCTGTGGTTGAAAACAGATATGACCAAAGTTTCCAATAGTCGGCACGGGATGATGTTAATTGTTCATAAAATATTGCATTATTTTGAAAGATGGAAGGTTTTACTCTGAGGATCCTTTTTAAAATCGATTAATGATGATCCTATTGGCTTTAATCTTTAATCAAATCAGAATGTGTTTGCATAGACCTTGATTTGTGGCAATGTTTTGGGTTTTTTTTAAATTTATTTATTACAAAGATTTGAACAAATTTGCATTTCAACAAATCAGAATTATAATATTTGGAAAGAATATTGTCCAGTAGAAATTTAGTGTTTATCCTAAATTTGGATTTTCATTACTTTCAAAATACAGAACTCTGCTGGCCTGTTAATGGGTGTATCTGTATACTC
Organism: Thysanoteuthis rhombus; assembly: GCA_963457665.1. NCBI lineage: Eukaryota > Metazoa > Mollusca > Cephalopoda > Oegopsida > Thysanoteuthidae > Thysanoteuthis > Thysanoteuthis major. The sequence goes on along the minus strand of OY735205.1, from coordinate 44,731,185 downwards.
ACCTGTGTAAACTGAACCCTGTCATTCAAAGAGATATGAAAGCATTAAGATGCTGCTGTTTGAGTTCTCCCCTCAACATGAAGTACACAAATTAAAAGGATCAAGCAGAACCATTCTCTAGAAGAAGGCTTACTGGTTTATTTAGACATCTGGGACAGCCTAATCAGTGAATTAGAGGATCCATTGTTTTTATGAGAGCAAGTCCTGTTTTTTTTTCAATTTCTCCTTTCCATTATCACTCCAATCTCTATTCTTTTGTTACAATATGTGCAAAATTTGTGCAAAAATAATTGTGTTTTCACCATGAACTTCGAAACAGTATATCTTAGCTCAGAATAAAAGTTCTCAATAGAAATAAGAACCTTCAGAATTTACATGTTTTTGCCAACTAAAAACAAGTCCAATCTGTTGGAAGGAGGTCTGTTGAATCAGCTGGGTGAGGTAGAATTTTGTGGCTTCATTCGCTTCAGGGTCATTCAAGGTTTTCTGCTTTTCCTTATTGATGCAAATGTTGAGCAATTATCAAATGGTCAATGTTTAGTTCCTTAGCATCTTCTTGAGTTGTTTTGCTGGTTCATTTCAATAATGGCCCTCAGTCGGATGTAGTCAATCATAGATGGTCATCCATGCCTTGAAGGCTCTAGGCTATTTTGCAATTTTTGGAACCAATGTTGAGTTATGTGTTTGTTGATAGTCCCCTGGCCGAATACTTGGTTGATATTGTGGGCAGTTTCTGCTGCTTTTTATCCTATCTCAAACTCATTCAACAAAATTGCTTGAATTTGCCTTTTTTTGATCTTTGATTTGACAGCCTTGAATAAACCTGAATAAATAGTGAAAAGATAACATTCTGCTTGAATAAATAGTGAAATTCATCCTTTATAATAGTATATTCCATGGGAATAGTTAGATGACAGTTGATTCCAAAGCAGCAAAGTTTAAAATATCAAAAACCATAATTATTTTCGCTCCACAATGTCCATAGTAGCAATGTTGCCTTATTCTAAATACAAATATGCTAAGTTTTCCTCATTTCAAAAGATTTTTAAACATTTTAAAAACCATTTTGAATTTTCTTCTGGCCAAAGGCTAATTTCTTTATATCTATTATCTGGCTGTTTTTTTTTGTTTTGTTCTTTGTCTTTTCATTATCCCTTTATTCCACAATATCAAAGTTATCTTTTTTATCTTCATTTTCTGAACCAGTTTCAAGTATTTGTCTTTCTTATATTTTTCAGGTTAGTACTTCCCCTGCACAATCATGATGGATGGTACTGAACAGGATATGCACATGTGCCTCAATTGCCACACGACCATTATTGGTCTGATGAACTATGTGCAACATAAACAAAGTGGTTGCCATCCGCACAAGACATCTGCTACTCAGGCTCTCAATGCTCTTAGCACTGTGCCCCCAGCAGCAGCCACGGAAACTATATTTGACTCTGAGCCAGCCGAGACGTACACTGTGGCCACCGAAGAGGAAACTGACTTGCCCCCAGCGACAGATAGCATAACAATCGCTACGGAAATTATCACCAAAGAGAATTCTACGTCTGCTCCTGCTCTTGAGACTGTGACATTTGAGGAAGCTACTGAGGGCTCCACTATTGAATTGATATCACAGCCAGTTTCAGAGGAAATAACCACTGTCATAACCCCAAATGCTTTGCCAGTGCAGGAACCGTTGGCATCTGAACCTGAACCACCCCCACCCCCACCTCCTTCCTCGCCACCTCCTTCTCCGCCTCCTCCACCGCCTCCACCACCTCCCTTGGAAGAAAAAGCAGAGGAGACGGTTGTTCCCATGACAGAGGAGGTACCCCCTGAGGAGGACCAGGTGGCCGTTTCACCTGAAAAGGAAAATGTTCAAATACCTCCTATAGGAACGCCAACGTCGCCTTTGAAGAGCGGTGAAAATTTTTTCCATTCCCTGGAATTGCAGAGTAAGAAAGAGGATGGTGAGCGAAACACTTCTCCGGTGAAAACCCCAAAGGCTATCAAAGGGACGCTGGACAAAAGCTCGTCCAATAACCACAGCGACCTGCCCATCTCCAACATCTTCAGCAGTCTGGACTTTTCCAGTGATGAAGATTTTGATTTTTCCTATCCCGAACTCTCCAGTGATTCTAACGATTACTCCTCTGATGAAGACAATGCTCCACCACGAACTCACACTGGTGGCAAGTGGAAACCTGGCGAAGGGCCAAGCTCATGCAAGACATTCCCTCACCCGGGATACACTGGAGGGAAATGGAAGCCTGGTGAGACGCCCTTAGAGGTACAGCTGAAAAGTGGAGCAAAGGTCTCAGGAAACAATGAGACCGCCAGAGAAATGGGCGCTGAAGAAGAGTCAGCCACTCCTGTGGGAACTGATGGCACCTCTGCAACTGTTCAGGATGAATTAAAATCAGGCCCAAAGGAAAATCATTGTTCTGAATGTGATAGCCATGAGTGTAAACATGTTACAAATGTTTCAGCTGAAGTAAGTGAGTTGCCCACTTCTAAAGATGTTGGAGATGAAGGCATTGCCACTAAAAAACGACATGTCAAGAAACGGCGGAAAATCTCGGATGAGGCCTCCACTGAACCTGTACACCACTGCCAGGTTTGTGATAAATCTTTCTTTAGCAAGTATGTGATCGGCAGACACATTCTGACACGGTACCACCAGAATCGAGCCAAGACTCACCCAGATGGTTTCCGCATGCTTGAGAAATACTACCGTTATGTCATACGCCTTTGCCCATTTCAGTGCAGCATTTGCCAGTTCTACTTCAACCGAGAGAAGGACCTGCTTGATCATATGAACACCGATGAGCATCTATCCAACTGCCTCGCATTGGTCGGACCCATGTTTTGCACAGTGTGCAATCTGAAGTTAACCACCAATGCAGAAATGCTGGCACACGTAACGAACGATGCAACGCATAGACAGTCCCTGGAACGGCAGAAACAGTTATGCATTGTGAAAGAATGTCGCTATCAGATACAATGTCCTTTCTGCGATATCATGCTCCATTCATCTGTCCGGCTGAGGAGGCATATTCGCTATAAACACAAGAATGGCAAGCAGGTAAAATCGTCACCCAGGCGAAAGGGCCGTTTCAAACCGGAGTGCCCCAAATGTCATGTCAAGTGCCATTCAATGTCTGCCCTTGAAATCCACATCCGAAGGCGCCACACGAAGGAAAAACCTTACCCATGCAAATTATGTGACAAAAGTTTTTCAGATAACTACTCACTGAAAATGCACATGAAAACCAACAAACACCAGAAAAAGGTTATCCCAGAGAAAGTTCGAAAACCAAGACTCAAGAAGAAAAAGTTTAACCCCGATCTAGTGCCTACCGATGAGGTTAGTATGGATGGCGATGACGAAATAACTTCCAAAAAATCTGTCCCCGTTACAAAGAGCAAGCTGCGTGTCAATGGCGAGACTCTGCGAATCGTTGTAAAACCAACTACCAAGAAGAAACCCACTGTAAAACGTAGCAAACCAAAGCAGAAACCTAGGATTCACAAATGTGAACATTGTGACTTTACCGCACAGGCATATGGTGACCTGAGGCCACATTATCTTGACATGCATTCTGAGCACGTTTCCTTATGCAGTGCCTGTGACCTTGTATTTTTGTCAGAGAAGGCTCTGCGCGTGCATCATGCAGGCCGTATGCATCAGTCGAATATGCTAAAGAGTGATGAAAGCAACCTTTACACGTGCGAGGAATGCGGCAGGAAGTTTCATGATGAACGTTGGTGCCAATTCCATGTTGAGATGCATCATAACCACTTGAACAATGAGGAGGCTGTCAGGAAGATGTACCAAGGAAAGGATGTCACTAGCAGCAAGTACTGGGACTATTTGGAAGAGATTGCTCAAGAACCACGTGACACTACAGTCCAGTGCCCCGAGTGCTCGAAGAATTTGAGAAAGGAACATGTGATGGAACATTTGCGGATGCACACAGGGGAAAAGCCATTTGTTTGTCGCTTTTGCCAAAATGGGTTTATTTCAAGTCTGTCTCTACGTCGTCACATTCTCCGCCACCTTGGTCTTACCGAACGCAAGTGCCAGATCTGCGGCAAAGAGTTCCAGAAAGTATTTTCTTACAATGTACACATGAAGCAACACGAGAATCCGGATGCTGCCAAGTTGAGCCACATGTGTGAAGTTTGTGGGCAGTCATTCTCGCTCAAGACACAATTGGTTGCACACATGCGCCGCCACGGGCAGCGTGCACATAAGTGTCCGTTTCCCGACTGCAAGTGGGACTTTGTTTTCAAGAGTGAACTGACGAGCCACTTACGCACTCACACAGGGGAAAAACCATTCCTCTGTGATATTTGTGGTTATTCGGGTGCTACCCGTACACGGCTGGCCCGTCATGCCCGTATTCATACAGGAGAGAGGACGTACCACTGTGATTATTGCACGTACAAAGCTGGAAATAGCACCCACCTGCGCCGTCACATGCGTATCCACATTGGCTCCAAACCTTACAAATGTCCTTACTGTACGTACTCTTGTAATACACACGAGAATATCAGAAAACACATCACCAAGACAAAGCGGCATGAAGGGATGTGCATTTATCCTTGCAAATTCTGTCCTTTCGGCACAAACAATACCAAGGATTTCCGCCATCACTTGCTCGAAGCTCATACTGACCAATGTGACCACAAGAGCCTGGAAGTTCTATCTGCATTCACAGGTCTCTACGACAAAGAAGTCGACCCGCGCAAGCCTCCTGAAGGCAGCCAAATCATTCCGATTAAGGAACGGAAACAGCGGACAACCAAAAGTATTCTTCAGGATCAGAACAGCCTCCTCCTTGCAGATGAACCAGATGACGAACAGATGGCTTTGGCCCAGGAAGATGAAGAAGTAGACAAAGCAACGGAGGCAACGGAGGTTACTGTCGTTCAAGACACTCACTTGTCTATGATAGCGGCAGCGATTTCAGAGAGTGGCGTCCAATCAGTTGGTGATGCTGAACAGATGGAAGCAGACACAGAACAGCCCGATGCCCATCAAGAACAGCTTGTGCAAACAGCTGAGGCCACTATACATACCATCCAAAATGCTCAGTACCGTAGTGACATTATTCAACATCCCCAGTTCCGAACTGACAATCTAACGAGCACTCATTTCCAGGCTGATGCCACTACCCTCACAACTCAAGGAGGGGATCCAAACACTCCTAACGTCCTTTCAATTCCAGAAAATCCAGCCATTTCCTCTTCGCTGGATCTGGGTTATTGTACCACTATTGAGTATATATGTTTGCAGACTCCCAATGGGACATAGTTTGAAAAGGATTGTTGGACTACAATTAATCTTTTGATGACATCCAAGTCGCTCTGAAAATGAACATACATTACCAGTAACTACTATTACAAAAAAAAAAACAAAAAAAAAAAAACATTTTTCTCTATGTACATCTAAATCATGGAGACTGGATGGAATTTTTAAAATTACATTTGAAATTTGTCTCTCTCTCCCTCCCCTTTTAATTTGTCTCCTTTTCTCCTTTTCTTTTTTTTTTTGATGATACATTTTTCCATTTGTTTTTTTTTGTTTTTTTTAAAATTCATTTTCATTTCATTATTAATTTGATTAAGTCTTCTCTACTATTTTGGCTTGTTAACCCATCTTGTGTCCAATGCAATGAATGAAAAGAAAAAAAATGACAAACAAGAATTTTGAAATTTCACCGAGAAAAAATTGAAAGTATTTTAACACCGAGTACAGCAAAAGAAAACATAGCAAAAATGATAAAGTTAAACATGAATGAAATATTATGTTCAAACCACAAAATAATCTGTTTAGTCAACTCTTCAAAAAAAAAAAAGATAAAAATTGGAAGAAAAAGAATTCCTACTTAAAACAACCATCTACCCAGGAAGCTGTAGGGTGTAATTGCTGACTTTTGATTTTTCACCTTTGTGTGTAAATATATATATATATATATATATATATATAACGTATATTTTCATTCATGCTGAAATGAACAAGGCTAATGTCTAAATGTTACCATGTTGTGATATGGCCTCTTAATGATTTTTATATTTTTGATTTAAAATGAACAGCATTTGATGACTAAGACCAAACTTGAAGCTGAAAGTAGATTTAAAATATTCCATAGTCAGGGTGGGGGAAGGTCATACACAGTGTGGTATTCTATTATGTTTTTGGTTTTTTAATACCTGAAATTCACTGAAGCTCATGAACAATGTTTAAAATGAAATTTTGCTATGAGCTTTGATTTTGTTCTCTGTGGTTACTTGATGCTTGTTTTGTATGATCTTGGGTGAGAAGGGCTGCTTCTATTCTCCTTCATATTAGTTCAGAAGACAGAGAATTCGGAGACAATATCTTCTTTTTTTTTCTTCTTTTTTTTTTTTTTTTTCTTCATTTCACCCCCCCCCCTTTTTTTTTCCAAAAAAATCTCTATATATGATATGAAAGAAATTCAGTATTCAAGATCTGTTTAGTTGATACATATATTGGTATGGCTTGGGGCAAGTGACTTATCATTTTTTTTTTTCTTTCATTTCCCTCCCCTCTTTTGTTGTAGATTTATATTCCTCATTTGAAAACCATTTTTTTTCTTATAATTTTCATCAGGGTTTTCTCTCCCCCTCAACAACACCCCCTAGCAGTCTTTTGGCGTTTTTCTATTTTCAATGACCATTCCATTATTTTTTCCAGTTCAGTTTTTCCTATTGCTCTATTCGTATCCTTCAGATTGTTTATTTCTTTTTTCAAGGCTATTATCATCATCTTTCTTGCTCAAGTTCACATATTCTCTCCCTTATATTCCTGGTATGAGCAAAGACTATTGAGAACTCTTTATTGGGACAAATTTCTCTGTGCACTCAGCAGCTAAATGAGAACACTCCGAGCTGTAAGATCATGTTGGACTTGCATGCTGCCAGGCGGTTGATCATGAAAACTTGTATGTATAAAGTCCTGGTCTCAACCAGACTTGAGACTTTCAAGGATTACTAAGCTGATGCAAGCAACAGAAACTTGGACTTTGTCAACAACCGCCATACACCATTTAGAGTGTCTCTTGAGAGACAGATGCTTTACCTACCTTAAAAGCCATTTTTAGTCTTTCATGCCTGTAGATAGTATCGATCATTTGACTAATGATGTCATTGTTTCAAATCGTATCATTTCTTCGCTAATTTGTTTCACCTGTCTTCATACTGTAAATAGATAAAAACCCTGAAAATTCAGGGCGAAACGTAATATGAAAAAAATGAAACCAAAATTCAAAAAATTTAAATAATGAAAGTTCAATAGCTAAAATGCAACTTTTTGAGTTGGAATCTTTTTTATCCATGAGGCGTATAGCTGTGTTTGAGCTTTTGATGTAATAAAAGTCAACACTAAAAAGGACCCAGAGGGCAATATGTTGACATTTTTTTCTTTTACAAAAATTTAAATGTCCATCTTTGTTTGGTTCTTTCTTTTGGTTAAAAGTGACCCCAGAAAAAAGTTGGCATCATGAATAAAAATAGATTTGCAGTATGAGGTCAGGTAAAAAAATTTCAACTTTTGCTTTTCGTTGTATCCTTATTTTGGCCCTTTTCCTCTTTTCAATTATTCCTGCACCCATTATTACAATTAGGATTAGTATTTCGTTTTCCTTTGTTTTTTCTCTTTGGTTATTCCAAGATGTTCAAGTGATATCCGTCAGAATTGGTTTTAACCAAAGATCAATATTTCTAGAAGTATTGATTTTAATTTAACAAAAATCTATATTTCCAGGAGTAGATGTGACACGAGACATTATTTGCAATTTATTCGTTTTCTTTTTTCAGATCATCTTTCCACATTTTTTTGCTTTCACAACTTTTTGATAGAGACGTTTTTGAATTTTCCTCCGCTCTCTCTCTCTCTCAACTCACACATTTTCATCTGCCTTATTGCTAACTCTTTGCTCTATTTTGTCTTAATCAACAATAAATAAATAAAGAGAAAAGAACAAAATACAGGAATGGTTACGGACTTGTCAAAATATTGTGGAAGCAGAGACAAAATGATTTCCTGAAACTGTCTCAGTTTTTTTTTGTTTTTTTTTTTCTGTAAGAAGTAGAGAGTAAGCTCAAAACACCAAAAAGCAAAAGTTTGAATAAAAATTTGCAACCCTCTTCCCTCCTCCCCCCCGCCCCTGCCCAAATGAATTGTCTTTCTACTTGCTACAATTGTTGGTGCCATCACTTGTGTTGGCTGGGATCATTCTGTCACCTGCTTATGAGAATCTCTAGTTTCTTGTGACATTTCGAAAGAAGGAAACTACGTTGGCCAACTTTCATATATTATTTTCAGGTTTCATTTTTTGTTAGAAAAGCTGTTATTAAGGAAGAAGGATTGAACAATCCGAGAATCCTTTTCTAATGTAAAAATAGGGGAAGTTGATAATGTTCTTTAAATGTTGTCATTTTGTTGAAATTTGAAAATGAATGAAAATTGTAATGAATCACAATAGTAATGATATAAAAGACGGCATACTCTGCAAGAAAAATAAACGGGTAAATTTGTTCTTGAAAAAACATGGGAATAGAAATCAAGACACAGGATTAAATCCTGGGTGGGTGAAAAGAAAATCCCTATTGGACATTTTTTTTGATTCCCTGGTTAATCCCAGTAAAAGAATTCGCGGATATACAAAAGTTACTTAGGATTTCCAATCGAGAGTTAATTCTCACCCATCCTGTATTCTGATGTAATACGCATTATCTTATTGTTTGGAATCTATTTTGATGTTCTGTGAAGCATTATGAAATTGTATTAAAATCAATTTTCTGAGTATGTTTCTTCATTTTTATTTTTTTTATAGATAAAAACAAAAAAGTTTCATCAGTTTTCTACTAGAAGTTTTATTTATCCCAAGAAACATCACTTTTCTTTGTGTTCCCCCCCCCCCTCTTTTCTTCCTTCCTGTTGATCCTGGTCACGTACCCAACCCTACCCCCCTCCCATCCCATGATGGTATAAACATAGAATCCCTCTTCTGGGTCTTTTCTCTATATCCAGTCCTCTCCTGAATCCCCCAATGAAGTTCATAAAAATTGGTAAGACAATGAGAAGACCTAAGCTGACTTTATCACAGAATTTTATTCTTTTTTATGACCTTGCTCTTTGAGTGGTGCCTTGCATTGGTTGTATGTAGATCTTGGTATGACTGCTACAAAGTAAAGTTTCATTAAAGTTTTGAAAAATGGTGAAATCTTAGTTTGAAAAAAATTCTTTTTTTTATAAAAAAAAAAAAATTTACAAAATAAAAACTTTCATTCTAATCCTTTTTCTTTCTGTTTTTTCTTCTATTTGTCAATTTTCATAGACCTAACTTTTAACATGTTGATACATTATTACTCACATTAAATGCATTGCTTTTTATAATCTCTCCCTAAGAACGTAACGTTTCACTCCCCATGGATCTGTAAATGGTTCTTTATAACTGTGATGTGATACTGTAAAGAAAAGTTATAAATGTAACCGAACTTAGTACACTGTTCCTCTTCTAAAACTCATGTCACAAGTTATTTTATTACCTGCTCATCTGTGAATGTCTCTAAGGAGATGGAAAATCTTTGTTTGTATATTTCAATGACAATAAAACCTAATGCCAGATTTTTGACAATGTTTTGAATATACTTGCTACAAAGATCCTCTTTTCCATAGCCAGAGCATTGCACGATTAGAAATAATAGCATCGGACAGAGAATAATGGCGAAGAATATATTTTGAAAGAAATATTATATTCAGTGCTACACAAACCAGTTGTAACATGGAAATGGTATGTGCGCTTCAAGAAAAAACTAGCATAAAGAATCATTGTTGCCATCAAGGAAGGGAAAATTCCACATTGACTATCAGACACCAATGTAATGCTATCTGAAAACATGTTGCATGCATACATGTGTGTGTGTGTGTAGATAGATAGATAAATAGATATTATGCCAAATCATGCCTAATAGGTAAAATTTTAGTATTTTTTTACTAAAAATGAATGTAATTTAAATTTGATTAAAAGTTCATTTGATCAGAAGAGGGATATGAAACGACTATTCTCTTACAATAAAAAGTTGTGGAAATCAAACTTTCTTACTAAAAATGTGTAAATATGTGATTTTGTTGTGTTGGCTTATATATATATGATGAATGTCAACTTTGTAACATGGCCAGTCATTGAGTAATTGCAGTGCATGCACACAGAAATTTCTTCAGTTTTGGTTAGATACATAAGGATCCCTAATGTGGACACCTGCTGTAAAGTGATCGTTAAGACCATTTCCTCCTGTCGTGAGATCTTTGCTCATTGGACACTGCGCATTTGTAACCTTTTGCAAAACTGAGTTTAGTGAATGTCTTTTATGATCACTGTGTCTCAAATGTAGACCACTTTCCTGGAGGGTTTTCTTATTCCATTGACTGAGCATTCTATCAGAAATTATAACCGTTCATGAAAAAGGGGCGAGAAAAGTCGCAGAAAGTTCCCCAGAATTCATGTAGAGAACATTGTACTATTTTTTATGTTAAAAGAAGGTTTGCATTGTCTCTTTTTCTATTTCAGCATTTGTGTTTTCTTCACTATAACCCTGTCAAATACATTGGGACATCAGTATCTTATTACAATTCAACACATTCGAAATAATTAAGGGAAAGAAAAGTTCTGATCAAACACTGTCATCTGATGTTTTCTCAATTTTTTTTCAATTTTATTCAAATAACACTCCAAGTAAAATTTGTGTAGTTTACAATATAACAACTTATTTTTTAAAGTAAATATTTATTAAGATTGGCTTAGTATGGCACAAGGACAACAATAGTAGGGGATAGGGCATTGGTTTCCATCCGGGAGGGAGATAACTCTTTTGAAAATGAAAGTTGTAGAGGATGTTTTGGGCTTCAGGGTACTGGGGGAATGTATTGGTCACTAATAGACAGTGGTTGGCACATCTCTGCTAATTAGTGAAGTTAACTTTTCATTTGCATATTAGTGCTTTCATTAACTTTTTAAAAAATACAGACGAATTAGCTTCCACTAAATTTAGTTCTGCTAACTTAAAGCTTACTAGTATATTTTTCGTCAGTAAAATTTGAAACTTCTGTAAACCCTAAAATCATGGCATGTTCTACTTGCCCAGACTGCCTCAAATATTTTCTGAGTTTTTTTTTTTTTTTTTTTTGTGCTGGAATTCCACCTATTTCTCTGTTGTTGTCCTCACCACCTGCTGGGGGAGAAGGCTGGGGAGCTGTCCACAGTATGATGATTCAGACCTTCACTGATTCTGATGTCAACTCCCTGAAAGATAACACCCAAGGGATGTACAATGTTGCTAAAGCCTTGGATAAGATCCTGGGAGAGGACCAAGCCTATCTCAGGAACTTTTTGCCAACTGTAGAGTTAGAAGTTGATAGAGGTTCTCAGGTAGATGGGATGCATTACAAAAAGATTTGGGGCCCTTTCTAAAAGACTAGGAATTCCAACAGGCAACTGCCTTTCAGTTCGTTACTTCTTGCTTAGGAAGTATAATCTCAGCCACTTTAGTAGGGTTGAGAAAGCCATGGAGACAGTCCTGAGGGAGACAAATGGGGAGGACAGCATCCCCACCAGCAATGAGGATGAGGAAGATGACGTCATCACTCAGCCTCGGGAAAGTACGCACCATGGGTCATTGAAGTCCAAAGTAAGGTGAAATTTGTTGAAGATCTGGCTTCAAAGAGGTCTTGACTGATGTTGCTATCTTGAGTGAGGATGTATTGATCCATCTGTTCATCAAGTGCAACACAATCATCCTCTTCAGTGATACAGTTGAGCATCTATTCTTCAAGGGCAAAGGCATCTTGAGAGCCATCCTGTCAGGTACCAACTTTGAGAGGTTGATTTTCATGAAGGGCAACCAGTATCTTGGTGTAAAAGAGCAGGACGCTAACCCAGGGTGAATGCATCAAGTTGGTGGTTTCATCCATTGCGCAGCAATCGGAAAACAATTATTGTGTACAGATCAATACAAGATATTCCAGTTCAAATAAATGTAATCTATTTAGGATTGATTTTTGAAGGTCGAAAATTGTCTTATCGTAATTCATTGATTTCTTAATTGAAACTAAATGCTAAAAATAAGGGTCGCCTTAATATTTTCTCAATAGAAGGGGTCCTTGAGATCACAAAGTTTCGAAACTACTGCATTAGATTATTCAAGTTATTTTTTATATGTATTTTTCATTTTTTTGATACTTTTTATTCGTTCAATACTTTTTGTACCGGGAATAAACTGTCTGATTTAGAACAACCGATAAAAAGTCGGGCAAAAGCCTACAATTCAAGGGATTGTCTTTGTGCCTTGTCATCAACTTCCCATTGCTCAAAGTTTTCCCTGCGTGGACATGTACCTCTACGCAAAATGTCTGGATCCAAGGTCCAATGATTTGACTAACAACGTAGAAAATTCACTTGAAATTACACGAAATGACATATAGACCTCGAATGTCCCCGATGTCAGCTATAAATGACCTCCGGTAACCTTGATCCACTTCTGAGGTCAATATCGCATTGCCTATGGTCGTCGCCAAGAAGAAATTTATTTCTATGCCAAAATCCATGTTACATAGGTGCTTAATTCCAATAACTTGGAAAATTGAGTAGAAATGAATTCTGGTGACCTTAAATGACCTTGGTCGACTTTGTTTTGCCAATCACTCTCGATGTGGGAAGATGTACCTATATGCTCAATTCCCGCATCGTTGGTGCAAAATTGGCTTGAAATGACCTCAGGTGACCTCTGCATTGGATATGACATTTGTCATCGAAAGATATACCTCTATATCCAATTTCAGTTACATGAATTGTTTTTAAATGGTCAGAAGTTACCTCTGGTGTCCTTTAATTACCTCAGAAGTCAATGTCACATAGATTGCTATCTTCGCCGTGGAAAGATTTACACATTTGCAAAATTTCAGCCTCTGTGGTGCAAAATTGTGCCTCACAACCTTGACATGTGGTTAGAGAATCCCCGTGGTGATCTCAAATGGCTTGAGAGGTCAACTTCACATAGCCTCCGTGATAAGTTGACCTTTCCTCAGTGTTGAATATCAAATTGGTAGACCTTGAAGTTAAAGCGGAGAAGAGGCACGAACAAACAAACTAACTAACAAAAGGCACATATATTTGTATAGAGGAAGCTCTATGTCTAAGCTACAACATGTCACAATCATAGCTCTCTAGGTCTTTTCTAAAGTGTTTTTAAGCCAAACAACTGAATCTTTGCTAAATTCATACAATTAGTGATTACTGTCAGCTTTTGCTAAATTTTTATCGGTTCACCGTTATCGGAGTTGACTTTCAAGTTAGCTGTTATCGATGCTAACTTTTCAGTCAGCTGTGTCCAACACCGTTAATAGATACAAACATTGAAGAACTTACAGCGAAAATAAAACGAGAAATCAAATTGATGTGTTATGGTTGTAGAATTCTTTTTTTGGGTGGGGTGAATTTGAATTTCATATGATGGGTGGGTTTCTTTGAGTAACTATTACACATCAGCAGCAGCTGTAGAATTATGAAATTAAACCAATTCTTTTAAAGCTACCTAATACTATATAAAATAAAATAATCATTTGGAATTACTCTTTGCTGTAATTCACTTAAATTGAAGGGGAGATACTAGCAATCCCGGTGACGATAATGGGGAATAACATTGGAAAGATTGGGAATTACCAAGATAGGGTAATAGTCTTCTTTTTCCCCACCCTGCAATCTTTGCCTGGTTGCTGACTACTGTGGGTTGCTATCTTTCTTGGACTCGTACGATCGTAGAAGTCAAAAATAGTCAACTAGTGTTCCTATATCCCCCGACGTCTTCGGATTTTAGAAGGGGTAAATTGTTGGTCCGGGTTAAGGATTATAGCTGTCAATTGAACATGTACCGTGGAATTTTAGTAGTTTTGTGGTGACCAATCCTTACTAGTGTGAAGATAAAGATCACAAGAAAGCATGGTATCCTTAAAGAAAGACCTTTTTTTTCGCGGTTAGGGATTCAGCTGGACAGTTGATGCAAATATGGACCATTTTATATGAATTTTGCAAGGTGGGTGTGTGAAGTCTGCCAGGGATGTTGTTTTCCATCGGCGCCGGCGGAGGAAGACGTTTTGATGTAAACAGGATGTGCATTTCCTCCGAAGACCAAAAATGATTTTGCGTACACGCAAGGAAGCCTTCGACGAAATCATGTTATGACCTCTCTAACTCAAATATCGCACTCTTCCTAATTCCATCTGGCAATTGTTTTGACTTTCAACCAAGTGTGGAAAACCCGACTGAGAATTTGACTTTAAAATGCTTATTTAAACTTACATTACTTTGAACGGAAGTACTTTCTCCCGAATCGTTGTTTGTTTTGTTTTTTCTTCTGATCTCAGCCTAACTTTATAAAAGCGATTTCTCGCGTTGCAGTTCAGTTGACAGGATCCCCAAAAAGGGGTTCCAGCGGCTTGTCATATTGAATCATATTGATCATATCGATTAACTCTAGGTTTGAATCCCAGTAGTACCTTGCAATGATCATTTTATCCTTAAACTTCAGCTCTTTACTATTTTGAGTGCTGCTTTGAGCCTATTGTGTTGCACCCTAACCTTATGAAATTCGTGCATGAAATAGAAATCAGCCCCGATAGGCAAGTGCATACGTTAGTGTACGCTGATGATGCCACTATCTTTTTACTTTGTGATGTGGATATCGAGGTGTAGGGTGACAGAACAGGCTTTTTTCCAGATCTGACTGCCTTCCTGGAATGTAGTTTGAGCATGATTTCAAATTGGAGAAGGACTGGTTTGAGTTTCTGGCAAAGGTCAAAATCTGCTTTGAAGAAGGTTGTCCTTAACTGACAGGGCCAAGGTGTTTTTCAAGTACATCTATCTATTGATTGTTTAGGGATCAGTCATTGGCTTTCGGGTGTAACCTCTCCTTGCTCTACGAGACAAGCTTGTTAACCCTTGCTCTTCGGCAGACACCTCTTTGCATTTCGAACTCGAACAGCTCTAAGATCTGTGCCCAATTGTGAAATTCTCTTGGCTCAATCTGGTTGAAAGTCGTTTTAGATCCAAAAGGCAAGGTCTGTTCTTACCCACTTGGCTCTGACCAAGATTCCTCAGTGTAGTCACTCTCATCGGTTGAGTGGCGCAGCAGATGGAGATTTATACGTCATCAGCCTCATCTTCTTGTCCCCGTCTGCCTGGGTTCAGCAGCAACACATTGTCAAGATAGCTGGGGGGGGGGATATCGGATGTAGTCGATAACCAAGGCCCTCTCCGTATTACGCCGTATCTTTCCTGCCCTACAATAAATTTCTACCCTTATCAGATCCGTTCCCTGTTTTGGCGTCTGATTTGTACATATCTCAGCCTGGTCTATCATGGCACCGACTCGTAGCAAGAAGAGATGGTTTCATGCCTTTCCACTAATTGCCACTCAGATTCCATTCCATTCCCCATGTCATTGACTGCAATAGATGTCCATTAAGGTGAGAATTGACGAGAATGCTCAAAGAAATCGTTTGAAATTGTCGACGACTCAGCATCAGGACAATTACAGAAATGGTGTCCATCGATAAAAAAAAACAAAAACGATTCTTCGCATGCATTGGCGTCCACAACGTTCGAAATCTTTAACATTCTCTCGTCTTGAACGAAATCTCCTGTGTTACAAGAACACACGTGCGCATGTAATCATATATATTCTCAATGGTAGACGAAAAGGTTCGATAGTTTTCTTCAATTTAACCAACAATATCAAATTGATGCGTTGATCTATTTTTGACCCGATCGTTTTACGAAACGTCGCAAAGATATGTCTACTTCAAGCAATGTATAACAGCAAAATGAAGACGCGAGCAGATTGAAACTTTCAGGGGTTGTTTTTGTTCGCACTTTGCTCTATGTATGCCACGTAGTTTGCGCATGCGCGCAGTGTTTCGATTTACATAAGCCCAGTCTCGTTATTCAACAACTATACGTCAAGATGGTCCAGGAAAATGGGACCAATAAAGAGGTCATATGATTAGTTTAATTACACTTATAAATCCCCATTTATTATTTGGGAGAGAATATTAACAAGTTTTGATCAAAAGATCTAATTTTTTTTTAATAACTCATTTTGAATCAATTGTATGGCAACTGCACGTCAAACATTTCCAACCACATCGATCTCAAGGTTTGAAGACGTTGAATAGCCTGTAAGGTCTCCAGACCTTTCACCGTTGGTTTTACTCTGTACGGATTTCTGAAGAGTAAGGTCTACAGAAATAACCCAGCAACCTTGCAAGAATTGGAAGCTAACATCTAATGAGATACGAACTCTTATTGAAGTGATGCAGAACATATGTGAAACCATCGGAAACTTACAGACTTAAAAGGAGATATTAGAAAAAATAAATATATGATCAAAACATGTAACTGTTCTGTTTCGGATGATATATGGGTTTTTATGAAAGGAATTAAATTTCAAGAGTTATATGGCTTTTTTTATTGGGCCTATTATCCTGTATTTCTCTCTCTCTCTCTCTCTCTCTCTCTCTCTCTCTCTCTATATATATATATATATATATATATATATATATATATATATATATATATATAGTACCAGAAAACTTTGAACGCAAGTGAAAAAGTTAGATAAATTTATTATCAACTGGAATAATCCTTTGCTGTTTTAGATTTTTGGGTTCGGTTGTTTCAAAAAATACTTTCCAGTTGTAAAAAGTTGAGCAGTGTTAGTATTACTGACATGACCCACGATCATCGAAGGGAACCTTTTCAAGACGTGCTTGTGAAGATGGTAGACTCATGATTTGGGCTGCTGTAGGATATGGTGGGAAAATGGCTCTGCAGTTTGTTGAATGAGATCTAAACGTTGCTAAAAAGGGGCAAAATTAATAGCTTAGGGTGTATTGATTCATATTCTAACATGATAACGCCCCTATTCATGCTACAGGAGCAAGCAACCCTGGTCTCAGTATCATCGAAATGCATGGGGATGGTTGACAAGGCAGGTTTTTGATGTTGGGAGTTAATTTGATTCGGAATAGGAACTCAAAACTGCCATTTTAGCAGCTTGAAATGAAGTGTCTGATGAATTCCTTCGTCGTTTGGTTCAAGGCTTGCCAAATCGATTTTTTCAAGCAATTAGCAATAATGGTGGTTCAACAAAGGATTAACCATAACAATTTTTCAACAAATCATTCAAGAAAATGTTCAATAAAACTAGCTATGAGTTTAAAGTTATGCAGAGCTTTTCAAGTAATCGATTGGTATCTATGATGTAAAGTATTAATTTAAATTCCCTTTTTTAATTATTAAGATTACTCTATGTATAACTAAAGGTGCCAAATGCAAACGATTTATTAAAAGATTAGAAAAATTAAATAACCGGTAATTCTATGCCTGAGATTTGGAAATTTTTACTCGAGTTTCAAGTTTTGTGGTACAACGTGTGTATCTACCTATCAATCTGTCTATCTCTTTCTCTCTCTCTCTCTCTCTCTCTCTCTCTCTCTCTCTCTCTCTCTCTCTGTATATATATATATATATATATATATATATATATATAGAGAGAGAGAGAGAGAGAGAGGGGGGTCTTTGAATGATGGTAATATACCTCCTCCCTAATATATTTTCTTCTTCTTTCAAACTTTCGATGAGTATTAAACATTGATTAAATCAATGAGAATTCCATGTGTAAATACCAGTAAATGTGTAAATACCAGAAAATTCGGAAAAAAAATGCATTTTTGTCATCTTTGGACATGTTTGTCCCTGTATGATTCGTCAAGGGGAAGCAACTTTATTTTTTGTTTCTAAATAGTATTAATAAATTACTTCGAACATGACGCTTCTCATATAACGCAGTCATCATACCCCGAGGTTTATCAAGTATTTCTACGTATGTGTATGTGAATCTGTTTACACTTAAAGAAAAAAAAAGGCCTTTAGTTTGATGAAGTCATTCGCAAGCGACAGTGTCATTGCATCAGCAGTCACAAGTCGATCAAATATTACCATTGAGGATTTACGGCACAAACACATACTCCTCTGACATCGCACTTCAAAGGGAGATTTCATTTTTACCATCTTTTTAATCTCGGTAATATATTCCCAGCACAAAAGAAGTCTGAACTCTCAACAGACATTTAGAGAAGCGAAAGCAATTATTTTACATCCTAATACCGCTTAGCAGAGTGTTTATAAAAGACATTTAAAGTCAGTCATTTTCCGTTTTTACTTTGTACATCCTCTTTGTAATGTTCGCCTATATTGATCATTTTAGACGAAGGAGTTTTGAATCAGCGTTTCTATAATTGAACAGAACGCTTATCAGCTGCGTTTAATTTACATCGACAGGAACGAATAGTAAATACTGTCCCCGTCATGACAAATTCATTCTTAGTATTTTTATTATTTCTGTCTTCACACCAAAGCTATCTGGAAATGATCTGTAGGGACCACGTAACATAAAGTCATCTGAGTATTTTCATCTGTTTCAACTACGCTGAGGCCTCCCCTGCCTTCCCCGGATCTCCAACTGTTTCAACCATTTTTGCAATATTCTTTACTACTTTTCGTTGTGCTCCAATGTTACGGCCTGACTCGCTCACATATTACACAACTTCCGTTGTTCTCGAGCAATGTTCTGATAATTGACAATTTTTTCAAGTAAATGTCTTTCAGTTTTAGCATCTGGTTTGCCCAAACGGCTACATGCTCTGTTTGACATTTCTCATTTCTTAATTTACATCTAAGTCTGGTTTTCTAGTCAGAATAGGGTGGATGTCTGCATTTAATCTATCTTACTTTTCCTGTTTTCAAGATCAGCTTTTGATGATAGCTTACACGATTTACTTGTATGCTTGAACCTAAATCATTTGCACAATGTATCATTGTTCTCACCCACTCATGTCTGCTTTTGCCCTAGGGCTATTTCGCTGGTTTTATAATAAAAGATAATTGTTAAAATATTAACATTTTTAATGAAATTAAAAAATTCCACTACACCACTATGTCCACCTTTACTAACCAAGAAAAAAGAAAAAGAATAAAGAAGCAGAATGATTGTCGAATCTGGAAATGAAGTACGTGGATTAAAAGATTGATATAAAGAATAATTGTATACTTTATGAAGATCTCCACGTAAAATTGAGAACTGGAAGACACCAAAATCCTGCGACTCTGATTTAAAAGAGTCACGTCGCTACATGAAAGAAAAGCTCAGCGCCTAATGGAAACAAGGATCCCAGAATGCATAGCGAAATGTGACTACCCTGATGCTAAAAGATAGTTGAAAATAAACAGAAGAAATTAATTATAGGCCTATAACCTGCATACCTTCAATGTGAAAATTCTATCAACTTTCTGATGTGATCAACTCCCCATTTAAAAGCTATCCGAGAAGCAAGAAGAATGCATAAGGATTAAAAATAGCAAAATCTTATGATTCTCAAATCTAGAAATTTTAAATCTCAAATATCTTCAAATTGTGGAACATCAAATTTATATACAATGCAATGAAAAATTAGAAGGATAAGCTGACTACATGAAGACAATCTTTAAATAATATTGATGTAAAAAGAAGTATTTTCCGTGAAAATTCAATGTGTATTCAATAGTATATACTGCATATTTCATCTTTAATATAAAGTTCACTAATTCATCGTTAAACATCATCTATCTGATGTAAATGGACGATCTAAAGTTATTTGATAAGAATAAAACTGAACTTAAAACATTTGCCAAAATAGGAATTATAGCCAAGACATGGAACTGGATTCAAGGAATGTACAATGTAAATGATGAAGACTGAAGAAATAAATGAAAACACGGGCGAAATATCTCAGGCTCCTGCTGCTAATATCGTTGACGCTTCGTTCTCCTTACAGTAGGAGGCTAACAAAAGTACAATTCATGTCTAATATCTATGTTCTGGATCCTTCGTAAACTGGATAAGAGAAGAACGGAGAGGTTGCTCCAGAGAAGTTGAAAATGAAAGATCATTCATAATGTAACAGAGATGAGGTTGATGGACTCATCATAAAGAGAGCATCTGGAGAAAGAGTACTCGGCTGCAATGAAGATTATGTCGAGTAGGTTATCAGGAGTTTCTCACAGAATTATTTTCACATGGAATATGAAGAAGACAACTTCCTCTAATAACCTTGAGAAAGATTGAAAAAAGTGGAAATTCGAATAAAAAATCAACCGAACTATTGAAATCAGCAATGATACTGGAGAAAGTGCTAAAGTATTGAGTGGACTTGCTTTCTCTTGATCTCCAACAGGAATCACTAGATACTACTGTGAATATTCAATACTAATAGAATCAACTGTTAATTGTCCCGTACTAATTTTTGTACACCATTACATTTCACTTATTTCTGCCACAAATTTGAAAAGTTTGAATTAAAAAAAGTTAATAGGAAACCGTTTTCAGATTTTAAAAAAATCACCGAACTTGCCCATGATATATAATCGTTATTTTGATAATATAACTTTTGTTTTTATAATCCCCGAAACGGTTTCGTGGTAAACAATTGATGATCCCAACAAGAGACAATTTATACGTGATGACAGAGTATGTGTGAAACAGGGGAAACAAAAAACAAAACAAAAAAAACACTAAAGAAAATTAGATAAATTGCTTTGACTGATATTGGGAAATAGTAGATGGAAGTGACACAAGAAATCTTTCGAAAAAGTTTTTTGATGTTGAATGTTTAAAGCTGTGAAGCTTTTTTGGACTATATATATATATATATATATATATATATGTGTGTGTGTGTGTGTGTGTGTGTGTGTGTATACTGATTAAGGTACCAGGGTTACCTGGGGGAAAAAGTAATCAATACTAGAAGGACACGTAGTAAACTGTAACACAGAACTTCTCAAAGTATGGATCGCAGTCCTTCAGGTGGTTCGAAAATACCAAAACTGACCTGACCTTGAAATGACTTTTAGATGGCATCAGAGGTTAATGTCATCTATTCATTGTTCATCCTGGAGTCAATTTACCTATGTACACAATTTTGAAGCTCATCGAATGCAGCTGTCTCCCTTTGGTTCCAAAATCCCAAAATTGACGAGACCTTAATCTAAACTTTAGAGATCACCATAGATCAGTGCAACCTATTCAAAGTTCATCCCAGAGTCAAGTTACCCTAGCTCACAAATTTTGGGGCCGTAATGTGCAAACGTCTTGGATTTTAAAATGACATTTGACCTTTAAGAGTCATCAGAGCTCATCACTACCTATTCAATGATCATTCTTGGGTCAAATTACCGCTGTATACAAATTTACAGTCCTAAGGGTGAAGGGGTTCTATTAGATTTGAGAATGCCAAAATTGAATTGACCCAAAATCGGCCTTTAGAGATTACCAGAGGTTCTCTCCACATATCCTATATTAATCTTAGGGTCAAGTCATCCGTATACACACATATTCGGTTCGTAGGATACAGCCGTTTAGGAGTCTCTGAAAAAGAATAGTCACGCACAGACATTATCTGCATATATATATATATATATATATATATGCTGCTCTTTTATATGAATCAGCCATCGTTTATCCAAGAAGTACTACTTATAAGTATTTGAACAAACACAAGCCTTATGTTCTTTGTTTATGTTTGCATTTTCCCCGAAATATTTGGTTCGCTTAATTGAACAATTTAATTCTAATCAAATATTTCCTAGCATTCGGGAACACAAAACATAATAACATGCATGCCGTGTTGTTCTGATTGCAATAAAATTTGTTTCTTCTTTCATAAAGTTCTCAAAACCAAGCCATACAAATGAACAATTCTGATTCGTTCAAATACTTCTGAGCAGTACTGTATGAGCCCATCAAAATGTATGTATATTCGTATGTATGTACAACGGTGTGTGCCGAATAATAAAATGTTTTTGCTAAATGAATGATTATTCAAATATATTGTGTCCAATATGCTGGCATTATGGGAGGTTAGCCAAACGGTGAAGGTTTGTGTTGTAGAGCTGGGGGATCAAGATTAGCTCTGGTACTTTTGTAAAATGTGCATCTTATAGGCTTATAAATGGGTTGTATGTATGCGTGTCTGAACACACACATAGGCACACACGAACACATGTCAGTTGAACATATACTGACGATCAAGTTCCAGTGTGTGCAGATTTATGACTTACCCACAGGAACCAACTTGTATTAACTTTAGTTCTCTTTCCAATTATTGCTATCAAGATACACGCATCATTTGGTTTGTGAAAGAATAGAACTCTGACTACGACGAATAATAATAATAACAAACAAACATAAGCAAATAAATTAAACATAGACAAACCGAGAGACGAAATTACGGCATTGATTTAGTGAAAAACTTTGTCTCTATGGATTCTGTTTGACAGTTATTCTGTTCGATCGGACGTCGTCTTCAGTTCACAGACAATAATTCCAATGTTTGACTTTCTTGTACATTCCTTCTTTGTCCTTTGCTACCTTCGATGCCCGATGACTGTAGCCTGGATGATAAAACTGACGCAGTTATCTGCCCTTGGGAATGGCGACCCCACAATCACTTCAACTTTCCTCTCGGCTTTTTCCTTTCGTTAATGTCATTTCTATAAGAATTGTCTCTCCTGCTCGTATTCAATTCTCTTCATGCATTCATTTTCTCTCTCTCTCTCTCCCCTCTATCTCACCCCCTCTCTCTCTCTCTTATGCATCATCTTTGCTAATATTTTTCTTATCAGTTGTTGTTTCTTCTAACTGTTCATAGCTTTACTGGTTATTTTTCTTCGTCTATCCTGTTCTATCTATCTATCTATCTATCTATCTATCTATCTATTCCAAGTTTGTCTTCCTTTGACACAATGCCAAATCTCTCATGTATGGATGCTGCTTGCCTTGAAGATGAGCATTCGAGATCTTAGCATTCAGCTGGGTCCTAACATCGATCAATGGGACTGTTTGGAAAATACACATCTTTATCATCCATCACATTTCTGTGTTTTATATTTTTCACTTTTGTTCATGCCGCGACGTCGTAGACGAAATGGTTCCCTCAACAAGCATTCTCTGCCCAATTCTATTTGTTTATGGCCTTATCATAGAAGGTATTTTGAAAATATCTGAATAAGCCATTTTTCTTGATAGGAACAGGAATTCTTACTGAAACCTGAACCTTAAAAATTGCAAATAGTGCTTCATCATCTGTTTGACACGACAGAAGTGTCTCCATAAAACTGTATTCGAACTGGAGACATACTTTAGCAGTCATATTAACTCAAGCACCTTTGTGTTTTTAGTGTGCATGCATGGAGATGGACCCACCTTGTAATCTGTCACAACTTCATCTCTCATTACAATTGATTATTGATAAGAAGCAAGGGACAGCATACGGCTGGAGACAAGAAATATCCCCGGGAGGACAAAATCTCCCAAAAGAAAAATTAAAATCGTGTTGGGTAGTATTCTCAAACTTTTTGTTATGGTTACCGACTCCCTTCACTTGAAGTTAAAAAAAAAAAAATTATTGCCCCATCCTCATGAATAAATGTCCCCACAAAGGAACCGAGGAACACTTGCTTAACAATAATGATATATTGTCTCTCCCTTAAAAGCCATGAAGGGCTATGCGAATTAGAATGTTGATTTGGTGGTCTGTTCTGTGTGATTCCTGTTATAACTTGAAACTTATAATGGATTGGTCTATATAAAAGAAACTAACATAGCAGAAAAACAAAAACAATTAGAGGCTTGTAATAAAACGATGTAGACTGTTAACTCTACAATGAACAATATGTCGCAGAAACGCAGATTATTTGAAACTGAAAGAAAATAAAAGAATGTGTAAATGTTCTTTTTAAAGGCCAGATTTGTCAAATTTGGCCAAACATCTTTTTCAATTTTTCAAAAACTAAATAAAATTCAACCTTTTTTATTTGAGTTATTTTTTCAATAAAAATAAAAATTCAATCAAAAGTTTCTTCCTATGACTTTTTATACCGCATGATGTGTTTTCTTTTTGAACAATTTGTCCGAAGTCTTTATGCCAATCACCCATTAGGAAAGAAAAACTTTGAATTATAACGAATTATCAAAAATTAATCCCCTAATAAATTGATTTTAAGCTCCTCAGTGCCGACTCATACATGAATAACCTTGTCATTTTTGACGGGTATTTTCTAGTTTTATATAAATGAAGAACGTAATAGTTGTTTCATTCTCTCCCCTAATGCAATGGGACTGGCCAACGCTTAGCTTGATTATGTTTGATTACTATTTTTGACTCGAGTCTAAAATAATATTATAAAAATCGGTCGACCATTTACTCGTATATGACCACAGAGACAATAAGCAGTGGGAAAACTAGAAATTCATAACTGCTGGTAACTACGTAGTTTCAATTAGGACTTAGTAATTCGTATCCGGCTTTAGAAAACATCGGAGATATACATAGTATTAGTGAAATGTTTATTGCTTATTTTGCAATTTACTCAGAAATTAGCAAACGGGCTGTGGTCGAAGAATAACTATCGTTGGAGTATCAGTTGGCATACAGAGTTTCGTATTTTTAAAATTCCGTTTCATACTTTTCCTGGTCGTTTTTAATTTTTGATATATTCTGTTGTACAACAGTCTTTGGGAAATGGGATATCATACAAATGGTAGTTCATGTACTCTTCTTTTGACACATTCTTGTCTCATGATGGCTGTGCAAGTATTACCAAAGCTAGCAACCGAAAACACCATGACACAGTTAACTGTGGTCTGGACAGCAAAGTGAGTATGGTTCTACACAGCTATGTACAGAAACATCAACATGATATCCAATTTTTAATAATTTTGACAACTTATTTACTTTAATCATAATTTTAAGTTGTATTTCTGCAGCAACAAATAAACAATACGATTTGAAATGAAGAGTAAACTTCCGGTAAGGATCGAACTCATGTCCCTCAACCTGAGAGCAGTCCAGTTTATGCCCACTTATTATGGCCACTCTACCGCAGAAACTCCATGACTACACATGGCCAAATAATGATTAAATTGATACACATGATACTTATGATAGCGGCATCAGTGTTTCTCTAGCATCATCTTATCAAAGTAATGAAACAAAACCCAGAAAGTAAAGAAATTCCCCCTGTCGCTTGATTGATTAGTGCTTATTTACCACACACTGCTTAGCAGAAAGCCGGCCAATTTGTAATTAATGATTCTCACGTACTAATTACGTTTTCGTGATTAAACTTCTTAGCAATGACGTAGAAATCAATCTTTCTTTTCAATGCCAGCCCCCCCCCTTGTGGAATGGCGTGACATGAAAAATTCTATTGAATGTCACAAATGTTGATGGCTTATTTTGTTTAGTTTTAACTTCTTTTATGGTCTGCCACGTTCGTCATTTGAATTTCCTTTTCGGTGGGATTTTCAATTTGGACTTATTCTTCCACCATGGAGTAACCGGCGCATTCCCTACAATCGGACTTCTTTGTCAGTCTGTATGTTCATCTTTTCACATTGGAAGTTAAAATCTGCTCAATCAGATGACATAAAACTATCGTATATATTTATATATTCATAAGTCTTAGTAGATTATGGAATAAAATTTCGAATAAAGCTAAATCTGAATTAGATATTTTAGGCGTGATGAACAGAATTTGATGACAGTCATTATCATGACTAATCAGATTAACGATAATTTAGAATGCTGATTTTCGAGGCAAAGAGACGCTCCAAATTTGGAAGATTGGCTCAACACGGTCTTCCTGCTTTCGACTTCGATTTAATCTAGTCATAAGACGGACGAAACTGAGCTTAGTATGAATATATATGGTAACACCTTGGCTAGCTCTCTGGAGAGGTTCCTTAAAAATGCAGCGCTGAACAAAAATGCTATAACATAACTGCAAGCCATCATTTAAAAATAATAGATGTCGTTGTTGAGCCCCAACAAGATGGAATGGTTTAGTGCTGTGTACCTTGTCTGGTGGTAACTTTCAAGAGCTAAATGTCGATATATATCGCTACATGATAGAGTATTGTTCATGAGTTTATCTTCATATTTATCTCATGTACACGTTGTTGAGTGTACAGTACACAGTTATTCCAAAGGTTGTCCATTATGTTGTCTTTTATTATTATTCATTATACTTATGGTTTTATGGATCTAATGCTAATGGTTTTTGAGAAAGTCCTATATATATATATATATATATATATATATATATATATATATATATATATATATATATATATATATAAAACAAGGAAAAAAAACATCTTTTGAGACATACCCTTTTCAGAGAATACGATTGGAGACCCCAAAAGAATTGACAATATTTGGCAAAATTTGGCCTAAAGATTGAGTACAAACACATATACATACATACTTTAGTACTATATATTATAGATTTGTGGAAATCAGATTATCGGGAAAGTGCGAATACTGACCCCACATTATTATTTAATTTTGGCTTTTCAAAGACTAAAATGCAAAAATATGCCCCGGGTTCCCATTAGTTCGCCTTCTTTGAGTTTTGTTTATACAAATGAAGGGATAGGTATTTCGTGAAAGAAATTATTAGTAAATTTTTAGATAATCGTAGATGCAGCCGGACAAAAAATAAGGGACCTATTCAGCATTAACTTACCTTGTAAACAAAGCCGCCCCCTTTAAAGTATGTCGATTTTAAGAAACTTTTCAGAAACTTATTCACTAAAACATGCTCAACGGTCCCATCAGTGCACACAGAAAATTACACAGCGATGTGTTGTGTGGTTCGTTACTTATGCTAACACAGACGGTCAGACATTTTGTGAATGACAGTGATAGTAAAATTTTGGTAAGGGTGAACGCAACCACACACATGATAAGGGATCAATAATGAATTTACATTGTAAATCGAACCCCTACTAAAAACCTGTCTTGAATCTGAATCATCCACATTCATTCTTTCTTTTTAGGTTTAGTTTATTGTCTTGCATTAAAATCTTTTTCCAGGATTTTTCTGTTAAAACTGACAACAAAAACTGTCACTTAAACTAACATAGGTTTCTTTAGTTTTGTTGTAGGTCTGGCTGGCTATGTATGTATGTACTTACTACGCACACAGACAATTTGAACATTTCGCCTTTTTCCTTCTTATCATATCAAGAAAGAACATTTTCTTGAAGGGATTTTTGAAAAACCAACTAATATGCGAAAACATACCCCGAGGTCCCATTAGTAACCAGAGAAAGTTTCATGTCCATTGCTCTGGTCGTCCTTGAATAATGCAGTGACGGAAATTTGGTGAATCATTGTAAGATTTAAGTGACGTAAATGCTTTTGTTTGATTTTTATATTGTAGATATCACTGGTCATTAAAAAAATATTTGATTAATTGTACATCTCCAGAACCCCCCAGTACATATTGCATCTTATCAATCATTCTGCAAATACGTGGAATCATTAGTTCACAAACCGCCATCTTATCGTACGAGTGAAATCGTTTGGAATGTCTGTATAATCATCAAGTGATTTTATGCGATAACTTGGTATCTTCTGTTCCTAGTGCTGTCACAATTGTGTACTTTTCAAGACTGCAAATTAGGTATTGAATAAAGCTATTAGGTCCTGAGAATAAAGATTTGGCTCTGAAAGAAAATCCCTTATACTCAAATATGATATGACATAAATATACATGAACAATAGATAAAAGGAAAATATGTATTTTTATCCAGCTTTCCTGCAACTTACTCAGATTATGAATTTAAAGTTATTTGGTTAATTTGGTACTGAAGCTACTCAAGACTATTCAAATGTAATCTTATGCGACAAAAGACGTATGACAACCATGGTTAGCAATCAACATTAAGCCGGTCTATTTCGGGGGTCTTATGTCTTGGATATCTAAGAGCCACATGTATGGGGCACCCAGATCAAATTAGCTCTATAATAATAATAATAATAATAATAATGATCTGATGGAACCTTTTGCAAACCATTACCCCAAAGCAAGTACCCTGATGTATGTAATGAAGCAATAAGAATAGGGAGAAAAATTCACACCATTTTCTTATTCTTTCCATCGAACTTTTTCTTTCCTCTTTCTAATTTCGCCTGTAAAAGTGTTCAGCAAAGCGACAGTAAAACTTTTGTTCAAGTTTTAAACGTAAATATTTTATTCTCTCTTAAATTAGTTTGACTATCCAAAAATTAATAAGATTATCTTAAGAAAAATCTAGATAGTTACAAATGGATATTTTAATTTAAAGAAAAAATGTTTAAAAAAAAACCGTCTCCAATCGATCTGATCCTGAACGCAGATAGTCACCCAAGGAAAAGATGGGTTCATTCAGTTTTATATTGTATACAGAGGCAAACAATTGTTATATAGAAAAATGAAATTGGAAAACGAAAATACTTGGTTTGGGTTCAGAATTGCTACCCCCTGATTTGATCTAATAATTCGAATTTTGTTCTCAGCCACACTATAAGAATCAATTGTTTAAGATTCATTTAGGTTTATCAACTTTGAATCTCATCTTCTTAAATTGCTTATAAAAATAAAATTGTTGGTTTCACGAGTATTTAATTGATTCTGCAACCTTCGTTCGTTCTAAATGAAAAATTGAATAAAAAAAACACATCAAATTATCTGTGACGTTATCAAAGGCGGAGATTTGACAAGATGAATCGCCATGTTGATTTTTCAGGTCTTAGAACCTTCTTCAAGTATAACACGTGATATGCGTTTTTTTGGCTCAGTCGAATCAGAACTTGTGTATTTTGGTTACCATCAAACAGAGTAGACGAAAGATTATTTCCTGTGAAGCTATGTGTGATTTTTATCAGTCTACGTGAAAATGTGTCCTAGAATTGTGATTGGATTGTTTCGTATTAGCAAGTGGAGGGAAGTCTTACTTGTTTTTATAGTCTGTAAAAATGCTGTCGCCTGCAGGAATTATTTTTTGTATTTCTCCGAGACTCATTCTGGAGAGAACTTCGATTTCTGTCGACACTTTTAGAGCAAGTTTTTTTCTTCCAGAATTTGACTGCATGTTGGAGTTTTGTGCCATCTAGCTTTATTGCCTTGTGAGTGGAAATATTTATGCAACAATCTCCGGTCTAGACGAACAGAAGTTTGTAGTGGGTTGTATTTAATTAAATATTTTTGAAGCCTGACATGTAATTCCTTCGGGTATAAACGACTGTTAATTTTGGGTCGAACCTTGGGATGAAAGTTTTCTTAGAATTATTTAAGAGAGCAGTTTTTCATATACATATGCAAAATCGCAAAGTATGCTCAACTCGAAAGCAGTACACCGTAATGTGGGTATTACTGTTAATTTTTTATAACGTTACGGATTGTAAAGAAGGGGTGCATCGAGATCTCATAGATGTAATATAATATTTTGGAAAATATCATATTCTACTGAAAGCCATACCCAGGGTTTGTTCAGAAGAAACACGTTTAGTGCAGATGGATTTCGAGATAGGCACGTTGATCATAGCTCTGTATAACAATAATGAAAATAAAAATATTTACTTGGCATAGCAAGGTCTGTCGTAGAGCCATACAAGGGGAGAATCAAATTGTGGTGCTCCAATCTCCAAGGTAAGTAATATAAGCCTGTCTGTCCTTGAAGATCGGCTTTCGAGATAGGTTTTTACTTTTGGACGAACTCCGATCACTTGCATGAATGTGAAATATGCAACTTCCAGTAAACTGTAATATATTATGTGTTCAAACTTGTACGTGTAGATATTAGCTTAACGTATCCTTGTCTCGTACAGAGCCCCAATAGCTGAACCCCAATGAAGATCAAGCTCACTACATTAAAAAAAGAGTCCACATGATTATGTTACTAATCATAGCTATAAAACAGATTGTATCTTTATGTGCTGTATGCTACTTAACGTATATGCTGACAATTTTACACCAAGAGACGCAAAATCTAGGATTTTTTTAGTAGAAGAAAATCTTCGTTGTTTAGTGGGAAAGGTTAAACAATTGATGCTTGGACCATTCGTTTTGCTAGATTAGTTGAAGCAAAAGAAAATTACTTTGTGTTCAGCGTAGAGTTTTTATCGCCCTACCTGGAAAAAATTCTTACCAATTGAGCTGAGTAAACTCTTCACAGATTGTCTGTCCAGTCATGTTAAACAAAACCTATGCATAAAATTAACTTTTCCCTGTCGTGATTTGAGATCACGCCCATGTGATTCGAAGGAGACTTTCTTACCAACTGAGCCAAACTGACATGTCTTAGATGTCCATGAATTTATTTATGATATATACAATAGAAAAGTTGCAGTAATCATCTTCAGTCAGAATAGGAGTTAGAGTGGAGTTTGACCCTGCAGCAGACAGGCTTGTTTCTTTGTTTTATTAGTTCACATTTTTTTGCTCCTTGTCTTTCTTTTGGGACATTCTCTCTCTCTCTCTCTCTCTCTCTCTCTCTCTCTCTCTCTCTCTCTCTCTGGATCTGTTTATAGAACAAGTTGATAATGTCTTCTGTATTTTACTTTTTTAAAATTCTGTTTCTCGTATGTTAATCAGAAAATCAGGTCTTTTAATCGCATTGGGACATTTCACTGAAAAGACAATCATGATTTTTTATTAGGTTAGACACTGGACACTTTTTTTTCTTCTATTTCTTGTTTACTCTTCTTCCTTTTCTTTATTTTTTTACTGGCTTATTTCGCCTTTCCCACATTTCTTGTTTCTTTCTTCTTCTTTTTTCCCTTTTAACTTGTCTTTACATCTTCCTTCCTTACCATTTCTCCCCATCTTCTCTTTCAACTTCCTCCTATATTTTCTTTCCTTATTTCTTTTACTCAGGAAACAGAGGAGGTCATTTCCTTCCTATTCTTCTCCATCTGGTCTCACCATCCATCCACATCGTCTTGTGCACACCCACGTTAAGAAAAAAATCAACTCTTTGTATATCCAAAGGCGAGAAATAATGCAATGTGATGAAACAATATTTTTGTTGATTTTAGACAAAAGATATTGGAAAAAAAAACGTATTTCGCATCGTATTGCAAAGTGTCATGCCCGGTGTTTGTCTTTGCATTTAAGGCTTGAAAGTGATTTCGTCGCAAGTCCCCGGATGCAGTTGCCGCGAAATCGTGTTTTCCTCTCGTAATGAAAAGAGTATTGCGACTTGATAAGTCTTCTTTTTCTTCTTTTTCTTTTGTAATTTGAGATTCATAGGAATTTGACAGGCAAACAGTGTTTATTCATAGATTTCTTCTTATGTACCTTCAAATATTCTTTCATTCTTTCTTCCGTTCATTCATTCTTTCTTTTTAGATTTAGTTCACTGTCTTGCATTAAAATCTTTTTCCAGGATTTTTCTGTTAAAACTGACAACGAAAACTGTCACCTAAACTAACATAGGTTTCTTTAATTTCGTAGTAGGTCTGGCAAGCTATGTATGTATGTATGTATGTATGTATGTATGTATGTATGTATGTATGTATGTATGTATGTATGTATGTATGTATGTACATACTACGCGTACAGACAATTTGAACATTTCGCCCCCTTTCTTTTAGAAAGAACATTTTATTTTTTTTATCCCCCCTCCCCCGATATGTTTTTGTGGGAGATTCAGTTTAAAATATAACTTTATGCTGAATTGGTTGATTAGATTATGTCCAGCAGCATTCATGCTTGTTTTGAGGGTTTTTTTCGCTCTTTTTAAAATTCAGACATTTTTTTAGTAATCACCACCCAACAAAAGGGGCGATAAGTATATAGTTCATTGGTCATCCCCTTTTCCAATTTTTTTGATTGAGCACCAACAACACGCCATGCTACCAAAAGACGTTGGTAACGTGATGGTTTCTATTGAGGGACTAACCAGACCTATCTTCTCTTGTTTGTTTCGTTTCATTATCTTGATTTTTGTATTTATCGACATTTTTTCTCTCCTCTAGTTGGTCTCTTCTACAGATTTATCTATTTCGTTTCTTGTTGTTCTTCTTTCAAAATGTTGTTTTCTTGAAGTTGTTCTTCTTGCTTTTCTTCTGCTGCCATTTATTAAGTCCTCTGTGTCGGTTGGTTTCTCCCAAATATCATCTCGCATATATTTCCATTGTCACTTGATCCCATTCCCGATTCTGACGATGTAATTGCATTAATTACCTCCCTTGCTCACTTCTCGCGACGCTCCAAGATTGAGTTTTATTTCGTTTCGTTTTTTTTTTGTTTTTTGTTATTCCCATCACCTTTTTTTTGTGTTCTCCCCATTTTTATGACGCCCCTTCCTTTTTTTTATTCAAGTCAACTTTTTTTGCACTTGCCGTCAGTTCTGCTTCTTTCTATCTCTGACTGTTTGTCTGTCTGTCTGTCTCTGTCTCTCTTTGTCTCTCTCTCACTCTCATTTGTCCTTGTCCCTTTTCCTACTTTTCTTTCCAAATGTTTTTTCCAACGTTACCACACACACACACACACACACGCACACACACACACACACACACACACACACACACACACACACACACAGACATACGCACACAGACATACGGACATTATATAGATATGAACTCCAGTCCAAATTTAGTGTTGTCATAGCTTTTGTATTGAAGCAAGATCAACAAAAAAATATCGTCATCAAATTTTGGGGATTAAAATCGACATACGACCAACTGATTTGTAGGATGGTGTCTCACCGACTGAGCTAACTAAAAAGTCTCACTCATCTAAAAACAATTTCTTAGAGATACGCCAGGGTTAATTTCATTCTAACAAATACATTCTTATAAAAAAAGAATACATTTTCATCATTTTTAGTCATTTTATGTAGAATACAAAAGTTGCAGAAATCATCTTCAGTCGGAATTGAAGGAGGAGGGGGAGTTTGATCTTGCAGCAGCCAGGCTTGTTTCTTTTTTCTTTTTTTATCAGTACACATTCAAGTAACTTATTCAGCAATCAACCCTTTTTCAAATATTAATTTGTCACGCCCGATACGGCATGCTGATTACTTTAGTTTGTGTCCGGTAGAATTCTCGCTCGGTTTTTGAAATTTTGGACCACCTGAAGCGAACAGCGTCCAATAAAAGGCAAGAGAACTTATTCGTTAGTCACCCCTTTTCCTGTTTCCAACACGGCATGCTGCCAAAAGACGTCGATTGGTCACATGACGGTTTCTATTGGGTAACTAACCAGACCTATTTTTATTGCTCTGTATGAAAGATATTAGTTGATTCCCATGAATATTCATGGATATATTTGAATTCCTATGGTACGATTTAAAAATTTTTTTAAAAATTAGATAGTTCCAGTTGAAGAGTCTATAGTTTTAAAGGATGGATTGGGAGTAATTTTATCAACCACCCCCTCCCTGAGTGGAATAGTGTAACGGACAGAAAACCCCCAGAAAAGTTACACTGCTATTGGTATATCAAGTTAGCATGTGTTGGTATCGGAACATCTATACTGGGAGATCCGATGAAGGTCGAAACCATTAAAAGGTTTAGCTTTCTGATCATTGCAACACGACATGTCCTTATCTATTTTCAGAGACGCCTTCGCTTTGTCCGTCTATCAGTCAGTCGGTCGATCAGTAAGTCTATCTCCATATTGTTTCTCAGCTGTTTCAAGTTAGATTTACTTGGAACTTGGTAGAAAGGTGTCCCTTGATGCGTCTTACCTAGCAAAATCTTCCTCTCACGGTATCGTAATCTGGCGATACTAGCGTTTGAACTTAATGTTTTAAAAAAATGAAATCGTTAGTCGAGGAAATTGTATAGTTTAAATATACAGAATATGGAATGTTGTATTCCACTTTATCAATTTCGGCGCCGTACAGTCTTCCTTAAGATCAAAGTCAAATCAGCCGTTCTTCTCCAGGTGCAATTGTAAATTGTGAGCCTGTAAGTTGTTCGTCAATGTCATCGTGTTGCTAATAAAAATTAAAATAAGAAAAAAACAATCCATGAATATAAATATTGGCACATCATTATTTCCTTTCATTCATCATCGGTTTATTTCATGAACAAAATCCCACTAGAGTCCGAATATCGGGAGAATTAAAGTGCGTACTAATGTTGTTTTTGTGTTTAAACAGTGAACACTTTCGAATTATTCGAAACATATAAAAAATAATTTCTGTAAAATAAATTCTCGTTGATATTTCCTCTTTTTACGGAAAATAGTGATAACATATTCCAAGTAATAAAGGTAGAAAAGCAATACTTCACTTAATTTCCCAGTATTTTTAAATCATTATTCCCTATTAAGGATTTTGTACGGAATCTGGTACACCCCCCCTTTTTTTAATGAAAACACAATTTATCTTGTCATCGACTCATCTTTAATGTGAAAAAAACTTAAGAGTCCCAAAATTATAACCAAACCAAATTATCAACTTAATTAAGAGGGGGAGGGGGTTGGAATAATAGTATGATCACAAGAGAAAATTCTGACATTTTGAATTCTTTTAAAAATCGCCCGCCCCTTCATAAGTACCGAAAGTTTTATTAAAATCCGAAAATTCGCGATTTTGAGTTAAAATTTAGAAGTTTATGTGTTTTCTGCGTGAAGATTTCTGCACATATTTTTTGAACAGACCTAAAACGGAAGAAACTAATTTCCATAACTAGAGAGTATCTTAGATGCTTTTACATGTACACAAATATACCGAGCGTTTCCTTCTAGGATTCTGATTATTGGCCACATTACTTCCAGTTTACTTTACCCAGGATCAGAAAAAAAACCTGCTTCGCCAGGAAGAAGAGGAGAAAGTGATCTTTCATAAGCTGTTTCATAAGAGAACGAAATGATCATTCAAAGTTATGAAAATTACCTCCACGGGTTTTGAATTTCAGAAAATTTTTTTTTAATCAATTCCCATTTCATGAATATAGGAATTGTTATTGTTCAAACTGTGCTTCATTACACATTCTTAAATATCTAAATTTTCGATACATTTTTAAACGAACAAGTAATTGTTTTTACATTTTTTTACATAGCTATTATTTCAGTATATACTCGTTCTGTCACAGAAAAATCTGATACATAAATCAATCGACAGCTTCTCTCTTTTCCTGATGATGCAAAACTGGAAACCTTTTCAGAATCGTCCAAAATGTGTTGAAACCTTGCCATAGGTTTTTTTCAAGAGTCTGAACTGAATCAACATTTGGAGATGGAAAAGTCCTGGGAAGGTTCAGTTTGATTGAAAATACGTAGATTTAGTCGGAATCGATTTTAGTTAAACATCCCGTATTACGTTATCTCAATTTTCTATCATGAATTTGTCAATATCGATCTTTGAGTTGCTAGATAACTCTCATACTATTCATATCTATTGGAATATCTATCTATCCTTCTATCTATCTAATTTGACCTATGTTTTTAAATTGATAGAATTCATTTAATTAGGAACTGTCGATCAAAATTGTCACAAAAACTACCAGCAAAGGTTCCTTCAGTGTTTGAGTGAGTCTGGCTGACTGACTGGCTTTATATGTGCTGCGCATACAAGCTACACCAATTGAGCTAAAGGGTTGATTATATGAATATTTACTCCTTCTCAAGGGTTAGAATTTACAATGTCAGCTTCTGCTAATTTGGTCCCTTAGTTTGTGTCCGGTAGAATTCACACTCGGTTTTTGAAATTTTGGACCACCTGAAGCGAACAGCGCCCAACAAAAGGCGAGAGAACTTATTCGTTAGTCACCCCCTTTCCTGTTTCCAACACGGCATGCTGCCAAAAGACGTCGATCAGGTGAAGGCTTCTATTGGTCGACTAAGCAGACCTATTTCTTTTTTGTGATTATTTAACATGTCTGACTCTATTCCTTTGGAACTGATCAATCGAACGATCTTACACTTTTCGTATCTATTTGTCAATTCTTGTTTCCATCCATCAATTTATCAAGAGAGAGGGGGGAGGGAGAGAGTGAATGAACCAGAAAGGGAATGAAATAGGGCAAGAAAGAAGATGAAAGAAAGAGAAAGGGGAAGAGAGGAATGAGATAACTCGTGGTAGACGAACAAGAAAAAGGAAGAGAAAGAGAGAAATAGGAAGAGCTATAAAACGAGATCAAGGAAAACAAAGTGAGATAGAGAGGAACGGACTGTAATTTAATTTAAAGAAGAAGAGACCGAAAGAAAGAAAAGAGAATAGAATGGAAGCTGAGAGGTAACATGGAATATATATATATATATATATATATATATATATATATATATATATACATATATATATAGAGAGAGAGAGAGAGGGGGGAGAGAGAGAGAAATATAAGAAGGAAAAGAAGGGGAAAAGACAAAATAAAGAAAGAGAAAAAGAGAAGCAATAAAAGAAGCCGCGATTATCCAAAGACTGGAAGAATAAGAAAGAGTGGAGATTCACATTAAATCAATTGACCGATTTGTTCACAGCCATTTTTAACCGGATTATCCATAAACTGCACTGAGGAACTGGCTGAAGACCGAGGGAAGTAAAGCCAATCTGGAAACATCATGAATTGTGATGGACACGATTGTCTGGGCATCTGGTGCCATTTCGGAAGCAACACACCACTTTACAGGCGGAAATGGCGCCGGAATGCTACAGATTCCATCTGTCTGCTTGATTGCCTGCAATACATGCAGATCTAGGAATACATACGAGCATGCGCTTGCACACACACACACACACACACACACATACATATGTGCTAGCTGGGGTACCCGGTGTTGCCCGTAAAAATAAATATAGCAACACAAGAAATTTCATGAATTAGATAGGTCGGTCAGGCCCACACATACTGTCAGGCAGAACCACGTGCGCTCCGGATAGGGTCGTGGAGCCCCTCCTAAAACCATCAAAATTT
This sequence comes from Thysanoteuthis rhombus, assembly GCA_963457665.1. Lineage (NCBI taxonomy): Eukaryota > Metazoa > Mollusca > Cephalopoda > Oegopsida > Thysanoteuthidae > Thysanoteuthis > Thysanoteuthis major. Next base: position 44,694,317 of record OY735205.1, on the reverse strand, counting down.
TACTTTCCGAATTCATGTGTCCACTTTTGCCATAAGTTGTTCGCAAGACAAAGCGGACCGTCGGATTCAAATAGTGCCAATACACTGTTGTTTTGGTCGGGTCATTGTACGGATAATGTTAGAATTTTTGCTCAAAGGAAAGCATGTTTTAATGTCAGGTTAGAGTCAGATTCCTTATGAAACACCTCTAAAATGGTTTGAACACCGAGAAGAAGAGATTTGCGGATTTCGTACGATGAACAGAAAGTAAGGATCCAGTTTGGCATTATAATTACATCGTAAATAGACTCTAAAACTCTAAAATCGTTTCCTTCACAACTGACAGATTTTCAACGCATAAAATTTAAGCAAATGTAATGAAAAGAAAAAATAAGGAAATTAAATTTTTCATTTTCTCCGTCTGAACCCAATCAGCCGATTCCATTTTCTGTGACTCTTACCATTGGACCATTATAACTATCAGTATTTTCTATGATTTACAGTTAATCATTAGATATTTCATGTTTCGGAAAGTTCAAACGTTTAGAAAAATAATGTTACAAATTTTTGAACTTATAAACTGTCGGATGAACAAAAGATTTGGTCAAATAGTTGATGTTCCAACGAACCACAGGATACAATTAAATGAGGATAAAAAAGGAGAAGTACCAAGATGTTGGCCATGAACTGAGGAAGCTATAAAATCTGCAGCTGAGTATTGTGCCCGCGATAATTGATGCATTAGTAACTCTGCCGAAGACCCAAGTAGGTAGATTGAATGAAACTGAGATGTGAATAATTACAAATTCTGTTACTCAGTCCGTCATTTTTTTGACTTCTACGTATATATCGAATATTAAAGAGTTAGTTGTGAAATATGGAGAGTTTTCTTTTTACAGCAGGATTTTTCTAACCCCGAGTGCAAACTTGATCCTGGACACCAAGAAGATATAAAACCGCATAACTTTTGGGGTAAACAACCTTCAGAGACAAATAAATAAATTCTTCCATACAACCTAGGCCCGAGGAATTAGGAAAAATGTTTATCTTTTATTAAGATTCAAACACATGTTTACATTATTTCAGGACAAAAAAACAAAAACAAAACAAAACAAAAAAGCGAAACGATATTGAGAAATCCGATTATGTGTTTCCATATATGAAGAAGTTATCAACTGTTTTTTCTATAGTAAGCTTCAAGAGAAGTGAGTGAATTTTGGGGCGGATCCATGCACAATGTCTACCCTACCTCGCTTCTATATGTTCATACAGCATAATGTCGTCGAAATCTCATGACAGTCCTGACGATATCTTCTAAAGTTCCCACTGAATTGCACTTGATCTCAAATAAGGAAAGGAAACTTTTGAAGAAAAAAAATTCTGTCAAGCGTAAATGCACGTACATTTTCTGAGATCATAATAAAAACTCAAATGTCTCTTTTTGAATCAAATTGTATTAAAACCTATCCGATTTTCATCCATTTACCTATTTATTATTTTTTTTTCCACAATTTATCCTGCCCGTTTGGGACTAGTATTTAGTTTAGTGCAATCAAACGGTTACTAATTGAGCTAAAATTATTAATGATACCATGACAGCATTCAGTCGTAATAAAACGTTTTTGGAGATAAAACCAATATAAACGATCAGAAATAATACCCGCAATATGAGTCACTTAAAAACTACCAGTAAACAATATGATAACGTACAGACATGTATCAAAGAGGTATCCAAGTATTTAAAGTTAATTGAATTTTATTCTGTTGACAGAAACAACCAAAAGATTTAGTACCCTTCACCTCCAAAGCAGACATATGATTTTAGTACACTTAAAAGAGTGACATACAACAGACCACTGCACATTTAACAGTTTCCAGAATTTGGAGGGGATACAGTTAAATTGAAGTTCATATCTAAAATCTTTTGGGGGAGAGTGCTGAGGCACCGTCCCGTCAAGATAATTGTCCAGTGAATGACAAATAAGATATGAATTATAAAATGCATGTATGATATGAGACACATTGACTTATTAGAGGAAGATTTCATCGTGATACAGATTACAAAGAGAAGATTTTATTTCCATAATCAATGAAGCTTCTTGTTGTACTGCAAGGTTCTAAGACTATCACTGTAGTTTATACAATGAAGCTTGGCAGGAATGGTGTAGTTTCAAAGTGGATGAGATCATAGCGTAGGTTTGCTTTCAGGATAGCCTTCCAAGTTCTTATTTTACAGGTAACGCCATGCCAGCGAGGCAATGTAAAGCTGGAAGATCAGCACTGAGTTGAAGATATAGCGGTTGGTATTATGTATGAAATGGTATCTATGTAGTTGTACCTCTTACTCCAGTTCTTACCCAGAGTTATTACCGGTTATAATCATTGAATACTGGTATAAAGTGTATTAACTCCACTACGACTTCAGTCTTTGTATCCGCCAACAAGACAATCTATAACATGAGCAGAAAGTTCAGTTCCTTAATGAGTTGAGTGCTAATGTAACACTGGAGGAAATATACTGTTGTTAATTCTTATACATTGCCAATCTTCAGAAATATTTACCACAACTCGAAGTGCTATTGGATACCTCGAATTATGAATCTTCACTTTTGGTAAATCAGCTTTTGTGAGTTGGGTTTATTTTGATCAAAATGCATCTATTTCTCTGGAAAAAGAGGGGTGGATTTCTGGATTGAGCTGATTGGTGAATTCGTTTGCCCACATCTCGTTTAGGTGATTATATACTTGTTCAAATTATTCCGTTTACCCGGTGATCCCAATCTATGGGAACATTCGAACGATGGAGACATTAATTTTCATCTTGGAAGGTCATATTGACTCTTGAACAAAAATCACAGCCTATCGGAATCATAGCATAAGGTGTCTTCTAAACAGTCCCGTTGAAGTGTATCTCAGAATAATGCCCAATTGATTAAAAAAAATGACAACCGGATTGATATCTTCTGTTTCCTCGAATACAAAACGACTCGACTTGTTCTAAAATAAGATACATTTAGTGAATTCTTTTCTCCACCTCTAATTCGAAGATCTACGTATTTCCTTATCTTGAGAAAACCTTATCACTTATTTCTCTTTTTCTGGCCATAAAAATTATCGTTTTGTCGATATGAGATATATGCCAGTCCCTTAATGTAGATCTACCTATTATTTAATACCCGGTGTCGACCCATCGGATCCATGACATTACTCAAGGTCATGTGGGTGGTTTGTAGAAGGGATGGTTTGGGAATCCGTCTTCCGAATTCGGAATTTGATAACAATATTCAACAGCCGTGGACAGTAAGTTGAGGAAAGGCTGGGTTTCTAACAAGGTGGAAAGGAAAATGTCTAATTTTCGAAGTTCAGTATTTCCGATTATTAAGGGAAACTTACCTAATGGCATGACAATGAAACTTCAAGAAAGAATAAAATACTGTCGCGTGATCATATCGACAGACATAATATTTTTGCGATATTCTGTGGTGTGGACATATATCAACGACATGAGGGAAATAATCATGCATGGATCTGCCCTTCAAAATTTACTCACTTCTATTGTAGCCTAACAGTACAAGGACACAGTAGATATCAACTGTATATAATCAGTTTTCTTACCATCTTTTGCCGTTTTGCCTGTTTTTGTCCTGAAATAGTGTCAAGATGTGATTGGATCACAGTAATAACAATGTTTCTGAATTCAACGCGTCGAAATAGTATGGAAAATCGCTTCATGTATATTTTTTACTTCAAGGTTTTGCGATTTTCTTTCTTTTTTTTGAGTCCGAGTTCTGGTCCGGGTGGTGCAAATAGGGTTGATTCGGACTCTATAAGACCTCATTTCAACCTGTTAACTGGTAGAATCATAGAATAAACACTTCAAGGATTAAAGAAAAAAAGGTTATCAGAAAAAAGTCAATATCTACTTTACATGGAAAAAAACATTTACTTGGACTCCTCAATATCTTTTCGCATTTTTGCCGTTTTTTTCTGAAATAGAGTCAAGATGTATTTGAATCTTAATGATTTTTTTCTGAATTCCCTGGGTCAAGGTTGTATGGAAAATGAGTTCATTTATCTTCGCGTGTTGTTTTCACCAAATGATATGCAAGTTTCAATCTTCTTGATGTGTGTGTGTTCGAGAAACGTCTCTTTCACAACTAACATTTTGTTAATCTTGAATCTATACAAATGCAGAAGTCAAAAACATGACAGAAAAGGATTTTAGACATGATATTTGAGCTACATCCTAGACGATAAGGTTTGGAACCTTCCGGACCCCAGGTGTATTGAGGCCAGTGAGATTGATGGTGACTTGTGCAGCTTTATAGTCATTTGATTCGCAGATACTCAAATTTGTTGATAACTCTAACGTTGCAGTTGTAGTAGTAGCAATAAGTATTCCTGAGTTTTATCGATTGACATCAGTATTATTTGAATCCTTTTACGTAAACTGCCAACATCAACAGGTCTCTTCAGTTTTCAAGGGGTCTGGCTTGCTATGTAGTATCACGCGTGAAAATTTACTCTTTATATTTAGAAAAAATGTTATTTTTTAAATTCCCCCAAATAGGATGTGGTCTAATTTACAATGTAAATTCATGCTGAATTGTTCCCTTAGTTTGTATCCAGCAGCGGACACGCTTCTTTTCTTTCCAATTCAGAATTTTTTTTTTAGGCGAAAGATGTAACTTATTTCGATTTTATTTATTACTAAGACTGTTACTTTTTATTATTTCTCCGATCATTCTTAATATTATTGTTTATATGTAGCCATTATTACCATTATTGTTTCCATTATTCTTATTCTCCCAATGATAATTTATTGTTTTCAACCTTGCATTCTACATTTCGTGGTTATTATGTATATTTTCTCTTTCCCCCACCAAAACGTATTCCATCTATCAGATGACTGTCGAGAGAAAAAATGATTGATTTATATCTCATCCTCTCCTTCCCAACACCGACTCTGGTTGCCACTCTTTCCTCCTCCCTCTAATGCTCTGCCTTTCTCTCCTTCATCTCCCTCCTTGTGTTGTTGATCTCTCTCTCTACGCGCCCATACAAACGATGTTGCTATGGTTATTCAATGATTATGACATATTCTTGTCTTCTTTGGTACATCAATCACCAGCTGAACTTACAAAATGTCCTCCCGGGTGGGTGAGGCCCATATTCTAGAAGAAATGGTGGGAGGTAGATTGGGGTGGCGAGCAAAGAAGGAGGAGTAAGAAAGATGGGGAGGAAGAGGAAAATATGGAAGAACAATTCATTCTATTCAAATTTATTGTATATATGTGTGTGTATGTGTGTGTGTGGGTGGGTCTAGCTGTACTTTTTTATGCGAGGGTATTTTTTTTTTTACCTTGCCACGTTCATTGAGGTCTCTGACCGGTGATCGATGGTCGATCAGAAACAATGCTATATTCTGCCACATGTTGCAACCGAGATGGATACTGATCGTTGTTTTATTTATTCGTTTTATCATGGTTTTCTCTTCTGAAAAGGTTTCGCCTCGTTTAGTGCCTGTATCTTTCTCTCCTTTTTTTTGTTTATGGCCGTTGGATTGGTAACCGTGAAGAAGGCACAGGAATTAGGCAGTGTTGCTTTGATGCACTCCATATCTATCTATCTCTCAGTGGTGTGCACACATACATGCACGTATGCACACACACTATAGGCATATATACATATTTAAAGGGTTCAGAGCGGTAACCACTCTAAACCATGTACAATCTAACTATAATGCTGAACTGGATCCTTACTTTCCGTTCAATATCCATAAATACGTATACATGTATTTTTTATTTTAGATGGATGTATGTAGTTCTTTGAGCGGCCAAAAGTGTACGGGAACTTTCTCCATCTTTTAGGGGTGAAAGTGAAGGTGAACCTTTTCCTTTCTAAGCGCTCAAAAGTGGAGGGAATCCTTTTCCTCTTTGAGGGGTCAGAAAGGAGGGAAACTATTATACACATTCAGTTTCTACATTCGAGGGGGCAGAATTCTTGGGAAACCTTCTCTTTTTAAGGTTGAAAAGTGAAAGGGAAACTTTTCCACGTACAGGGGGTCAAAAGCAATGGGAAAGCTTTCCCACTGGTGGGGTCAAAAATGAAGGTGGACTTTCACCCCTTTAAGAGGCCAAAAGTGAAACGAGATTCACCCATTTAGGGAGCCATGATTTGAGGGAAACATTTTTGTCTTTTAGATGTCAAAAGCGGACGTAAACATATTTTTATCTTCAAGGGATCAAAAGTGAAGCTGAACCTTTCTTCTCCTTTAAAGGATCAACAGAGAATAGGAACATTTGTCTCTATGTTGTAATCCTTTTTGTACTCCTTAAATATTTAACCCGACGTAGATGGATACTTCAGCTTGTACGCACACTCACATATGCATAGACACACACACACACACACACATACACACACACATATGCATAGACACACACACACACACACACACACACACACACACACACACATATATATATATATATATATATATATATATATATATATATATATATATATATATATATATATATATATACTTTTGACCCCACCAGTGGGAAAGGTTTCCCTTTGCTTTTGACCCCCTGTGCGGGAAAAAGTTTCCTTTCACCTTTCAACGTTAAAAAGAAAAGGTTTCCCTAGAATTTCGACCCCCTTGAATGTGGAAACTGAATGGGTATAATATTCCCCCATCACTTCTGACCTCTCAAAGAGGAAAAGGATTCCCTCCACTTTTGAGCGCTTAGAAAGGAAAAGGTTCACATTCACTTTAACCACTAAAAGATATATATATATATATATATATATATATATATATATATATATATATATATATATATATATATATAGCGAGCATACTCAATGGACCTGGAGGAATTTTTTTTTCCAAAAGGTGTTAGAAAGAGGGGGTTCTATTTACAACGTATCTTTTCATTCCGTTCAATATATATCTATGCGTATACATACTAGCTGGATACCACACGATAGTTTAAGAGTAATTTCAGTACTCCAAGTCCCATCACACAAGCTTTTTGCTCCTCTAAATCGATGCTATGAGCTTTACTTTTCTCTCCATGAAAATATCATTATTGCAAATCTTATAATAATTCATCGTGCAATGGCATTTAAAGAATTGGTTGTGTTTCAAAATCAACATAAAAAACCCCCAAACAATAAGGAGGAACTTTCAATAGACAGAACTTTTTTTCCACTTGGAACCAACCCTTTTCCACTTTCACAGAACTTGATGCGGAGATCCAATAGCTTGGGTCGGATTTCCAAAATATCCACCCAGATTTAATCATCTGAATACCATCGATTATCGATTATTTTCTTGTTTCTTTTTCAATCTCATTCAGATGATCATCTTTACATTTCGCCTTCTTGTTCCTAGGACTTTCTGTTCTCTCTCTTCCTTTCTTATTCAATTATTCCTGATACATTGAACTTGATTTCTTCTTTTTAGTTCTATTCATGAATTCTTTGTGTTTTTCAAATATTTTCTATTTTTCTTCTTTTCTCTCCCTTTTATCTTCAAATCCTCTTAGTATCTTTTGCCTTTCTCTTCTCTTCTTCAATAATTCACGCCTTTGTTTTATTCTCTCTTTTTATCCCTTTAGTTTCTCCATATTTTCCCTTTCTCCCTTCATTTGTCTTTATTTTTTCCCCTCATTATCTTTATATTCTTTTCTCTTCTTTCTTTTTCACATTTTTCTGTCATCGTCTGTCTTATTGCTTCTTCTCGTCATCATTTAGATTTTCATTTGTTTAATATTTCCCCTGTTTGTTTTTTCTTATTCGGAAAATGTTATTCTTTTACTTCTCCTTGTTCTCACTGCCTTTCTTCCTTGTTTTCTTCCTCTTGTTTTTTTTATTCTCATTTTTTTTCTCGTTGATTTTTTTCTCCTTCTTTGCGTTTCTTATTTCTCTCTTTTCTGTCCATCATTGTATTGTTTCTTCTCTAGAAAGTGAATACCCAAGCGTAAGTCATGAGAATGCACTCGATTCAGATTCTTTTTTCAGATGAGAAAAACTACTCAGATGTTAACGTCAGACTGATACACAGATACAAATATACCAGATCGTCTTGCGTCCCCATGAGGGCTTGAAACTATTAACTGCGGATGACGGGAATTTCAGTCATTGCAGTTCTATGGCTCAACTGCCAATGGCGAAAATTTCTCTAATGTCATTGTTAACTTGTAAAAGAAAACAGTGCATATGTCACGTAAGTTTCAAGTTCTCCAGACAGGGAGGGCGAAGAGAAGGTGAAAGAGATGATAGTCGAAAGAAATTCAATAAGTGACATTTGTTCCCTTCAAAAAGCAAAGAGACGTATGTACAATATAGAGGTTTTGGTAAATATTTATGTGTCATGGTATATTGCGTTGTGCCGTGCGTATAACACACTTCAACTTATAATAGTCTACACGCCCAGATCGAGTTGCGTCCATATGACCAAAAAGTGACCCGAACGTGTCTCTCTCTCTCTCTATATATATATATACATATATATATGTATAGTGTGTGTGTGTGTGAGAGTGTGCATATGTTAGCTCTCAGCTTGCC